>CALYLW010000824.1:0-332782 GCA_944989445.1 Ampullaceana balthica
ATCTAAATATCCACACTTGTATTGTAAGATTTAATAAATTAAATTCAGGACTAGACACAAACGATGGATAAGCGTAGGACGCAATAATCTTCTGTATAGATAGAAGGATCGTCTATAACAGATAAGGGGCCGTCCATAAATGACGTCACGCTATTTTGGCCGATTTTTCACCCCATCCCCCCCCTCCCTCGTCACGCGTCGTCACAAAAAGTTAGAACCCCCCCCCTCCAAAAATACGTCACAAAGCTTTGAAACCCCCCCCCTCAAAAAAAAACACAAAAAACAAACAAACTAAAAACCACATTAATTTCTATTTGAAAATAAGGATTTTTCAAATCACTTTTTTGTCATTTAAGTCTTTATTTAGTGTAGGTCTGCATTGTAATATCGTTACACCTTTTTAAGTATATGCACGTCAAAGGCATTTGATCTAACATTACCACATTGATAATCAAATCTCATGTTTTCTAAAAAGTATTTGGTATGCGCAGGAAGAGGAGAGGAATATGGCGAGTACTGTACGAACCCCACATTTGTACAGGAAAGTAGGGTGTCATCTTGTGCGTCGCAAAATACAGTAATTCATGCAAGTTGAAGACTGAAAAATACTATGACATTAATAAAATATCCAATATTATCATAACTTTTTACTCCGAAGCTCACGAGTTTTGGGGTTTTTTTTTGTTGTTGTTTTTTTCCCCATTTTTTTTAAATAACGATTTCAAGTATGTCACACAAGAGTTGTAAATATAATGCCACCAATGGACGAGGCGTGTTTAAATTGTTGAATATAATGCCACCAATGGACGAGGCGTGTTTAAATTGTTGAATATAATGCCACCAATGGACGAAGCGTGTTTAAATTGTTGAATATAATGCCACCAATGGACGAGCGTGTTTAAATTGTTGAATATACTGCCACCAATGGACGAGGCGTGTTTAAATTGTTGAATATAATGCCACCAATGGACGAGGCGTGTTTAAATTGTTGAATATAATGCCACCAATGGACGAGGCGTGTTTAAATTGTTGAATATAATGCCACCAATGGACGAGGCGTGTTTAAATTGTTGAATATACTGCCACCAATGGACGAGGCGTGTTTAAATTGTTGAATATAATGCCACCAATGGACGAGGCGTGTTTAAATTGTTGCATTCTCTTGTGGAGTTTATAAACTAATGAAAAATACACGGCTACCGCTATCGGGCGGTTTAACCGAGGGGTCGGTGAACAGCGGTATATAATCTCATTCGGTGTAAAAAGGGAACTCTTGGGGGTAATGCTTATCTTATCTTATCTGTTTACAGACGCTCCTTCTATAGTAGTCTATACAGAAGATTATTGCGTCCTACGCTTATCTATGGTTTGTGTTTAGTCCTGAATTTCTATTAGAGATTTAAATGTTGATAAAGTGTTGGTTTTCCTGGATTCTTCAGGCAACCCATTCCACGCCCGAATTCCGGACGGGAAGAATGAAAATGCTGAATCATTTTGGGTATATAAATTCGCTAGAATCCGCTCTTTTCGGTTTAATAATAATATTAACATAAACTTTTATAATTTTAATTTTCAGATATCTGATTGAACCGGTCCGTTTTTTAAAAGCGTTTAACCTGCCTTCAAAAATCGAACTGTGTTAACATCCTTAGATTATATTTTAATGCATACAAATTAAACATTGACTTTTAATCATCACGGTTAACTTCTTTGTTTAAAAAAAATATTTAAAAATAGTATTTTTAAAATGTATTTTTAAAAAATCCCTCAATTGACTGTCGGTCATCCCGTAAAAAAGAGGTCGGCGAACAGGGGTAAATTACTCCATCTGGGGTCAAAGGGAATTCTTGGGGGTAATGCAGACTCATTTGGGACATATAACATCCACTACAATCCACCAGATATATTAAAATACGTCATGTGTACCATAATTTGTACGTGTACGCTTCGAACATATGCCTACTATTGAACCGGTTCCTTCCAGAAAATGCATTTTTTCAAATTTGACAACTATGTAGATTTCTTAACTACGTACTATACGAAGACACCTATATTGACACGAGTGACCATAATCTTAATCCCCATGACTTGAGTGAATCAAGTATCCTTTCTGTGATATTTAAAATTAATACCTTAAAAACTGAGCTAAGAAGAAAAGTTGTTTTGTGCTACTCTCGAATTGCGATGTCAAGAATTGATGCATTCAATAAAGTTAATGAATACTATTATATCTAGAATGGCCAGGGGCGTTAGACAAAAAACAATCGAACAATTATATCAAACTTAAAACGTTTGTAATTGTATCAAATAGATTCCTCCCCCCCCCAACAAAAAAAAATGGATATTTCGTGTCGTTTTAACATAAATTAATATCTATACATAATCCTGTTCAGATCATTTTTAAACACTAATCATGCTTGTAAAACTCACCAGTAGTATTTTCGGGGGTGGGGGGGGGTGGGGGGGGACTAATGACGCTTCCCCAAATCCCCGCCCGAGTCATGTGGGCAGGACATCGAGTCTGGGGGTGGGGGGGGGGTAACGCACACATAAACTTGTATATTTGGGGTTTAAGGGGCAAAAAATTTCGCCGACTCCTGCCAAACGGAGCTGCGGTTACATCACAAATGCTTTGATGTCAACATCGAACGACAGAGGGTAACAATTTTATACTTCTCTTGTGGGTTCTCAAACTTAACGGATTATAGTTAGATTTAATTTTTATTTCTTGATACCTTACGCCTTACGCCAACCGGCATCTGATGCCCTATGCACCGGCACTTTCAGAAGCACTGATGGTTTAAATCAGGGGTCTCCAAACTACGGCCCGCGGGCCAGATGCGGCCCGCGAGGCCCTCTCATCCGGCCCCTGGAGACCTTTTAAAATCCAAAAAAGATTATATTTTTACCTGTAGTTTACCACAAAACTTAGTAGTTGGGGGTTAGTAGTCGGCCCCCAAACTGCTGTTTGACAGTTAATGCGGCCCTTCAGCAGAAAAGTTTGGAGACCCCTGGTTTAAATAATAAAAAAAAATTAAAAAGAAATTTAAAAAATAAAAAAATTCATTAAATAAATTGTAAGCGAACAAATCTTACAGTGGAAGTTTTATTTAAAGTTACCCTTTTGATGTGACGTCACATTTCTTCAACCCCCCCTCCCTCCCCCTCGTCACGCAACGTCACAAAAGTGTGACCCCCTCCCCCCTCTAGGTGCGTGACGTCATTTATGGACGGCCCCTAAGATAACTTGCTCTTAAAATTTCAAAGTTTGCTCATACAGTTGTTTTTAAATGTTCCCATTTATTTAGATCTGTAACTAAGTGGATAGGGTTTGTTAGAAAGAGGCTCCGCCCCGCCCCCTCCCACTCTCACGAACTTTAATAAACTTATTGTGAAACTGGCTACCGAGCATCAAGCAATACAATCAGTTGTTTCTTGACTTGAGTCAAATTTTTCTAATCTTAATAGGTGGAAGTAACTGAAATTAAATACATGTTTATTGGATCCGTTGATGTTTAGATTTGCTGTTTATGAATTTCGAGTAAATTCTATCCATGTACTTCTTTTGAATTGTTAAATCCCTTTTGTGGAATAGCTTATGTGGCAAGCCTTACAGTACTTACACAGACTCGAGCTCCAAGTGGTCCGCCTCACTCAGACCTTTAAAATAATTATATTCATATAGAATAGATTTACTAGAACCCCGGTGTGAAGAAACACTCCACAATGCAAGCCTCGACAGAAATGTACTCGTTGGCCTTTTCTTAAAAAGTGAAGACCACATATGTAAATGTAATCCACCAAAGACCCCATTTTCCTCAAGAAATGAGTATAAAAAAATTATTCCCAATTTTAACGATTACATTATTAATAATCATCTCTATACTATAATGAAGGAGATAAGACTCAAAAATAAATTATATTTAAAAAATGCGATTTCAAATAAAAATGGAGTGATTAAGAAGACAGGAACAGACCCTAGTGGCAGTGGTTTGCAGTACAAAGTTTTAGGTCGCTCAAAATAAAACAGGTCTATTTTTCAAAGCTGACCATTCGTAATATTATGACCTTGTGAATATTGAATATATATAAAAAAAAACATGTTCAAGACATTCTCACAATCACTATTAGCTACAAAAAGTTTAGACGCTCGAAGGTAATTGAGTATATAGCTAAACTAAAATATCTGGTATGCGTTATTCGCACGGTTTTGGGTTTTGTATTTTTGTTATAATTTTCAACATAATTTTTTTCAACATGCCTTTAAAATATATTTATTCAAAATCTTGATTTACCTGAAATATTTTTTATTCATTGTTTAGTATAATGGATTGTAAATGTCTCCTGAAAGTTTGATACCCATATCTCTAAAATTAAAAAAGTTGTGAGGGAAAGAGTACAGAATTTTGAGGGTCACAAGTTTTGGAATAAATCATATGATTATAGTATAGTATAGGCCTAGGTTATATAAGGGGCAAAATAAATTTACAAAAAAATTCATAACTCCAATTCTAAAAAAGATAGAAAGACAAAACAGGTGTTTTTGAAAAGGTCTTAGCAAGCCCTTTAAAATGATATATTATTTAAGCCTATTGGACTTCAATTAAATTTTCTGTCAAAGTACTCAAAGTACCTAGATACGACTACGTTGATTAAATAAATTTAGATTTTAGAATTAATACTTAATACACACATAAATAAGCCCAGATCTTTTAATATCATATTATATGTGAGTATAAAGTATAAAGAGAACTAAAGTTCAACACCTTAGTTTACTTAAAAAACTTAACTACTTTGGAATCTCAGGTTCCTTACATCACTGGATCCAAGACTTCCTTTTGGGCAGGGAGCAAACTGTAATAATTAATGGATCTAAATCTGCACCAATAAAGGTTAACTCAGGAGTTCCACAAGGAACTGTGCTAGGTCCCTTACTCTTTTTAATTTATATAAATGATTTACCCAACAACATCTCAACAGGTACAAAAGTTAGGTTATTTGCTGATGATTGTATAATCTATAGAACAATTAAATCAGAACAAGATAGCAAAATTTTACAAAAAGACTTAGATGAATTGATAAAATGGGAAACTAACTGGAGTATGTCTTTCCACCCAGAAAAGTGTCAACTGTTAAGAGTAACAAAGAAAAAGAAACAAATAAATTCAAAATATTACATTCATGGAAAAGAACTGACCCAAACTAAAGATGCAAAATACTTAGGAGTCTTAATAAATGAGAAACTATCATGGAATCCCCATGTCAATGAATTTATTAAAAATCAAACAAAACCTTAGGCTTTATAAAAAGGAACTTTAACAAATGTAATAGAGATATAAAACTAAAATGCTACCTCACTTTGGTGAGACCTGTACTAGAATATGCATCTTCTGTATGGGACCCATCCACCAAAGAAAACATTGATAAACTAGAACAAATTCAAAAAAGAGCTGCCAGATTCATTACTGGAGAATATTCGAAACTGACAAGAGTAACACCATTAGTTAAATCATTAAACCTTGAAACACTAGAGGATAGAAAAACCAAGAGCAAAGTAGTAATCATACATAAAGCAATTAATTCTAATTTAGAAATACAACACAAAGATAACTTAATACAACCCTCAGATAGACATAAGGATAAAAACACCTTTCTTATTCCGTATGCAAGAACAAACACATACAAGTTTTCCTTCTTCCCGTCCGGAATTCGGGCGTGGAATGGGTTGCCTGAAGAATCCAGGAAAACCAACACTTTATCAACATTTAAATCTCTAATAAAAATGCAGGACTAAACACAAACCATAGATAAGCGTAGGACGCAATAATCTTCTGTATAGAAGGAGCGTCTGTAAACAGATAAGATAAGATAAGTATAAAATATTATAAAGAGTTTGTTAAGATATTACAGTTATAGCGACTTAGTTTTTTTGAAGTGTCTACTGCTAAGACTAGTCATAACACTAGTCATATGGCGGATTAAGGGGGGTGCTTATTGGGCTAAAGCCAGGGGCCCCCAAACTTATTATATTGTATAATAAAGATGGCTGGACCGGGCCCCAGATGGGATTGCAGCCAGGGCCCCGTGCAATCTTAATCCGCCCCTGCACTAGTCGTAGCACTAGCAACATCCTAAATATTAACAGAGAACTATAACTAATCAAACTATAAAAAATTAGGGGGGGGGGTGGTGAGACTGAGAGCAGTGCTTGGTAGTATTATTTTTACTCTTTAAGTCTTTAATGATTTAGAACCCTCTACCTTTCTGCAAGAAAATAAAATAAACGGACAGTAATTAAACAACCCCGTAAAAACCAAGTTTTTTACTATTAATCCCTTATATATTAGACATAACTAAAAGTATTGATCGTGTTCAAACGCGCCAAACATTTACAGACTGAAACTGCCTTAAGTCCCCTTTGCTGTAAAACGGGGAGAAGGGGGGGGGAGGGGAAAGGTCTGGTCACCAATAGGCCTGTCAACGGGGACCCAGGAACCCGTTGCCGTGTGCTTACCCGGGTAGTAAAATTCTGCTCTGGTACCCGTGAAAATGTGGCTTCAATGTCTATATTAATCCTGGGCTAAACTTCGGCTCCCATGCGGCTTTTTTTTTGTGTTTTTACATTATGGCTCGCGAAACAATTTATCAAATGAAATTTTGTGTTTCCAAAATATGCTTAGAATTACATCTAAAGAGAAATATCTGTGAACGGGAAGTATCTGTCAACAGGAAATAAAATACGGTCCCAACAAACTACAATGTATTTTGATACATCTTTTTTCTCTCAACGTGAAACAGAAATCGCACAACACAAAAATTTTTTTGTTCTTTAAAAGAATCATATAAAGAAAACAAAAGTCCTCTGCCAAAAAAAGGATGGACTGCTTAGAGATGAAAGACGCTGTTTGTTAATAAAAAAACACCCCTGCTTTGACTAAATTTGCTTTGAAATACGCCGATTGATACTAGCTAATGCTGTTTATCTACCCCCTTCTCCTCCCTTCACACCCACACCCCTTGCATTCGCTTGTACTTCTTGTGTTCATTAACACGTGGTGACCTAGAAAAACTGATGTTAATAATGCGTACAAGGTTGTCAGTATTTAAATTTAATAAATTAAATAGTTACTAACATTTTAAGATGGGTAAACGTCGGCAGTGAGGATGGACTACGTAGAGATGAAAGAGGCCGTGTTTGTTTTTTGTTCCTAAAAACACCCTTGTTTTGACACTAACTTTGCTTTGAAATAGCCGACAGTGGGTCACCGATTGATACTATCTAATGTCGTTTTTCTACCCCTCTCCTCTCTTCACTCCTATAACCATGTGCTTCTCAAACTTTTTAGTATGGCGGACCGGAAGGAATTTTTTTCCAGGAACCGGTGCACTATTTTCCCTTTACTTACATGGTAGCGAAATGTATTTTTATTTCCTTTTTATTTCTTTCATTTATTCTCTTACCACTTTGAGAAGCACTGCTATAACCGACACCCTTGCATTCGCATGTGTTTCTTGCGTTCATTAACATGTGTTTGCCTAGCCCAAAAATTGATATTAATAATACACCCAAAGTTAATAAGATGGGTAAAACGTCGTGTGGAATCAGGCCAATCGAATTGACAGCGACACTGCAAAATGCAACCGTTGTAATGAAATTGTGTCTGTCAAAGGTGGCAACCCAACGCGATAAAACGCCATCTGAAAGCTATTCATAAAATTGATATTGATAAACAAACCGCCGATCCACCCAATATCAGAAATTTGTTGGTGTCATCAAAAGCAGTACCACTGACCAAAGCACAATCACTTGAGATTTACCGCCGTATTGCGTCCTTCATCGCCCTTAGCATCGACTACCGACGCCAAGTGGATATTAACATTCAAGGTATATGTTACGTCAATGTTACGTCATTGCTGTTGACATTTTGTTTGCATGTTCAGTTTACTGTAGTTTTAGTTTATGAGTATGACGAATGCATTTACAGCAGGAGTTGAACAAACGTTTTTAGTGCATTATATTTAATTGTAGTTACTGAAAGTAAGCCGTTAGCTACTACTACTGTGTGAAATGAGGTGCATGGATGGTGGCTAGGTTGCATTGTATTGACGGGGAAAATTATGCGACGTTTAGAACGGGTAACCCGGGTACCCGTTCGAAATTTTCACGGGTACCCGGGCAGCTTTTTTCAACAAAATTGACAGCCCTAGTCACCAATCGCTGGACTGAACTCACTGTGACACGTAAAATGTAAACAAAAGCACGCAGCTATGTATAGTTATAAAGAGATAAACTTAAAATGAATTAATTTAATTACGGTATGTTCGATTGATCTGAAATTTTGATACAATGCATTGTTAGGTAACACGACTCTATGTGCAAAATTTCACCTCGATAGCATCACAGGAAGTGTGTCATTTTTTACTTTTGTTTTTCCGCCCGCCTGCATATGACAGACGGAGAGAGATGACGACAAGATTTCGAAGTTAATTTAAGGGATTTAAAAAAAAAGATAATCCTATATAATAAAAGGCAAGTTTCTGTCCTTTCTGTCCCGTCATCTATAGCGATTGGTCCCTCAAACACATATGACTCATACAGCCAATCACTAGCGGAGAAAAATTTACATAGTACGCGGAGGTTCAAAGCGAGTTATTTTTGGTGCAGTTTTTTGTCATAATTCATTATGTTGTTCCCACTATGCCTGCCGCTTATTCCAATGACAATTCTGTTAAATGCTTTTTCCTTGATGGTCCTGGGGGGTAGTGGCAAGAGTTTTAAGTGTTGTTTGTTTTTTGTTGCTGTTATTGTTGTTGTTTTTGTTGTTGTTTTGTTGTTGTTTTGTGGTTGTTGTTATTGTTGTTGTTGCTTTGTAGTTGTTGTTTTGTTGTTGTTGTTTTGCTGTTGTTGTTTTTGTTTTGTTGTTGTTTTTGTTGCTGTTGTTGTTGTTGTTTTGCTGTTGTTGTTTTTGTTGTTGTTGTTGTCCACATCCCTTGCCCTGCGACGACAATGTCCTGCAAATGCTTCAGCATACCAACTACCAAAACATAGCCTCCATGAACTTCACAGGTCACCCTACACTTATTCCCGTCCTTGGGAGGGCTTTGTTACTAGTTATAAATAAATTATTAATAATATTGATTACCATTTCTGTGGTTCATGTAAATTTCTCTTTGCAAAATTGACACCCTAAAAACATACATATATTATATTTACTCTTATATATATTGTATTTATTGACACCCTAAAAACAAACATATTTACTCTTATATATATTGTATTTATTGACAGACTAAAAACCAACATATGTTATATTTACTCTTATATATATTGTATTTATCAAAATTTTGCTGTGCTGTAACTCTTAACTGCTGCACAGTGTCTGCCAGATGGATTTAATTCATGTGTTGTCATTGGAGAAATGCTCACCTCAGTGGGACTATGGGAAGTGGATGAAATATTGGTTACAATACAATTTATTCCCACACTGAGAGACAGACAGACAGACAGACAGACAGACAGACAGATCAAGTTAAATGAGTTTATTAAAGGCTTGCAATATAAGAAACAAAATTAAATGACAAATAGTAAAAGAAATTCATTTAGTGAGGTTAGCAAAAAATATGGTTGAACTTTTCTACTGTTGCCATTGTCATCTTGCCATTAAACAACTTGAATTATTCATTAGGATATTAACCATATGACTTAGAAACTGAATGCTCACAATTTTTGTGGGAGTAATTTTTTAGTTATTAAATTTAATTCACTAAATTATTTCACTAGGTTTTATTTTACTTTCAGAAAATAAAATTTTAAAAACGATTATAACTTATAATACAATTTTTTTTTATCTCAGACTGTTTCTAGCCCAGGTTAGACATTTACAGCTAACATCAGCTGTATGTGGAGATGACAACGAAGAAAAACTTCCTGGACGAGATATAGAAGATGAGGTTTCAGCCAAGAAAGCCTCAAATGCTGCTCCTGTTAAGAGAGACACAATTAAAAGCAACAAAATTATCGAAGAACCTTTCAAGGTTAAAAAAAAGTATGCATTTTTATATTAAATGTGAGAAAGATTTTTTAGTTTTTCCTAAAATCACACGTGAAGGTAATATCAATTTATTTTTAATTAGAGAAATATCAAAACCGACACTCACTTTCCTACCTGTACCATTAATAGAAATTGAATACTAGGTCAGAAATTAAATTTCATTCTTTCATTTATAACATTATCAATACTTTTGTTGTTATTTTAAGTAGAGATGGATCTTAACCAAACTCATTAATGTTTGTGTACCTGTGTTTTTAAATGACACTAACACTAAAAATGTTTGTCTTGTTTGAAGAGAGGTTCCTTTTAATGAGGACCTGAGGAAGGCAGCGGTCAGAGTGGCCAGGTCCCTGCCAGGTGATTGGACAAAAACAGCTGATGAACTTCTGGCACGTTTACAGATGCATTCTAACCCTGAAAACACTGATGATCAGGACACAAAGGAGGAAAAACCTAGGTAATTTAAAGATTACTTGGTCATTTCATTACTGTCAATTGAAGGTATACTTGGTTATATCTTAAATATCATGATGATCAGGACACAAAGGAGGAAAAACCTAGGTAATTTAAAGCATACTTGCTCATTACAATACTATCAATTGAAGGTATACTTTGTTATATCTTAAATATCAATTGAAAGACAACTTTGTTAGAATAGTTAGATCTTTTTAGTATCATTTTAGGTATACTTGGTTGTATCTTTAATATATATTTTGAAAGAAAACTAACTTGATTCTATCTTTAATATCAGCACTCTCTAATCATTAAACTTATAGGCTTCTTGTTGGCATCAAAGATTGCAGATATCTTTCTAGTCTGGGGTTCATAATGTATTCAAAGATTGCAGATATCTTTCTAGTCTGGGGGTTCATAATGTATTCAAAGATTGCAGATATCTTTCTAGTCTGGGGGTTCATAATGTATTCAAAGATTGCAGATATCTTTCTAGTCTGGGGGTTCATAATGTATTCAAAGATTGCAGATATCTTTCTAGTCTGGGGTTCATAATGTATTCAAAAAAGTATAAATTATCCCCCCCCCCTTTTTTTTTCACGACACAACACGGCATTATTCCACTAGAAAGTTTGGCTTTGAAAGTAGACTATGTCAGTGTCTTTATTGCATAGAAAGTTTTCTTTTGAAGATCCCCAGTATTCTACGGTAACGCTCTATGTAATGTCTTATAAATATTTTGTAAAAAGAGTATATATAAGAAATGACAGAAAAGACCAATGAAAGCTCTCATGACAAAATTGTCTTGACCATTTGTTATTTTCCTCAGTTCTCTGCTGTCAACGATGAAAGTGTCTAGATGTAAGTGATTTTTAGACAGCTAATAAAGGTTAAATGTTATTTTACTTGATTGTAGAAGGTAAATGTTATTTTATCTGATTGTAGAAGGTAAATGTTATTTTACTTGATTGTAGAAGGTAAATGTTATTTTATCTGATTGTAGAAGGTAAATGTTATTTTATCTGATTGTAGAAGGTAAATGTTATTTTACTTGATTGTAGAAGGTAAATGTTATTTTATCTGATTGTAGAAGGTAAATGTTATTTTATCTGATTGTAGAAAGGTAAATGTTATTTTATCTGATTGTAGAAGGTAAATGTTATTTTATCTGATTGTAGAAGGTAAATGTTATTTTATCTGATTGTAGAAGGTAAATGTTATTTTATCTGATTGTAGAAGGTAAATGTTATTTTATCTGATTGTAGAAGGTAAATGTTATTTTATCTGATTGTAGAAGGTAAATGTTATTTTATCTGATTGTAGAAGGTAAATGTTATTTTATCTGATTGTAGAAGGTAAATGTTATTTTATCTGATTGTAGAAGGTAAATGTTATTTTATCTGATTGTAGAAGGTAAATGTTATTTTATCTGATTGTAGAAGGTAAATGTTATTTTATCTGATTGTAGAAGGTAAATGTTATTTTATCTGATTGTAGAAGGTAAATGTTATTTTATCTGATTGTAGAAGGTAAATGTTATTTTATCTGATTGTAGAAGGTAAATGTTATTTTATCTGATTGTAGAAGGTAAATGTTATTTTATCTGATTGTAGAAGGTAAATGTTATTTTATCTGATTGTAGAAGGTAAATGTTATTTTATCTGATTGTAGAAGGTAAATGTTATTTTATCTGATTGTAGAAGGTAAATGTTATTTTATCTGATTGTAGAAGGTAAATGTTATTTTATCTGATTGTAGAAGGTAAATGTTATTTTATCTGATTGTAGAAGGTAAATGTTATTTTATCTGATTGTAGAAGGTAAATGTTATTTTATCTGATTGTAGAAGGTAAATGTTATTTTACTTGATTGTAGAAGGTAAATGTTATTTTTAGGGCTGCAGAAATTTCTTAATTGATCGTTAAAATTTTTAACGATTAAATTATTTTTTTTAACGATTAATGGATCCATCACTTACAAATTATTGGAATTGAAAATGTAAAAAAAATAAAAAATAAATGGCGGCCGATAA
Organism: Ampullaceana balthica; assembly: GCA_944989445.1. NCBI lineage: Eukaryota > Metazoa > Mollusca > Gastropoda > Lymnaeidae > Ampullaceana > Ampullaceana balthica. The sequence goes on from CALYLW010000824.1 coordinate 12,537, forward strand.
ATACCTCTCATAACGAGATTAATTCGTTCCAGATTCTTACTCGTTAAGTGAAACACTCGTTATACAAACACTTTTTTCCCATACAACTCAATGTCAAATATAATAATTATCTGTTCCATGCTGAAAAAAATACTCATTTTTCAAAAATTTTATTAACATTTATTCAAATAAAATTACTTATGAATTGTTAAAGATTGAAACAACTATAATACAATTTAGATTTGAAACAAAAAACGTAAACAAAAATGGGAATTTATGACGAATAATTATCCCTTTTTAACTAGAAAACTGTTAAAGACATTTGTTTTTTCAAACGCTTCAAAATTTGACGAAAATGTGTCGTAACCATTTCAAAGACATTTTTGACACTCCATTTGAAGCATCCATCTCCTTCATTGTTCTTGAGAATAGTGCAGATCGTTGATGTTGGCAGATTGTTGTTGCCACCTTGTTCTCGCTTTTCAAAGGTTTTTCATTTCATTTCAACAGTTATTTTTTGTTCTTTCAGATGATTGTCTTCTTGTGGTTTTTTTTGCGCAGACATTTTAGCACACATTATTACACTTTGCACATAAAAAAATTACGCGTACTGTCTGAATACAAAATGTGTAAAAAACGGTTGATAACACACGAAGACAATACGCTTACAGACCGAGTGATTAACACTGAATAATACATCAGGGTGGAAGTGCCGGCTCACTAATGAATTTCCAGGAAAAAGGGACTTCCCCTTTCTGCTTCCCTCGTTGTGCGAATCTTCGCTCGTTAAGGGAGCAACTTTTTCAACAACAAAAATTGCTCAAGCAAAAATCGTTATGAGAGGTGCTTGTTTTGAGAGGTGCTTGTTATGAGAGGTGCTTGTTATGAGAGGTTTGTCTGTAATAACAAATTTCCTTACCATTACACGAACATTTTGGTTTTAAACTATTGAGTGACAGTAACGGGAATGTTCAAAATGTTGATAAAGTTGATTGTATCATTGTGAGAAATCGTTTGCCTACCATGATTCTAACAGTTCGCTTCTTATCAAACCAAATGGAAAGCGTATTAAGCAAATGGCAGTAATGAAGACAGAAAATGACGACAGCTCTTGTGATGAATTACTGAGTTACAAAATGGAGATGAAAGTTCCTGAATCCATTAACCCTTTACAATGGTGGAAACTTAATTGAACACCTATATCCGATAATGTCATTCCTTGCGAAGACCCTTTTGTGCAAAGCAGTTACTTCAGTTCCATGTGAATGATTGTTCAGCTCGGCACTTGAACCAAATAATGTCAACCCACTTGTCTTTTTGCGCTGTTGGTTAAAAGATGACATATAAAGGAGACATTCCAGTGTTATTAGATTTTCAACAAGAATGTTTCATAAGTGTTTCCTATAAAATCATACATTTTAATTTTTGGCTTTAATCGAAATTAATGATTTATCAATCGTTAATTTTTCAAAAGTTAACAATTAAATTAAAATTAATCGTTAACAGCCCTAATTATTTTACTTGATTGTAAAAGGTAAAAAAACAACAAAAACATAAATTGGTAAATATTAAATATTTTATTTTTGAAAGTCAAAGTAAATTTTGAATATATTTTTTAACCAACTGTTTTTCTTCTTTCTATAGCAGCATCAGTTCCCTTGAGACAAAAACTTAGGTTAGTTACTACTTCCATGTACATTGAAAATTATAGAGAGGCAGAAAAGATATCAATGGGAGGTTGTAAATTATTTGTTTTATCTAGTATTTTAAAAAAAAATTTCAAAGCAACTTCTCATTCTTTTCAAAGTTTTGTTTACTCTGCATTAAACTTTAAATTATAGTTCTTCAATTAAAATAATATCTGATTTATGTTTACTTTGTTCAGCTTTCTTTGTAGTTAAAATAATCAAACAGATTAATAATTGTATTACAATTGTTTATATTAATGGCAGGGAAAACAAGTGGCAGGATCAGTTACCTTATACTACCACAGAGACGGGTAATTTAATTGTTAGGTCTTTAAAGTTACCTTATACCAGCACAGAAAGAGTCTTTAATTTATAAGTCTTAAAAGTTATCGTAACCACCTTAGAGACAGTAAATGTAACTTATAGTTTAATTATTGTTTTAGCCTTTATAAAAGTGTCTAAACTTGTTAAAAATATTCAGCATTGTTATAGTATAGATCCTAAAGATTGAAAAGCCAAAAATGTAAGCAATACTTTGTTTTTTGTTACAGTTACAACAAAACAGCAGCTAGAAGGGTAGGTGTTTTATAAAGCTGTTCTGGAGCAGGAATGTTCTAATTACTGGTAGTTAAAATAAGTCAATGTTATTATTATCTGTCACAGTTTTTGTCAGGGAAAATAGTTTGTATCAAAGTTAAAGCTCAGTAATAATTGGAACGGTAACCAGACAAAACGACAACAGACAAAGCGACAAAATGACAAGGTGATAATACAACAAGTAACGAAACGACAAAACGACCAGTAACAAAACGACAAGTTGACAAAAATATTTCAAAATAGAACAAGGAAAATAAAAGGCAATGATTTTGACTGAAGTGTGTTTTTAGTTTTGGCCGCAGAGCTATTGAGTCTGACACCCTAGTCTATGTTCAAAGTGACCTAGTCGCGGGGACTTCATTTGGGGGTTCTACAGTAATCTACGTTGTTTGAATGAGACCTTGTCGTTTTGTCACCTTGTCGTTTTGTCACTTGTCCTTTTGTCATGGAACCAATTGGTCCATATATTAAAAAAAACTCCCTGTACGAGGAAAGGGGGATAATTTAAGGTAAATAAGTTTTCATTTTAAGCTTGATTAATTACTGATTAATCGCTCTTAATAAAGCAGCAGTTTAACAAATGTATTTTAAATTTTCCAAATTATTATTGAAATGTTATGTGACAGTCAACATGTAAATGTTTGTTACAGTTAATATGAAATGTTTGTTACAGTTAATATGAAATGTTTGTTACAGTTAATATGAAATGTTTGTTACAGTTAATATGAAATGTTTGTTACAGTTAATATGAAATGTTTGTTACAGTTAATATGAAATGTTTGTTACAGTTAATATGAAATGTTTGTTACAGTTAATATGAAATGTTTGTTACAGTTAATATGAAATGTTTGTTACAGTTAATATGAAATGTTTGTTACAGTTAATATGAAATGTTTGTTACAGTTAATATGAAATGTTTGTTACAGTTAATATGAAATGTTTGTTACAGTTAATATGAAATGTTTGTTACAGTTAATATGAAATGTTTGTTACAGTTAATATGAAATGTTTGTTACAGTTAATATGAAATGTTTGTTACAGTTAATATGAAATGTTTGTTACAGTTAATATGAAATGTTTGTTACAGTTAATATGAAATGTTTGTTACAGTTAATATGAAATGTTTGTTACAGTTAATATGAAATGTTTGTTACAGTTAATATGAAATGTTTGTTACAGTTAATATGAAATGTTTGTTACAGTTAATATGAAATGTTTGTTACAGTTAATATGAAATGTTTGTTACAGTTAATATGAAATGTTTGTTACAGTTAATATGAAATGTTTGTTACAGTTAATATGAAATGTTTGTTACAGTTAATATGAAATGTTTGTTACAGTTAATATGAAATGTTTGTTACAGTTAATATGAAATGTTTGTTACAGTTAATATGAAATGTTTGTTACAGTTAATATGAAATGTTTGTTACAGTTAATATGAAATGTTTGTTACAGTTAATATGAAATGTTTGTTACAGTTAATATGAAATGTTTGTTACAGTTAATATGAAATGTTTGTTACAGTTAATATGAAATGTTTGTTACAGTTAATATGAAATGTTTGTTACAGTTAATATGAAATTCTCTTTCCTTTTTCTTCAAGGGGAGGAAGTGAAAAAGGAAGAGATTTTGAACATTTTGAAATTCCACATGACAAAAGTAAATATCTTTTATATCTTTTTGACCTTGGTAGACAAAAATAAAGATATTTGATATTTTTTAGTCTTTGTTTTACTAAAGTAAAGACATTTTATATTTTTTAGTCCTTGTTTTACTTAAGTAAAGATATTATATATTTTTTAGTCCTTGTTTTACTAAAGTAAAGATATTTTATATTTTTTAGTCCTTGTTTTACTAAAGTAAAGATATTTAATATTTTTTAGTCCTTGTTTTACTAAAGTAAAGATATTTTAGTCCTTATCTTTGAAAAAACAACCCGTGAGATTTAGAGGCAATGGCATTCACAGTAACGTCCTTGTTTTACAAGGCGAGTCTTCTGCTTGAAATAATGCTTGCTAAATAACATTTTAAAAAAGAAACAAATGAAACACACACACACACAAAAAGACAAAGTTTAATCTGGATCCTGTTCATGAAACCATTTATTAAATTACCAACACAAACCGTTCTTATTTAATGTTTATAGAACACTTTTTACACAATTAATAATATTTTATTTGTGTGTTAAAGACTTAATCATTACATAGAATATAATGATTTTGTTTGACATTATAGACAAGTAAAAGAAGTTTTAAAAAAGTCTAATTTATCTCTTTCTATCTCCATTGCTAGTAAATCTACGTAAACGATTAGCCAGGTAAGAAGTTTTCTTTATTCCATTTAAATTATAATTAAAGTGTTTTTTAAAATATTAATAAAATTACAAATGATGGAAAAATTACAAATGATGGAAAGCATTAATAAATGTTTAAATTAACTCAAGTTAACTACAAACAAGTTAAGACACCACAAACCAATGTAAATCACCACAAACCAATGTTAAGACACACAAACCAATGTTAAGACACCAAAAACCAATGTTAAGACACCACAAACCAATGTTAAGACACCACAAACCAATGTTAAGACTCCACAAACCAATGTTAAGACACCACAAACCAATGTTAAGACACCACAAACCAATGTTAAGACACCTCAAACCAATGTTAAGACACCACAAACCAATGTTAAGACACCACAAACCAATGTTAAGACACCACAAACCAATGTTAAGACACCACAAACCAATGTTAAGACACCACAAACCAATGTTAAGACACCACAAACCAATGTTAAGACACCACAAACCAATGTTAAGACACCACAAACCAATGTTAAGACACCACAAACCAATGTTAAGACACCACAAACCAATGTGATAAAGTAGTAAATTGGGTTATAATCTCATGTCATTTTTAATAATGGATTGTCGGACTTAGAAAAGAACTTGTGCACTTGGCATCTATTATTGTCTCCCCTTTTGATTGGCTCAATTGTTTGCTTTGATTGATGACAACAATCTCTCCACTTGTTATTTATTGCTTAAACAATCTATCTTCTTGCTGTTTTGTGTCCTGCCTGCAGACACAGTGAGATGTTCAGTGATTTGTTTGGTCAGCCCAAGTTGGGGATATTTGATGCTGAGAAGATCAAAGTTGCAGGTAAACAAAAATCCATTAAAAACCAACGTTTTTGACTATAAATTTTTTGTATGAGACATAACTAAAAGTATGTTTAATATAATATGCAGAGTGTGACAGACTAGCATTAACATTTACATGCTACATAGAGATACATAGAGGTAATGTAAAAATTCATTAATATAATTGCAGTACATTCGATCGATGTGAAATTTTGATATATCATTTTTATCGTCGCCACGAGTCTGTCTTATCGTCGCCACGAGTCTGTTTTATCGTCGCCACGAGTCTGTCTTATCGTCGCCACGAGTCTGTCTTAACGTCGCCACGCGTCTGTCAGCAAAATTTCAGCTTGATAGGATACCAGGAAGTGGGTTAAAAATAGATCCAAAGTTTTTGCGACAGACAGACGCTACTAGTTGATATAAAGGATTTAAAAATATAACCATGTTTGTGTCAATGGGTGTGTCCATATGTGTTTCAAAGGATGTGTCCATATGTGTGTCCATGTGTGTGTTCATGTGTCAGTGGGTGTGTCCATGTGTGTATCAATGGATGTGTCCATCAGGCCTGCCAACCATTCTGATTTTTCCGCAATTATACAGATTTTTTACCCCTGATTCCGGAATTCTGACAAGACCTTAAAATTTCAGATTCTTCTACCATAAAAATTTTTCACGTTATAAAAACCTTAAAGTGGCAAAAAAAATAATCATAAAATAATAAAAGTTCAGTAATGAAAGAAGTGATGTATTTCAATAATACCACTCCCTAGGTTTTTACCTGCACTTCTGTTATCCAAGCAAACTGCCTTCTCTAAATCTTTCTTTGTTGGCCATCCGATCGTACATAGTCCTTTTACCAGCCTAATAAAAAAATTAATTCAGCTTGTGCTGTGTCTTTAAAAAAAAAGTGGATACATTTTTAAAGAAAGCTAAAAATGCATTTCAAGGACGATAGTGATAGTGCTGGTACTAAGACGGGCCAAATAAACCAATAAATAAGAAAAGACGCCATTCGTTCTTGAAACAGTATCAGTATTCGGCCATTGCCCTGTGGCAAAATATTTGCAATCTGTGTCAGACCCAATTATCTATTGAAAATGGTGGGTTTAATTATAACAATTATCTATTGAAAGTGGTGGGTTTAATTATAATTATAACAATTATCTATTGAAAATGGTGGGTTTAATTATAACAATAAAAATAGTTCAACACAAAAATTACGACTGCCGATTAATTAGTAAATAAATGTAGTGAATTTACATCAATTTACTGCTTTGTTCAAGGAATCGCAAATTAACTTTTCAGTTATGAGATCGAAAGTTTTATTTACCACCCTTCTTATTGGAAGAAATAAATATATTGCCAATACATATCTTTTTAATGCCAGAGTCAAAGAAATGTTTCCAGAAAAATTACAATGAAACAAGGGCAAGCATTCATTTATTCTGATACTAATACTCTTTCTAACTACAAATTGATTTTATTACTTAACTAAAATCTATTGCAAAGCTAACTTCAATAGACCAAAGAACTGTTTGACAAGTTCAAAAAGGCCACTAGGGAAATGCTGGAAAACTGAACTCTCTGCAGCCTCTGTTCATATGTGAAAAACATGGATATTATGTTGACTTGACTTATCTATACAGACGCTCCTTCTATGTAGAAGATAGTTACGTCCACAGACCATGACAGATGATCTGTTTGGCAAGTGATGCAGCGTTCACAGGCCACGGCTTTGTGGGTTCCACGCATTACCCAGCCGCCTAACTACGTGTAGTGTTAGGTACCCATTCGGAGCGGGGTGACTCAGGGACGCCCTAGGCCCCGGGAACAAACCCTTGCCTTCACACGGATTCGAACCCGTGACCATCGGTACGACAGTCCAGTGCGCTGCCACTCGACCACCGCGTTTTGTAGATATCTGTATGTAATGTAAACATTTCCAGTAATGTTTCTCTCATATTCTGGTTGTTCTGTAGACACTTAAAATGAAAAGATAATGGAGGTAACTTTATAAATTTATATTTATTTAATATGTTGTTCCTAAACCAGCGCCCTTGGGTCCCGCGTCTCCCCGCACAGACCCCTATACAGATTTTTTCTTGGCAGGTCTGGTCAATGACAATGGGTGTGTCCTTGTGTATGTCCATGTGTGTATCCATGTGTGGTCATGGATGTGTCCATGTGTGTGTCAATGGATGTGGCCACATGTGTGTCAATGTGTGTCCATGGATGTGTCCATGTGTGTGTCCATGGGTGTGTCCATGTGTGTGTCCATGTGTGTGTCGATGGGTGTGCCCATGTGTGTTAATGTATTTGTCCATGTGTATGTCAATGGATGTGTCCATGTGTGTGTGTCAATGTGTGTTTCAATGTGTATCCATGTGTGTCAATATGTGTGTCCATGTGTGTGTCGATGGGTGTGTCCATGGATGTGTCTATATAATCGTTCATCGGCATCCTTCCGTCTCGCGAGACGATGGTGCATCACTGTTGAGTTGGGTTGCATTTCCTCGAGTGGCTGTGCAGTTCTATCCTTGAGTGGCAGTCTTTACCACAGCTTTTACACACAAATTCTGTGCTACCAAATGTTTTGGCCTTTCTCCTAGCTCTTCTTTCTGTAGCCTCCTCCATCGTACGCTCCTCGGCTACTATGACGCCCTCTTTGACAACTGTGCACCACATAGATCGGTCTTCTGCCTTACACTCCCAGTCGCTTGTGCGTATTCTGGCTGCTTTCATGTCCCTTTGGCAGACATCTTTAAATTGCAGACATGGGCGACCTGTCTTCCTCTTTCCCAATGCCAGTTCTCCATATAGCAGATCCTGGGGGATTCGGCCAGGGCTCATTCTTTTTACATGTCCTAGCCATCTCAGGCGTCTTTCACTAAGGATTGAGAACATGCTTTGGGTATTGGCACCCATTAGGACCTCAGTATTAGGCACCTTGTCTTGCCATTTAATGCCTAGGATGCGTCGCAGGCATCTCAAGTGGAAGCTATTAAACTTGCGCTCTTGGGATGTATAAGTGGTCCATGTCTCGCTCCCATATAGCAGTGTAATAATGACGCAGGCTCTATAGACACACAGTTTGGTTTTCTCTGTTAACTTGGTGTTTTGCCAGACCCGTTTGCTTAATTTAGCTATTGTGGCAGCTGCCTTGCCAATTCTACTGTTTATTTCCTCTTCAATGGACAATGTATTGGAGACCTTGGAACCCAAGTAGGTGAAGCTGTCCACAACCTCCAAGTTTTCATTTTCGATATTGATGGTAGGAGGAGGTTGTGTGTCTTGGGCCATGATGTTTGTCTTTTTCAAGCTGATTTGCAGACCAAATTCTTTGCAGGCATTGGAGAAGCTTGACACGAGTTGTTGCAAACCAGTTTCTGTGTGTGCTGTTAATGCCGCATCATCCGCAAAGAGTAGCTCACAAATCAGGATATCTGTCGTTTTAGTCTTGGCTTGGAGGCGGGCAGTGTTGAAAAGTCCTCCATCAGCTCTGGTGTGTAACCAGATTCCATCACTGCTATCATTGAATGCGTATCGAAGCAGTACAGAGAAGAATATTGTGAACAGTGTAGGTGCAAGTACACAACCTTGTTTAACTCCGCTGCTGACAGGCAAGGCTTCTGACGTAGCTCCATCGAACTACACTGTGCCCTGCATATTATCATGGAACTGTCTGATGATGGCGAGTAGGTGTGGGGGACAGCCGATTTTTACCAGGATTTGGAATCAGTGGCGTCACTAGGGGGGGTGGGGGGGGGCGGGCCGCCCCAGGTGACACCCATCATGGGGTGACACCCATCATGGGGTGACACCCGAGCCTAAAATTTTACTGTGTACGATTTTATGTCAGAAAACAAAAGATGACAAATTTTTTAATCTAGAAAGAAATTATGAAATACAATGAAATACGTTAAACGCGAAAATTCTTATTAAAAATAATATCAGTTAACTTGCAATAATAAAACAGACCCAACACACGAACAACATTAAAACAAATTAGGAAAAAAAGAAAAGAAATAGTCGCAGCAGAGAGATCTTTAAAAAAGGCTGGAATGAAAGAGGCAGTGTCTTCTGTTTTAAAAGATATAAAACCATTTGGATTTGGACACACCGACAGCATGAACGAATCCCACCTCACGACTCTCCCTCCACCACAGTGGGGTGGGGGGAATACGATTTTTATCACACACACCCCAAAAAAAATATGAAAAGATGGGTTTTCTTTGTTGATGTTTTTCTTGAGGAAAATTATAATTTAAATGTCTTTGAGTTAATATTTTTATATATATTTATTAAAGGCGTGAAAGCATAGATATGCATGTTTATATACAGGTAGTCCTCCCGTTACGACGGTCCCATCCCAACTTACGCTGTTTAGTGCTTACGAATGCCCCCGTAAAGAATAGTATTACGCGTTATTCCGTATTTAAAAAAAAATTTCATGAGGTAACGAATTCTTTTCTCTAATTGAAATAGCAAAAATTATTGAAAACTATGTATGATTATTATTTCAACCTACAACTTTCGTTTGCGAATTTTTCAAATGGCGAAGTTTTCAATCAAGTCAATAAAGCTGAGTAAGCTTACAAGTTCCTTTTCAATGCTCATTAGAGAGAGCATATTCAGCCTTTTTCGTCCCATGCAAGTTCTAACTCATTATATATTCTTTTCAACTTTGAAAAGGATCGCTCTCAGCTGCAGTTTGATGTCATCATTGAAAGATAGATGCGAAGTGCGATGTGTACATTTGTGAAGGACTGTGTGAAATATAGCTCATTCAAAAGCAGCAAAATTGTTAGCTCTGTGCAAGTTTTTTGAGTTTAGCTTTGTGCTAATTCCTTTTCCTTACCCTGAGCCTGGGGCTGGACAATAACTTTTTAAAGAGTTCTGAAAATTGGACTAATTCTGAAGGTAAGCAGTCTTCGAAATCACTCATGAACCTACATGTGGAAGAAAATCAGAAGCCCCGAGCCTAGTGCTCTTTATGGGTCTTCCCGGAAGACCCCCTTAGCCATCTGGCCACCAAAGGGACGTAACAGCTGAGGACAAAAAAAAAGCGGTCGCTTCTGATACGGCCACCTGGGCATCCAGGATATACAGTCGAAGATGCCTCCCACTAAGTTGCCCTCACAAGGAGGTGGTGGAATTTCCTACTACGACCCACTACCACTTTGGCGCCATCCCGGCAAAGCACACGGGTCTCCATGGTTAGGGCCGCCGCAGACCGGGGGATCATCAAAGACCTACCTAGGGTGCAACCCCCACTGGAAGGTTTCCTCAGAGCTGGCGTCCAATGCGTTCTTCGCGGCACTTTTTGCTAATCCGTACTGGTGCTCCTGGCCCTAAACCGGCACCGCTCGATGGCGTTGCTAGTAAATTGAGGGGGACGAAACGGTTGCTTCGGATTTACCCGACCCCTTCTTCGAAATCACTTGAATGTTCTTCCATTAACTTGGCTGCTCCCCATCGGGTGGCGAAAGTGCTGAGCTCAGTTAGGTTTGTAAGAAAGCCAAATTTCTCATGGATGTATTTATTTGCACCTAACCAATTTTGTAGGGCTTAAGAAAGTTTTTCAATGATTACCAGAAATACCTCAATCTTGAATTTTTTTCTCCAGAAGAATACTGTTTGTTGATGTCCCTTTATCAAACTGACGCTTTCTTTTTTGATTGATAGTACTGAAGATTGTTTACACTGTTTTTACCACGGACTTTTCCTTTCCTTTGTCTTCATAGGAATAAAATTAAGAATGCTATTTTTTAACAAACTCAATGAGAGACTTCCTTTCTAAAATTGTTTCCCAAATTTCAAGTAAAATAGCGACTTCCAGTTGTTCAATTTCCTTAAGAAATCCTTCTTCTTCAAGTCGGCAGTCACGTGGCTGATTTTCATTCGTTGCTAATTCTTCCAGTGCTGCGATATTCTCATGGTATGAGCTATTAACAGACCTTAAAGCATAATGTCATGCTGACCATCTTGTGCAAGACAAGGCTTTGTTAGCATGTATCAATTTCATATGTTTTTGAAGTACCTGTCAACGATGAGTAGATGCAACAAGTCGGGTATAAAGATTTTACAGAAGACAAAAAAATCTGACCGCAGTAGGACAACCTGCTGCTCTTTTCCCAACCAAATTAAAGGAATGAGCTGTGCACGGCACATAATGAGCTACAATGCACTTCTCACGCAGAATAGCCTGGTTTTCGTTATACTTCCTACTCATTTGCTGCATTGCCGTATCCGTATGACTGTCCAAGGCATTTTCAGGGATTCATAAAATATAATGGCCTGCATCTTTATTATACACTATAATTCATAAAAAGTTTGGGGGCCCTTAAACTATCGGGGGCTTTAGCCCGTTCAGCACCCCCCCCCTTTTAATCCGCCATAGGTGGGGTCCACGCATCTGTGACGATGTGGTACGAGGAGGGGGGTGTTTAAGAAATGTGACGTCACATCAAAAATGCGAAACTTTAAATAAAAGTTCCACTTAAATATTTGTTTGTTTACCATTTATTTAATTACGTATTCAATGACTTCACGCGTGTTACAGTGCAGACTTACCCTAAATACATATTTAAATGACAAAAAATAATTTGCAACATGCTAATTTTTATTGAGAAAATACGGCTTGGGGGAGGGGTGTCAAAGCTTTGTGACGTCATATCGTAAAAAAGGTGTGGGGTCTAAGTTTTTGTGACAAAGTATGACGCTGGGGGAGGGTGGGGTAAAAATCGGCAACCTCGCGTGATGTCATTTATGGACGGCCCCTTCAGTCGTGAAGGGGTGACACCATGAGCTACCGCCCCGGGTGACACCAACCCTAGTGACGCCTCTGTTTGGATTAGCCCGTTGCGACTGACGAAATCAAAGGCTTTCGTAAGGTCCACAAAGGCAATGTATAGTGGCATCTGTTGCTCTCTGCATTTTTCCTGGAGCTGCCGTATGGAGAACACCATGTCTATGGTAGACAGACCAGCCCGGAAACCGCACTGAGATTCTGGATAGACACGGGATGCTAAACTCTGTAAACGTGTTAGTATGACACGGGTGAAGGCCTTTCCTACAATACTAAGGAGTGAGATGCCGCGATAGTTATTGCAGTCACTTCTATCACCCTTGTTTTTATATAGTGTCACTATATTTGCATCCGTTAGGTCTTGGGGGATAAAACCCTGTTCCCAGCAGAGGGACAGAAGCTCGTGCAATGGCTGGAGTAAAGCTGTCTTGCCACTCTTTAGAACTTCCGGTGGTATGCCATCATTCCCAGGGGCTTTTCCACAAGCTAGGCTGTCAATGGCTTTGCTCAGCTCTTCCTGTGCTGGCATGACATCAAGTTCTTCCATGAGTGGCAGATCGGGGATGTCATCTAGAGCGGTGCTGGAGACTGTGGTAACTGTTGAGTACAGTTCCAGATAATGCTCAACCCACCGTTTTAGCTGTCCTGCCTGGTCTTGGATAATTTCTCCACTTTTTTACTTTAGGGGTGCAACTTTGGACGTCAAAGGGCCAGTTGCTTTTTTGATATTTTCGTACATGGCTTTGGCATTGCCCATGTCTGCAGCTGATTGTATGCTGGAGCAGAGGTTAAGCCAGTAGGTATTGGCACATTGACGGGCAACTTTTTGGGCATGCGACTTTGCTGATTTTAAGGCATTCAGCCTGTCTGGTGTGGGCTTTTCCTTATAGGCCATAAGAGCTTTCCTTTTGTCTTCAGTGACGGGTTTCATCTCGTCCCAATATTCATCAAACCAGTCCGTATTTTTGTGAGATTTCTTGCCAAAGGCATCTATTGCTGATGTCTATATCAATGTTCCCTTTAAGCTGGGCGGCTGCGCGGCCGTGGATATATTTGACCGATGCTGTGCAGCAGTTTAGAATTACGGCGCAGCAAATTTGATAAAATATTGCTACAAAAAAAGATGTTCAACTTTGCACGAGTTTTTGTACTTGGAACACAGACCTTAGAGGGAATATTGGTCTTGTACTTGGCACACAGACCTTAGAGGGAATATTGGTCTATATGTGTCAATGGATGTGTTCCACGAGTTTTTGTACTTGGCACACAGACCTTAGAGCGAATATTGGTCTATTTGTGTCAATGGATGTGTTCCACAAGTTTTTGTACTTGGAACACAGACCTTAGAGGGAATATTGGTCTATATGTGTCAATGGATGTGTTCCACAAGTTTTTGTACTTGGAACACAGACCTTAGAGGGAATATTGGTCTATATGTGTCAATGGATGTGTTCCACAAGTTTTTGTACTTGGAACACAGACCTTAGAGGGAATATTGGTCTATATGTGTCAATGGATGTGTTCATGTGTGTGTCCATGGGTGTGTCCATGGGTGTCTCCATCAAGTTTGATTGTTATCAAAATGTTTTAACAGTTTCTAATTTATTCTTTTACATGGAACAATAGTTTGTGTCTCCATAAAATATTAGTTTCCACTTGTAACAAATGTAACAATGGTTTGTGTGTCTCCATAAAAATAATAAAATGTTTGTTTATACTTGTAACAAATGTAACAATAGTTTGTGTGTCTCCATAAAATGTTATTTTACACTTGTAATAAATGTAACAATAGTTTGTGTGTCTCCATACACTTGTAATAAATGTAACAATAGTTTGTGTGTCTCCATACACTTTTAACAAATGTAACAGTAGTTTGTGTGTCTCCATACACTTGTAATAAATGTAACAATAGTTTGTGTCTCCATACACTTGTAATAAATGTAACAATAGTTTGTGTGTCTCCATACACTTGTAACAAATGTAACAATAGTTTGTGTGTCTCCATACACTTGTAATAAATGTAACAATAGTTTGTGTCTCCATACACTTGTAATAAATGTAACAATAGTTTGTGTGTCTCCATACACTTGTTACAAATGTAACAATAGTTTGTGTGTCTCCATACACTTGTAACAAATGTAACAATAGTTTGTGTGTCTCCATACACTTGTAACAAATGTAACAATAGTTTGTGTGTCTCCATAAATGTTAGTTTACACTTGTAACAAATGTAACAATAGTTTGCTTGTGTCCCTATAGCTGAGCCAGTAGTGATAGATGAACCAGATTTGTGGCAGACATTTGATAAGGAGAAGTTGAGAACAATTCGAGGTGGAATTCCTCTGAATGCCTTCGAAGAGATGATCCAGTGGACCAAGGAGGGCAGACTCTGGCAGTTTCCTATTGATAATGAAGCAGGTCAGTTTTCTCTCTACTACAAACACCCTCGCTTCCCCATAGTAACAGAGGTGTGGACACTTGTGTCTGTCGTGTTGACACTAATCTGTAACTCAGTAACTCTGTCCATAAACAACTCTCTCATTTGGAGTTACAAAGAGTGTTAGGGATGTATTTTGATTTTGGGATGCTTTGAATTGATATGTTTAGTTAGAATAGGGGTCAGTTAACATCATAGATGTATTGGTGCTGTATTACAGTCAGGTATAACATCATTGATGTATTGGTGCTGTATTACAGTTAGGTTTTTAACCTCATAGATGTATTGGTGCTGTATTACAGTTAGGTTTAACGTCATAGATGTATTTGTTCTGTATTACAGTTAGGTTTAACGTCATAGATGTATTGGTGCTGTATTACAGTTAGGTTTAACATCATAGATGTATTGGTGCTGTATTACAGTTAGGTTTAACGTCATAGATGTATTGGTTCTGTATTACAGTTAGGTTTAACGTCATAGATGTATTGGTGCTGTATTACAGTTAGGTTTAACGTCATAGATGTATTGGTTCTGTATTACAGTTAGGTTTAACGTCATAGATGTATTGGTGCTGTATTACAGTTAGGTTTAACGTAAAAGATGTATTGGTTCTGTATTACAGTTAGGTTTAACGCCATAGATGTATTGGTGCTGTATTACAGTTAGGTTTAACGTCATAGATGTATTGGTGCTGTATTACAGTTAGGTTTAACGTCATAGATGTATTGGTACTCTATGACAGTCAGGTATAACATATTAGATGTATTGGTGCTGTATTACAGTCAATTATAACATCATAGATGTATTGGTGCTGTATTACAGTTAGGTTTAACATCATTGAGGTATTGGTGCTGTATTACAGTCAGGTTTAACGTCATAAATGTATTGGTGTTGTCTGTAGTAGAAGAGTTCTACAATAAGGTTTAACATTATTGATGTATAGGTGCTGTATTACAGTTAGGTTTAACATCATAGATGTATTGGTGCTGTATTACAGTTAGGTTTAACGTCATAGATGTATTGGTGCTGTATGACAGTCAGGTATAGCATTATAGATGTATTGGTGCTGTATGACAGTCAGGTATAGCAATATAGATGTATTGGTGCTGTATTACCGTCAATTATAACATCATAGATGTATTGGTGCTGTATTATAGTCAAGTTTAACATCATTGATGTATAGGTACTGTATTATAGTTAGGTTTAACATCATAGATGTATTGGTGCTGTATTACAGTTAGGTTTAACATCATTGATGTATTGGTGCTGTATTACAGTTAGGTTTAACGTCATAGATGTATTGGTTCTTTACTACAGTTAGGTTTAACATCATAGATGTATTGGTGC
Source organism: Ampullaceana balthica (assembly GCA_944989445.1). Classification (NCBI taxonomy): domain Eukaryota; kingdom Metazoa; phylum Mollusca; class Gastropoda; family Lymnaeidae; genus Ampullaceana; species Ampullaceana balthica. Next base: position 28,538 of record CALYLW010000824.1, read on the forward strand.
TGTATAACAGTTAGGTTTAACGTCATAGATGTATTGGTGCTGTATTACAGTTAGGTTTAACATCATAGATGTATTGGTGCTGTATTACAGTTAGGTTTAACATCATTGATGTATTGGTGCTGTATTACAGTTAGGTTTAACATCATAGATGTATTGGTGCTGTATTACAGTTAGGTTTAACGTCATAGATGTATTGGTTCTTTACTACAGTTAGGTTTAACATCATAGATGTATTGGTGCTGTATAACAGTTAGGTTTAACGTCATAGATGTATTGGTGCTGTATTACAGTCAGGTTTAACATCATTGATGTATTGGTGCTGTATGACAGTCAGGTATAACATTATAGATGTATTGGTGCTGTATTACAGTCAATTATAACATCACTAGGGGCAAGTACCCGGCTATTCCCGGGTTTAACAACAACAGCAACAACAACAAAAACAACAACAGCAACAAAACAACAAAATCAAACAACAAAAACAAAACAACAACAAACAACTACAACAACAACAGCAACAACAAGAAAGCAACAACAACAAAACAACAACTACAACAACAACAGCAACAACAACAGCAACAACGACAAAAACAACAACAGAAACAGCAACAGCAACAAAACAACAAAAACAAAACAACAACAAAAACAACAAAATTAACAACAAAACAACAACAAAACAACTACAACAGCAACAACAACAAAGCAACAACAACAAAACAACAACTACAACAGCAACAAAGCAACAACAACATGAAGGGCATTGTCGTCGCAGGGCAAGGGATATGGACAACAACAACAACAGCAAAAACAACAACAACAGAAACAACAACAGCAACAACAACAAAAACAACCACAAAAACAAAACAACAGCAAAAACAACAAAAACAAAACAACAAAAACATCAACAACAAAACAACAACAAAACAACAACAACAACAAAGCAACAAAACAACAACTACAACAGCAACAACAAAGAACAACAACAAAACAACAACAAAAGCAACAACAACAAATCAACAACAATAGCAAAACAATTATTTTATGGCGATAGTCGCCTTCTTGTTAATCTCGACACCAAAATGTTTATTATTTTGCGTCATTATTTTACGTCTTAATTTTCAATAATTTTTATTTTATATAGCTCATATAAGGGAAAAACTACATTTTGGGCCCCCGGCCCCCAGTATCTTATATATATGGAACGAAACCTGTTTAATAACCCTTTCCGGTATAATTTTGTGTACGTGTACCAAATTTCACGTTATTTGGTTGTCTGGATCTTGAGTTATTAGGGAACAGACAGACAGACAGACAACAAATGCGTCTTATATATATAGATACTAGGGGCAAGTACCCGGCTTCGCACGGGTTTAACAACAACACAAACAACAACAAAAACAACAACAGAAACAGCAACAGCAACATCAACAATAACAAAACAACAACAAAAACAACAACAAAAACAAAACAACAACAAAATAACAACAAAACAACAACTACAACAACAACAGCAACAACAACAAAGCAACAACAACAAAGCAACAACTGCAACAGCAACAACAACAAAGCAACAACAACATTAAGGACATTGTCGTCGCAGGGCAAGGATGTGGACAACAACAACAACAACAACAGCAAAAACAACACAAAAGCAACAAAAACAACAACAAAACAGACAACAACAAACACAACAAAATCAACAACAAACAACAACAAAACAACAACAAAAACAACAAAAAACCAACAAAAACACAAAAACAAACAACAACAAAGACAGCAAAAACAACAACAAAACAACAACAACAACAAAGCAACAACAACAAAACAACAACTACAACAACAACAGCAACAACAAAAGGAACAATAACAAAGCAACAATAGCAAAACAATTATTTTATGGCGATAGTCGCCTTCTTGTTAATCTCGACACCAAAATGTTTATTATTTTGCGTCATTATTTTATGTCTTAATTTTCAATAATTTTTAATTTTATATAGCTCATATAAGGAAAAATTACATTTTGGGCCCCCGGCCCCCAGTATCTTATATATATGGAACGAAACCTGTTTAATAACCTTTCCGGTATAATTTTGTGTACGTGTACCAAATTTCACGTTATTTGGTTGTCTGGATCTTGAGTTATAAGGGAACAGACAGACGACGGACAGACAACAAATGCGTCTTATATATATAGAGATATGTATTGGTGCTGTATTACAGTAAAGTTTAACAGCATTGATGTATAGGTACTGTATTATAGTTAGGTTTAACATCATAGATGTATTGGTGCTGTATTACAGTTAGGTTTAACATCATAGATGTATTGGTGCTGTATAACAGTGTCACAGGCGTCCTTAGTCTATGTCTGGATCGCTTGCTCTAAGATTCATCAACACCAATTACACAAGAAATAGTCGAACACTGCTAACAGAAAACAAACTTTAATTCCAACTTCTTGATACAACACCCCCTCACTTCAACCGTCTCTCTGACCTCTACACACATTCCAAACACGTCAACCAAAAAAACTCTCCCTTTTCACGCTTTCGCTCCAACAAGCCAACAACACCACCGTGCGCAGCTCACAAGTTAAAGGGGGGAAATTGGTCATCCGTGACATATGCCCCCCTTTCCAGAAATTTTCCGAGAGCGGCAAATTTCCACTATCTCGAATGACCAAATTACACATTTAATTATACACGAGAATATCCTTTTACAACTTGAAATATACTACGGACATCTGCCCTCAAATAATCCTAAACAATGATAACATATTTTACTTAACAGTTTAACCATTACTATCCGATAACTCGGCATAGTGTTTATAAACATTCATTATATTAAATACCCTAAATTATAACATTATATTTTTTAAGTTAATATTAAAAAATGTCAGTATTAAACATAATACTCCTTTGGGTTAATGTCACAACATCTTGAGCTTGATTTCACCGGTACTTCACTGCCCTGTAAAGCTGTAGTTCTGCAGAAACATGGCCCATCTCGTAATCCTGGCGCTTACGAATCGAAATGTAGTAAGATGCTTTAAAGGCTGTTGGTCAGTTTGTAAAACAAACAGTTTGCCGTAGAGGTAGTGTTTAAACCTCTTGACCGCCCACACAATCGCCAGGCACTGCTTCTCAATCGTAGAATACTTTATCTCTCTTTCAAAGAAATTCCTGCTGGCGAATGCAACAGGATGCAGTATTCCCCTGTTATCTTCCTGAAGTAACGTAACACCAAGTCCAACGTCCGATGCATGGGCCCTTAAAACGAAGGACTTTTGCATATTGGGTTTGTGTAGTATTGGCCGTGTTGTGATGGCTCTCTTCAAGGCGTCGTATGCTTCTTCCTGTTCTTTCCCCCATTTCACTCTGTCGGGCTGACCCCTTTTTGTCACGGAGGTCAGCGGGTATGCGAGGGTTGCGTAGTTTGGTACGTCTCTATGGTAGCCCGTGAGTCCAAGGAATCGCCTCACTTGACTCTTTGTGGTTGGTCGAGAATGGAATGCGGGAAACGACCGATGCTCACCGGAATTTACCTCTTCATTTGATTCCGTTTGTGCGCAGACTCCCACATCGACCATAGCACATTCCCGTGAATTTTTAGTTTCACGGCGATTCACATCCGGCTGTTTTCCCCTCGATGTGACCTCACATTGTGACCTCTCTACCATACTACACTCTGGCGTTGTCAACCTCGCCCCCTTGAACTCCATGTCTGGGTCGTCATAGCTCCTTACACCCTGCACATTTCCCACAATAAGGTCCACTATTGAGTTCTCCACACATACCGCCTTCACTCTGCCACTCAAGTATGGTGTTCTTATGTCTATTATAGCTTTTTCTCCTCTTAGTATTCTGGTGTCCAACATTCTTATCAACCCGATTTCGCCCGTTAATTGGTCATCTCTGACGTAGTGTCTTTTCACTATCACTGCTTCACATCCTGTATCTCTTAATACCTCAACACTCTTTGATCCTATAAACCCTTCCACAACCTTTAACTTTCTTTCTCCGTCTTCCTTTTGGCTTTTATCACACATGTACGTGCTATCCGTCCATTTACGCACTGGAATAGCATGTGCCGCTGCTGCCCTCTTCACGCTCGTATTTTCGCCCTCCTTTGAACTGGGACAATAGCGGGCTATATGGCCAACCCTATGACACACAAAGCAGTGTATGTCTGACCTTGATCTTTCCTCGGCCCTACTTTGCCATTTTCTTTGACCCGATCTGGTCTGTTGCCCCTCAACTTTTCTCCCATACATGTCCTCTCCAACACCATCGCCATTTTGTGTTGCACCATGGCTGTAATTAAAGCTTGTATTCCTGGCCTCCAGGAATAATTCAGCCACTCTGGCAACTTCCTCCAGGGTGTCATTATTTCGCTCCCTTAGATAAATCACCAGATCTTCGGGACACACAGCCATAAATTGCTCTTTCACTATGAGGTCTCTAAGACCGTCAAATGTTTTATCAATGTCCGACAAGATAATCCATTTCGACAAATAGCTCCGAATTCTTCCTATAATAAGAAAAACCCGTAAAAAACCAAGTTTTCGACTATAAATCCTTTACGTATGAGACGTAACTAAAAGAATGTTCATTATAACACGCAGCGCAAGACCATCCAAAAATACAAAATTGCAGTTGTGTCGTAAAACGTGTTTAATATAATGCGCACCGATCAGGAATAGGTTTATAAAAAGTGTTGTCAGTAAAATACGCACCTTATTGCGCGACAGAAAGGTTGTTCAATATAATACGCACCGCGACGCTCTATCTCAAAAAATAGCATGATACATAGGAATAAATAAAATAATCTAAAAAATCAATAATTTAATTACGGTACATGCGATCGATCGAAATTTTGATACATTGTTTTTATCATCGGTACGAAACTGCCTGCAAAATTTCAGCTCGCTATCTTGCGAGCAAGTGGGTTAAAAATCGATCAAAAGTTTTGGCGACAAGCAAGCAAGCAAGCAAGGTCGGCCGCAGACACCACGAGTTAATATAAAGGATTTAATAAGAAAAACCCGTAAAAAACCAAGTTTTTGACTATAAATCCTTTATGTACGAGAAGTAATTAAAAGAATGTTCATTATAATACGCAGCGCCAGACCATCCAGAAATACAAAATTGAAGTTGTGTCGTAAAACATGTTTAATATAATACGATACAAAATACACAAACAAATTGTGCAATGAAAACAATAAATTTGAGCTTTATTTTTAGACTGATACGACAGTAAACGTTTCGGCTAATGCCTTCATCAGTACAACATAAAATACATTCTTAAAATACTTACATAAGTAATAATAATATTCTTAAAACATATTGTATTTTAAAATATTAAATAAAAAGAAAGGAAAAACAAAAACAAACATGGACACAGGATATAGCAAAAAGGGGGAAGTATCCAAAGTTACAGTAAAAACCACAACGGGAACAAGATTATGCAGTTAAGTAAAATTATGAATTTGGTTAATTCCATATGGAGCCAACGTACCAAATCTTTTTATGAGTCTATTTTCCATGTGGACTCTATCATGGGTATTACTTGCATATAAAATACCAGTTACTGCAATATCTGATATGCCGTTATGGTCAACACTGTTAAAATGTTTAGAAACAGGACATTGAGCCTGTTTATTTATATTATACAGGTGCTCTCTAAACCGATCTCCAAGACGGCGACCAGTCTCGCCCACGTAAATTTTATTACACCTCTTGCAAAGAATTGCATAAATCACGTTGCGACTTGTGCAAGTGAATCCATCTTTTATTAAGAATTTTTCAAGAGGGAAAGAAATGTTGTTACTTTCCATCACATATGGACAAGTATTGCAACGGTTACGGTTGCAACCTTTTGTTCCAATATGTGCTTTCATTGTGGGAAGGTGACTTCTTACAAGAATATCTCTGAGGCTTCTATCTCTCCGGAAAGCAAAAAGAGGAGGTTTTTTGAAGACCTGCTGAGTTAGAGGGTCAGCCATAAGGATTGGTCGGTTTTTGAGAATCACCTGGCGGGCTTTAAAATTATGAGGATGAAAAGTTAAAATAAATTTTGATCGATCACATTGATCAGAAACAGATGATTTAAATGTATCCTGTCTGGTCATGCCTTTAATTCGATTGACAGCGGATATTAAAACTGTTTCCGGGTATGACCTTCTTCGAAAAAAATCCAGCATTTCATTACTTTTCTCCAAAAAGTCTGCCTCATCACTGCAGAGTCTTTTAAGTCTCAATAGTTGCGAAAATGGGATAGAGCTCTTACAAGATTCAGGATGGGACGATGAATACATAAGGAAACTATGGCTGTCAGTAGACTTGTAAAAAATTGATGTGGATATTTTATTTTCTTTCAATTTAATTTGTATATCCAAAAAATTAACAGCACTTCTATGGATTGTTGAAGTAAATTTGATCGAAGAATGGAAGTTACTGACGAAGTCAATAAAACTTTGCAATTGTTGCATGTTCATTTTTGTAATTCCAATGCAATCGTCAATGTATCTCCTGTAGTACTCTGGAGAGATACCTTTGTAATTTTCACTCCATAGGTGTTCCAAATGGCCCATAAATATGCATGCATAACTTGGTCCCATTTTCGTTCCCATAGCAACTCCACTAATTTGATCAAAAAACTGTCCGTTGAACTCAAACGAGTTTAAATTTAGGACCAGCTCAGTTAATCGTAGTATGGCACTTGCGGGGATCTTGAGATTTGCCTTCTTGTTGAGAAAAAATGAGATTGCAGAGAGGCCATCGGCATGAGGAATAGACGTGTACAATGAAGAAACGTCCATTGTAAATAGTAAATGATCTTCATTGGGTAAAACCAAGGAATCCAGAGATTTTAACATATGGCTAGTGTCCTTAATGAAAGATGGTAAATTAGCAACAATAGGTTGAAAAACAGTATCCAAAAAATCTGAAATTAATTCAGTAGGACAAGAGCAGGCGGAGACAATTGGTCTTCCAGGGTTTCCCAGCTTGTGTATTTTTGGTAATAAGTATAAACATGGTTTACCAAGATCACTGTCATAAATACGTAAATTTTTTGCAGAGGATGGTAATTGACCACAATCTATAAGTTCTTCAATGGTCTCCTTAACAATTTCATTATTACAAATAATAGGATCGTTTGTCCTTGGGTTGTAAAAAGTTGCATTATTTAATTGGTTGGAGGCCTCTTCAATGTAAAGTCTCTTATCCCACACCACCACAGCTCCACCTTTATCTGCCGGCTTGATAACAATGTCTTGGCGTTTTTTCAGTTGGAAAAGTGCTCGCCATTCTTCTTTCGATAAATTGGATTTGTTCAGAGGAGTTTGGCGAATATTTTGGATTTGATTTTCCGTACTTTTAATGTAAAGATCAAGAGCTTTAGATTGATCGGAAGGAGGGGTCCATGTTGATTTACGTTGCCGATGTACAGGAAATTCACTGTCGTCCAAAATATTCGCCAAACTCCTCTGAACAAATCCAATTTATCGAAAGAAGAATGGCGAGCACTTTTCCAACTGAAAAAACGCCAAGACATTGTTATCAAGCCGGCAGATAAAGGTGGAGCTGTGGTGGTGTGGGATAAGAGACTTTACATTGAAGAGGCCTCCAACCAATTAAATAATGCAACTTTTTACAACCCAAGGACAAACGATCCTATTATTTGTAATAATGAAATTGTTAAGGAGACCATTGAAGAACTTATAGATTGTGGTCAATTACCATCCTCTGCAAAAAATTTACGTATTTATGACAGTGATCTTGGTAAACCATGTTTATACTTATTACCAAAAATACACAAGCTGGGAAACCCTGGAAGACCAATTGTCTCCGCCTGCTCTTGTCCTACTGAATTAATTTCAGATTTTTTGGATACTGTTTTTCAACCTATTGTTGCTAATTTACCATCTTTCATTAAGGACACTAGCCATATGTTAAAATCTCTGGATTCCTTGGTTTTACCCAATGAAGATCATTTACTATTTACAATGGACGTTTCTTCATTGTACACGTCTATTCCTCATGCCGATGGCCTCTCTGCAATCTCATTTTTTCTCAACAAGAAGGCAAATCTCAAGATCCCCGCAAGTGCCATACTACGATTAACTGAGCTGGTCCTAAATTTAAACTCGTTTGAGTTCAACGGACAGTTTTTTGATCAAATTAGTGGAGTTGCTATGGGAACGAAAATGGGACCAAGTTATGCATGCATATTTATGGGCCATTTGGAACACCTATGGAGTGAAAATTACAAAGGTATCTCTCCAGAGTACTACAGGAGATACATTGACGATTGCATTGGAATTACAAAAATGAACATGCAACAATTGCAAAGTTTTATTGACTTCGTCAGTAACTTCCATTCTTCGATCAAATTTACTTCAACAATCCATAGAAGTGCTGTTAATTTTTTGGATATACAAATTAAATTGAAAGAAAATAAAATATCCACATCAATTTTTTACAAGTCTACTGACAGCCATAGTTTCCTTATGTATTCATCGTCCCATCCTGAATCTTGTAAGAGCTCTATCCCATTTTCGCAACTATTGAGACTTAAAAGACTCTGCAGTGATGAGGCAGACTTTTTGGAGAAAAGTAATGAAATGCTGGATTTTTTTCGAAGAAGGTCATACCCGGAAACAGTTTTAATATCCGCTGTCAATCGAATTAAAGGCATGACCAGACAGGATACATTTAAATCATCTGTTTCTGATCAATGTGATCGATCAAAATTTATTTTAACTTTTCATCCTCATAATTTTAAAGCCCGCCAGGTGATTCTCAAAAACCGACCAATCCTTATGGCTGACCCTCTAACTCAGCAGGTCTTCAAAAAACCTCCTCTTTTTGCTTTCCGGAGAGATAGAAGCCTCAGAGATATTCTTGTAAGAAGTCACCTTCCCACAATGAAAGCACATATTGGAACAAAAGGTTGCAACCGTAACCGTTGCAATACTTGTCCATATGTGATGGAAAGTAACAACATTTCTTTCCCTCTTGAAAAATTCTTAATAAAAGATGGATTCACTTGCACAAGTCGCAACGTGATTTATGCAATTCTTTGCAAGAGGTGTAATAAAATTTACGTGGGCGAGACTGGTCGCCGTCTTGGAGATCGGTTTAGAGAGCACCTGTATAATATAAATAAACAGGCTCAATGTCCTGTTTCTAAACATTTTAACAGTGTTGACCATAACGGCATATCAGATATTGCAGTAACTGGTATTTTATATGCAAGTAATACCCATGATAGAGTCCACATGGAAAATAGACTCATAAAAAGATTTGGTACGTTGGCTCCATATGGAATTAACCAAATTCATAATTTTACTTAACTGCATAATCTTGTTCCCGTTGTGGTTTTTACTGTAACTTTGGATACTTCCCCCTTTTTGCTATATCCTGTGTCCATGTTTGTTTTTGTTTTTCCTTTCTTTTTATTTAATATTTTAAAATACAATATGTTTTAAGAATATTATTATTACTTATGTAAGTATTTTAAGAATGTATTTTATGTTGTACTGATGAAGGCATTAGCCGAAACGTTTACTGTCGTATCAGTCTAAAAATAAAGCTCAAATTTATTGTTTTCATTGCACAATTTGTTTGTGTATTTTGTATTTTATTTAAAAGCTTTATTGCAGTCCCATTCTATATGATGTATTAATATAATACGCACCGATCAGGAATATGTTTATAAAAAGAGCTGTCAATAAAATACGCACCTTATTGCGCGACAGAAAGTTTGTTCAATATAATACGCACCGCGACGCTCTATCTCAAAAAATAGCATGATACATAGGAATAAAAAAAATAATCTAAAAAATCAATAATTTAATTACGGTACATGCGATCGATCTGAAATTTTGATACATTGTTTTTATCATCGGTACGAAACTGCCTGCAAAATTTCAGCTCGCTATCTTGCGAGCAAGTGGGTTAAAAATCGATCAAAAGTTTTGGCGACAAGCAAGCAAGCAGCAAGGTCCGCCGCAGACACCACGAGTTAATATAAAGGATTTAAATATGGATGGCGATTCATCTGCCTGGGGTTTGCTCTTTCTGAATAAGTTTCTGTAGCCCTCCTCGGTGAGATTGTAACGCTTTAAAAGCACTTCCTTCACCTTTTGGTATACCAACGCATCCTCGTAAGGCATTCTAGAGTATACCTCCAAGGCTCGACCAGACAGAAGCGCACTTAGTGTCACCGCCCAATCACTTTCTGGCCATTTGCTGATCCTAGCGAAAGTTTCAAACCTCGTCAAGTAGCCATCCAGCTGGTCAACCCCATCTATGAATGGTGGAAGCTTAGGCTGTCTTGGTCTGTTGTCAGTCCCATTTGCATTTCCTACATTAGCAGCTTCAATTCTCTTGGCTTCTAACCTTGCCTCTCTCTCAGCCGCCCTGTCCGCCATTTCTCTCTCGGCCGCCTCTCTCTCAGCATCTCTCACTCGTTGTACCTCTATCTCTATGTAATCTCTTCTTTCCTCACTTCTGAGTTGCAGGGCATCCACCAGTGCTATGATCTCCCCCAGAGTCGTGACTGGCATTCTCGTTGCTTCCTCAGTGTCCGTGTTTCCTGTGTAAATCCCGGACGGGCCCCCAGAAATGTCACAGGCGTCCTTAGTCTATGTCTGGATCGCTTGCTCTAAGATTCATCAACACCAATTACACAAGAAATAGTCGAACACTGCTAACAGAAAACAAACTTTAATTCCAACTTCTTGATACAACACCCCCTCACTTCAACCGTCTCTCTGACCTCTACACACATTCCAAACACGTCAACCAAAAAAACTCTCCCTTTTCACGCTTTCGCTCCAACAAGCAAACAACACCACCGTGCGCAGCTCACAAGTTAAAGGGGGGAAATTGGTCATCCGTGACAAACAGTTAGGTTTAACATCATAGATGTATTGGTGCTGTATTACAGTCAAGTTTAACATCATTGATGTATAGGTACTGTATTATAGTTAGGTTTAACATCATAGATGTATTGGTGCTGTATTACAGTTAGGTTTAACATCATTGAGGTATTGGTGCTGTATTACAGTCAGGTTTAACGTCATAGATGTATTGGTTTTGTCTGTAGTAGAAGAGTTCTACAATAAGGTTTAACATTATTGATGTATAGGTGCTGTATTACAGTTAGGTTTAACATCATAGATGTATTGGTGCTGTATTACAGTTAGGTTTAACATCATTGATGTATTGGTGCTGTATTACAGTTAGGTTTAACATCATAGATGTATTGGTGCTGTATTACAGTTAGGTTTAACGTCATAGATGTATTGGTTCTTTACTACAGTTAGGTTTAACATCATAGATGTATTGGTGCTGTATTACAGTTAGGTTTAACGTCATAGATGTATTGGTGCTGTATTACAGTCAGGTTTAACATCATTGATGTATTGGTGCTGTATGACAGTCAGGTATAACATTATAGATGTATTGGTGCTGTATTATAGTCAATTATAACATCATATATGTATTGGTGCTGTATTACAGTCAAGTTTAACAGCATTGATGTATAGGTACTGTATTATAGTTAGGTTTAACATCATAGATGTATTGGTGCTGTATTACAGTTAGGTTTAACGTCATAGATGTATAGGTGCAGTTTTACAGTCAGGTTTAACATCATTGATGTATTGGTGCTTTTATGACTGTCAGGTATAACATTATAGATGTATTGGTGCTGTATTACAGTTAGGTTTAACATCATTGAGGTATTGGTGCTGTATAACAGTTAGGTTTAACATCATAGATGTATTGGTGCTGTATTACAGTTAGGTTTAACATCATTGAGGTATTGGTGCTGTATAACAGTTAGGTTTAACATCATAGATGTATTGGTGCTGTATAACAGTGAGGTTTAACGTCATAGATGTATTGGTGCTGTATTACGGTCAGGTTTAACATCATTGATGTATTGGTGCTTTTATGACAGTCAGGTATAACATTATAGATGTATTGGTGCTGTATTACAGTCAATTATAACGTCATAGATGTATTGGTGCTGTATTACAGTCAGGTTTAACATCATTGATGTATTGGTGCTTTTATGACAGTCAGGTTTAACATTATAGATGTATTGGTGCTGTATTACAGTCAATTATAACATCATAGATGTATTGGTGCTGTATTACAGTTACGTTTAACATCATTGATGTATAGGTACTGTATTATAGTTAGGTTTAACATCATAGATGTATTGGTGCTGTATTACAGTCAGGTTTAACGTCATAGATGTATTGGTGTTGACTGTAGTAGAAGAGTTCTACAATAAGGTTTTAACATCATTGATGTATAGGTACTGTATAATAGTTAGGTTTAACGTCATAGATGTATTGGTTCTGTATTACAGTTAGGTTTTTAACATCATAGATGTAATTGTGCTGTATTACAGTTAGGTTTAACGTCATAGATGTATTGGTGCTGTATTACAGTTAGGTTCAACGTCATAGATGTATTGGTGCTGTATTACAGTTAGGTTTAACATCATAGATGTATTGGTGCTGTATTACAGTCAGGTTTAACATCATAGATGTATTGGTGCTGTATTACAGTTAGGTTCAACGTCATAGATGTATTGGTGCTGTATTACAGTTAGGTTCAACGTCATAGATGTATTGGTGCTGTATTACAGTTAGGTTCAACGTCATAGATGTATTGGTGCTGTATTACAGTTAGGTTTAACGTCATAGATGTATTGGTGCTGTATTACAGTTAGGTTTAACGTCATAGATGTATTGGTGCTGTATTACAGTTAGGTTTAACATCATAGATGTATTGGTGCTGTATTACAGTTAGGTTTAACATCATAGATGTATTGATGTTGTATTACAGTTAGGTTTAACGTCATAGATGTATTGGTGCTGTATTACAGTTAGGTTTAACATCATAGATGTATTGATGTTGTATTACAGTTAGGTTTAACGTCATAGATGTATTGGTGCTGTATTACAGTTAGGTTTAACATCATAGATGTATTGATGTTGTCTGTAGTAGAAGAGCTCTCCTATAAGGGGACACTAACCTGTCTGTCATGATCATAGATGTATTGGTGTTGTCTGTAGTAGAAGAGCTCTCCTATAAGGAGACACTAACCTGTATGTCATGATCATTTGATAGTTTATTGATTTCGTTTATTTATTTCGTTTACAGAGTGGCTATTATTGTAAGACCATTTCATTCATTTACATTTCACATATACATTTTACCTGGCTGTCATCCCTCAATAAATCAATTACATGTCATTAATTTTGTCTTTTATTCCATGCCATCGTAGACATGCAATAACTTTGACTTTTGTTTCATGCCATCGTAGACATACAATAACTTTGACTTTTGTTCCATGACATTGTAGACATGCATGAAGAGAGGAAGTACAAGTTCCATGAGCACGTGTTCCTAGAGCAGCACCTGTGGATGTTCCCAGACAAGGGACCCATCAGGAAGTTCATGGAACTCATCACCCTGGGGCTGAGCTTGAACCCGTACATCACCGTGCCAGAGAAGCTGGAGCACATACGTTGGTACGCTGACTACTTCAGGGAGAAGCAGAGTCTCTTGGAAACTGTGGTTGGTCAGCAGGGCCAGATGAAGGACGGCAAGGACAAGGACATTGACCAAAAATAATTTCTCATACATTATGTTAGTGGTTTCTTTAGGTTTGTAAATGTCAAGATTTCAAATTGTGTCATTGTTAGGCTTATAGTTGATGTGAAAATGTTGGTTGAAAGAAAATTGTAATTGAGACAAATCCAAGAAATGGATATAATCTACATCTGACATTATCCACATCTTGGATGTTATTCATTGGTTCCCTTCATGGTATCTTCATTAAAGATCTTAATAACACTCAACTCACTTTGTCATGGTGAATGTTTATAAAATCACTTTCATTTTGTGGATGTTTTGAAACTCAAATCATTTTTTGGATGTTTTGAAACTTAATATTCTATTGTAAATACCGTATATACTTGTTCGAAAGCCGACATTTTTGGACAAAATCTAGGGGAAAAGGTTGGGGGGTCGGCTTACCAGCCAGTCATAGGTGATTTCTGCATGGATATTAAATATAGGTGTTATTGTAGATCATCAAGGTCCTTGTCTTCATTCTACAAGATTCAATTGCCCTACCAGAAGCTATAAAATATTATTATACATCTGTACTTACCTTATTTATTCATTTGATTTATTTTCGTGAATGTTTTAATAAATTGTTTTACAAATTTTGTTTTCGACAACGAATTTTAATGTACCCTCTTTCGCCACTGTTTACCAAAGAAACCAAAAAATACCGGTAACTCTTGCCTTACAAAGAGCACAAAGATAAAGATAGGTAGTACAATATAAATTACTCGGGCAGTTTTTTAAATTTACGAAGTATATTGATGAAACATTTCTGTTGTTATTAACTGACTTTATTCAAATGAAATATAGAAACAACATTTTCTGTTTGTTTTAATACAATAAAAATCCCTCTAGCGAATGCTATAAAAAATGACAGCCATCTTCTCTGTTATTAAAACCTCTTTGTTCTTTAACCTAAACAAAAGTAAAAAATCATATGACCGATATTAAAAAATGTCTACCATTTTGTTTATGCTGTCCTATTATTTTTTGGGTAGGTTTACGAGCGTTTTACACACTTTTTATACTTTTCTCTTCCAAAAGAGGAGGAGGGGGGTCTGCTTAAGAACGAACGGGTTATAGAACGAGGATATACGGTAATAGATATGAGATTTTGAGTTTGACATTTTGGTGACTGGTATTGGTATAAAAATGGTTACTTCTTGGTTCATTTTTGGTTAATTATTGGTTAATCCTTGGTTCTAGAGATCCCCCATAAAAAATAACATAAAAAAGGAGAAAAAAAGAATATTAAGTCTCTGCTTTTATTGTATGAAAATTCACATCCAAGAAATGACTCCAAAACAAAGCTTTCTAATTCTTAATGAAACAAAAATACACAACGTTTGAATGATATGATTCATATATTAAATCTATTTAAAAATATCTTTTGACACCCTGGAGTAGAAGGATATAGAATGCACTGTTTTGATCAAACATGAGTGCCCCAGGCATAAATAATTTGTGTGGCAGGAACAATTTAATTAGTTCTTCTTTTAACTCATGGAAACGAAAGCTTATGGTTTAAAAATATATTACAACTTCATTATTATTGAAAGAATGATTATCAATACTACTGCTACTTCCGCTACTACCGCTCTACTGCTGCTACTGCTCCTACCGCTGCTGCCGCTGTTGCTGCTGCTGCTACGGCTGCTACTGCGGCTACTACTGCTACTACTGCGATGATAGTATGTAGGAATTAGTTTTACTCTGTGCCTTAACTTTGGTGTCATTAAGATTTCAAATTATAATGTTTGGACTGACCTGACCTGGTGGTCTCTCAGGTATGATATGGAGAAGTCATTGCATTTGACAGTTACACTTCTGGCCAGGTACTAGGATAAAAATAGATGTGCTAGAGCCAACAGCCAGTTACTAGGATAAAATAGATGTGCTAGAGCCAACAGCCAGGTACTAGGATAAAATAGATGTGCTAGAGCCAACAGCCAGGTACTAGGATAAAATAGATGTGCTAGAGCCAACAGCCAGGTACTAGGATACAATAGATATACTAGAGCTAACTGCTGCACAGCCAGGTACTAGGATAAAATAGATGTGCTAGAGCCAACAGCCGGGTACTATGATAAAATAGATGTGCTAGAGCTAACAGCCAGGTACTAGGATAAAATAGATGTGCTAGAACTAACAGCCAGGTACTAGGATAAAATAGATGTGCTAGAGCTAACTGCTGCACAGCCAGGTACTAGGATAAAATAGATGTGCTAGAGCTAACAGCCAGGTACTAGGATAAAATAGATGTGCTAGAGCTAACAGCCAGGTACTAGGATAAAATAGATGTGCTAGAACTAACAGCCAGGTACGAGGATAAAATAGATGTGCTAGAGCTAACTCATGCATAGTCAGGTACTAGGATAAAATAGATGTACTAGAGCCAACTGCCAGGTACTAGGATAAAATAGATGTACTAGAGCCAAAAGCCAGGTACTATGATAAAATAGATGTACTAGAGCCAAAAGCCAGGTACTAGGATAAAATAGATGTACTAGAGCCAACTGCCAGGTACTATGATAAAATAGATGTACTAGAGCCAAAAGCCAGGTACTAGGATAAAATAGATGTACTAGAGCCAAAAGCCAGGTACTATGATAAAATAGATGTACTAAAGCCAGGTACTATGATAAAATAGATGTACTAGAGCTCCAGCTGTTATACAGTTCAATTTGACATAAAACACCGTCTGTTCGTTTGCTTTATTAC
The DNA here is from genome assembly GCA_944989445.1 of Ampullaceana balthica. Taxonomy (NCBI): domain Eukaryota; kingdom Metazoa; phylum Mollusca; class Gastropoda; family Lymnaeidae; genus Ampullaceana; species Ampullaceana balthica. The sequence goes on from CALYLW010000824.1 coordinate 44,917, forward strand.
CTTTGAACTTTCCAAGGTAATAACCACAATGCACTTGACGTTTAAATAGAATTTGCAAAACTTTTTTGTGGTTCAGAACGGATGAGAAAGTCTGATCTGTGACGTAATTCATGGTACTTGAATTTTCTCTGACTATCGGTACATCCATCAGGCCAATGGCAGCACATGTCCATCTGATGTGAGTCGACTGTCTGGTCAAATATACTCTTATTGGACGCCTTAGTTGTGACGTAATTTTCTCTATCAGGCCCACAAGTTCATTTACCACCACTGGCACCAGGAGGGCAGAACTCGCGTAATTCCTGGAGGGAAATCTCTAAATGCGTGACTTGTAAAACTGTGTTTAAATTAGGGGTGTACCGGATTTCGGCTCCGGCAAATATGAAATCTGGCCATTTTTACAAATCCGGCTTCGGCTCCGGCAAAATTTTACTTCATAAATCCGGCCATAAATATAATAGCTCCGGCTCCGGCAAATCCGGAATCCGGTCATTTTTAAATCCCATACATTAACTTCAACGTCGTGTCTCTCCGTCATGACCCACTTCCCGTGATCCTATCGAGCTGAAATTTTGCATATAGACTTTTGTCACCTAACAATGCATTGAAAAAAAAATTCAGATCGATCGAATGTACCGCAATTAAATTAATGAATTTTTAGATTATCTCTATATAGCATATACATGTTTGTGCTAGTCTGTTGCGCGGTGCGTATCATATTGATCATACTTTTTAAATATTTTCCCGACGTGCGGTACGGTGCGTATTATATTGAACATACTTTTATAATATTTTCCCGATCTGTAAATGTTTATGCTGGTCGGTCGCGCGGTGCGTATTATATTGAACAAAATCAATATATTTTATTATGTCTCATATATAAGTGAATTATAGTCAAAAACTTTGTTTTTACGGGTTGTTTAATTACAAATCTGGCTCCGGCTTCGGCTCCGGCCGGATTTCACTTAATAAATCCGACAGAATCCGGCACCGGCCGTATTTCAAAAAAATTTGAATGCGGTACTCCCCTAGTTTAAATGAAGATGATCCAAAGGTTCGGATGTTCAAAGACGGTGACCCACACGGTGACCCACACGGTGACCCACACGGTGACCCGCTCAAGGATAGCTACATCAGCCTAAAACCAACTTTTTGTCAGCAGAAAAAACAACAATCATGGTGGTGATAGTGATAGGCAAGATGATACAGAGAAGGGATATTAGACCAAACAAGAAATGGTATCTTAGACAGAGAGCAAGGGGTGGGATCTTAGACAGAGAGCAAGGGGTGGTATCTTAGACTGAGAGCAAGGGGTGGGATCTTAGACTGAGAGCAAGGGGTGGGATCTTAGACAGAGAACAAGGGATGGTATCTTAGACAGAGAGCAAGGGGTGGGATCTTAGACAGAGAGTAAGGGATGGTATCTTAGACTGAGAGCAAGGGGATGGGATCTTAGACAGAGAGCAAGGGGTGGGATCTTAGACTGAGAGCAAGGGGTGGGATCTTAGACAGAGAGCAAGGGGTGGGATCTTAGACAGAGAGCAAGGGGTGGGATCTTAGACAGAGAGCAAGGGGTGGGATCTTAGACTGAGAGCAAGGGGTGGGATCTTAGACAGAGAGCAAGGGGTGGGATCTTAGACCGAGAGCAAGGGGTGGTATCTTAGACTGAGAGCAAGGGGTGGGATTTTAGACAGAGAGCAAGGGGTGGGATCTTAGACAGAGAGCAAGGGGTGGGATCTTAGACTGAGAGCAAGGGGTGGGATCTTAGACTGAGAGCAAGGGGTGGGATCTTAGACTGAGAGCAAGGGGTGGTATCTTAGACTGAGAGCAAGGGTGTGGTATCTTAGACTGAGAGCAAGGGGTGGTATCTTAGACTGAGAGCAAGGGAGTGGTATCTTAGACTGAGAGCAAGGGGTGGGATCTTAGACTGAGAGCAAGGGGTGGTATCTTAGACTGAGAGCAAGGGGTGGGATCTTAGACTGAGAGCAAGGGGTGGGATCTTAGACAGAGAGCAAGGGGTGGTATCTTAGACTGAGAGCAAGGGTGGGATCTTAGACTGAGAGCAAGGGGTGGTATCTTAGACTGAGAGCAAGGGGTGGTATCTTAGACTGAGAGCAAGGGGTGGGATCTTAGACTGAGAGCAAGGGGTGGTATCTTTGACATGAGTGCAAGGGGTGGTATCTTAGACTGAGAGCAAGGGGTGGGATCTTAGACTGAGAGCAAGGGGTGGGATCTTAGACGGAGAGCAAGGGTTGGGATCTTAGACAAAGTGAGGGATGGGATCTTAGACAGAGAGCAAGGGATGGGATCTTAGACAGAGAGCAAGGGGTGGGATCTTAGACAGAGAGCAAGGGTTGGGATCTTAGACAAAGTGAGGGATGGGATCTTTGACAGAGAGCAAGGGATGGGATCTTAGACAGAGAGCAAGGGGTGGGATCTTAGACAGAGAGCAAGGGTTGGGATCTTAGACAAAGTGAGGGATGGGATCTTAGACAGAGAGCAAGGGATGGAATCTTAGACAGAGAGCAAGGGGTTGGATCTTAGACAGAGAGCAAGGGTTGGGATCTTAGACAAAGTGAGGGATGGGATCTTAGACAGAGCAGGGATGGGATCTTAGACGAGGAGGGGTGATCTGACAGTGGGGATGGGATCTTAGACAGAGAACAAGGGATGGATGATATCTTAGACAGAGAGCAAGGGATGGTATCTTAGACAGAGAGCAAGGGATGAGATCTTAGACAGAGAGCAAGGGGATGGGTATCTTAGACAGAGAGCAAGGGGTGGGATCTTAGACAGAGAGCAAGGGGTGGGATCTTAGACAGAGAACAAGGGATGGTATCTTAGACAGAGAGCAAGGGGTGGGATCTTAGACAGAGAGTAAGGGATGGTATCTTAGACAGAGAGCAAGGGATGGTATCTTAGACAGAGAGCAAGGGATGGGATCTTAGACAGAGAGCAAGGGGTGGGATCTTAGACTGAGAGCAAGGGATGGGATCTTAGACAGAGAGCAAGGGATGGTATCTTAGACAGAGAGCAAGGGATGGGATCTTAGACAGAGAGCAAGGGGTGGGATCTTAGACTGAGAGCAAGGGATGCGATCTTAGACAGAGAGCAAGGGATGGGATCTTAGGTTGCCTGTCAATGTGAGTAGGTAGTCTGTCAATGTGAGTAGGTAGTCTGTCAAGGTGAGTAGGTAGTCTGTCAATGTGAGTAAGTAGTCTGTCAATGTGAGTAGGTAGTCTGTCAAGGTGAGTAGGTAGTCTGTCAAGGTGAGTAGGGTAGTCTGTCAAGGTGAGTAGGTAGTCTGTCAAGGTGAGTAGGGTAGTCTGTCAATGTGAGTGGGTAGTCTGTCAAGGTGAGTAGGTAGTCTGTCAAGTTGAGTAGGTAGTCTGTCAAGGTGAGTAGGTAGTCTGTCAATGTGAGTAGGTAGTCTGTCAAGGTGAGTAGGTAGTCTGTCAAGGTCAGTAGGTAGTCTGTCAAGGTGAGTAGGTAGTCTGTCAAGGTGAGTAGGTAGTCTGTCAAGGTGAGTAGGTAGTCTGTCAATGTGAGTGGGTAGTCTGTCAAGGTGAGTGGGTAGTCTGTCAAGGTGAGTGGGTAGTCTGTCAAGGTGAGTAGGTAGTCTGTCAAGGTGAGTAGGTAGTCTGTCAAGGTGAGTAGGTAGTCTGTCAAGGTGAGTAGGTAGTCTGTCAAAGTGAGTAGGTAGTCTGTCAATGTGAGTGGGTAGTCTGTCAAGGTGAGTGGGTAGTCTGTCAAGGTGAGTAGGTAGTCTGTCAAGTTGAGTAGGTAGTCTGTCAAGGTGAGTAGGTAGTCTGTCAAGGTGAGTAGGTAGTCTGTCAAGGTGAGTAGGTAGTCTGTCAATGTGAGTAGGTAGTCTGTCAAGGTGAGTAGGTAGTCTGTCAAGGTGAGTAGGTAGTCTGTCAAGGTGAGTAGTTAGTCTGTCAGGTGAGTAGGTAGTCTGTCAAGGTGAGTACGTAGTCTGTCAAGGTGAGTAGGTAGTCTGTCAAGGTGAGTAGGTAGTCTGTCAAGGTGAGTACGTAGTCTGTCAAGGTGAGTAGGTAGTCTGTCAAGGTGAGTAGGTAGTCTGTCAAGGTGAGTAGGTAGTCTGTCAAGGTGAGTAGGTAGTCTGTCAAGGTGAGTGGGTAGTCTGTCAAGGTGTAGGTAGTCTGTCAAGGTGAGTAGGTATCTGTCAAGGTGAGTGGGTAGTCTGTCAAGGTGAGTGGGTAGTCTGTCAAGGTGAGTGGGTAGTCTGTCAAGGTGAGTAGGTAGTCTGTCAAGGTGAGTAGGTAGTCTGTCGAAGTGAGTAGGTAGTCTGTCAAGGTGAGTAGGTAGTCTGTCAAGGTGAGTAGGTAGTCTGTCAAGGTGAGTAGGTAGTCTGTCAAGGTGAGTAGGTAGTCTGTCAAGGTGAGTAGGTAGTCTGTCAAGGTGAGTAGCTAGTCTGTCAAGGTGAGTAGGTAGTCTGTCAAGGTGAGTAGCTAGTCTGTCAAGGTGAGTAGGTAGTCTGTCAAGGTGAGTAGGTAGTCTGTCAAGGTGAGTAGGTAGTCTGTCAAGGTGAGTAGGTAGTCTGTCAAGGTGAGTAGGTAGTCTGTCAAGGTGAGTAGGTAGTCTGTCAAGGTATGCCCCAAGACTTCTGAGATGTTTATTGAATGATTTCTAAATTTATATATACACTAGGGGCAAGTACCCGGCTTTTCCAGGGTTTAACAACAACAGCAACAACAACAGCAACAACGACAAAAACAACAGAAACAGCAACAGCAACAAAAACAACAAAAACAAAACAACAACAAAAACAACAAAATCAACAACAAAAAAACAACAAAACAACTACAACAACAACAGCAACAACAACAAAGCAACAACAACAAAACAACAAATACAACAGCAACAACAACAAAGCAACAACAACATGAATGACATTGTCGTCGCAGGGCAAGGGATGTGGACAACAACAATAGCAAAAACAACACACAAGCAACAACAGCAACAGCAACAACAACAGCAACAACAACAGCAACAACAACAAAAACAACAACAGCAACAACAAAAACAAAACAACAACAAAAACATCAACAACAAAACAACAACAAAACAACAACAAAACAAAAACTACAACAACAACAGCAACAACAACAAAGCAACAACTACAACAACAACAACAAAGCAACAACAACCAACAAAGCAACAACAACAAAACAACAACTACAACAACAACAGCAACAACAACAAAAACAACAACAGAAACAGCAATAACAACAAAACAACAAAACAAAAACAAAAAAAAACAAACAATAAAATTAACAACAAAACAACAACAAAACAATTACAACAACAACAGCAACAACAACAAAACAACAACTACAACAGCAACAACAACAAAGCAACAACAACATGAAGGGCATTGTCGTCGCAGGGCAAGGGATGTGGACAACAACAACAACAGCAAAAACAACACAAAAGCAACAACAGCAAAAGCAACAACAACAGAAACAACAACAGCAACAACAACAAAAACAACAACAGCAACAACAACAAAAACAAAACAACAACAAAACCAACAGAAACAAAACAACAACAAAAACATCAACAACAAAACAACAACAAAGCAACAACTACAACAATAACAGCAACAACAACAAAGCAACAACAACAAAACAACAACTACAACAACAAAAGCAACAACAAAAGCAACAACAACAAAGCAACAACAAAAAAATTATTTTATGGCGATAATCGCCTTCTTGTTAATCTCGACACCAAAATGTTTATTAATTTGCGTCATTATTTTACGTCTTAATTTTCAATAATTTTTATTTTATATAGCTCATATAGGGAAAAACTACATTTTGGGCCCCCGGGCCCCAGTATCTTATATATATGGAACGAAACCTGTTTAATAACCTTTCCGGTATAATTTTGTGTACGTGTACCAAATTTCACGTTATTTGGTTGTCTGGATCTTGAGTTATTAGGGAACAGACAGACAGACCAGACAACAAATGCGGCTTATATATAGAGAGATACTAGGGGCAAGTACCCGGCTATGCCCGGGTTTAACAACAACAGCAACAACAACAAAAACAACAACAGCAACAAAACAACAAAACAAACAACAAAAACAAAACAACAACAAACAACAACAAACAACAACAACAACAACAACAAAGCAACAACAACAAAGCAACAACAACAAAACAACAACACAACAACAACAGCAACAACAACAAAAACAACAACAGAAACAGCAACAGCAACAAAACAACAAAAACAAAACAAAAACAACAAAACAACAACAACTAACAACAAAACAACAACAAAACAACACAACTACAACAGCAACAACAACAAAGCAACAACAACATGAAGGGCATTGTCGTCGCAGGGCAAGGGATGTGGACAACAACAACAACAGCAAAAACAACACAAAAGCAACAACAGCAAAAGCAACAACAACAGAAACAACAACAGCAACAACAACAAAAACAACAACAGCAACAACAACAAACAACAAAAACAAAACAACAACAAAAACAACAACAAAACAACAACTACAACAACAACAGCAACAACAACAAAGCAACAACAACAAACAACAACTACAACAACAAAAGCAACAACAAAAGCAACAACAACAAAGCAACAACAACAAAAAAATTATTTTATGGCGATAATCGCCTTCTTGTTAATCTCGACACCAAAATGTTTATTATTTTGCGTCATTATTTTACGTCTTAATTTTCAATAATTTTTATTTTATATAGCTCATATAAGGGAAAAACTACATTTTGGGCCCCCGGCCCCCAGTATCTTATATATATGGAACGAAACCTGTTTAATAACCTTTCCGGTATAATTTTGTGTACGTGTACCAAATTTCACGTTATTTGGTTGTCTGGATCTTGAGTTATTAGGGAACAGACAGACAGACAGACAACAAATGCGTCTTATATGTATAGAGATATAGAGATTTATATATACTAGTGTATCCAGCGGCGTAGTGTGGGTATATGCCGCCCGGGGCAGAACACAAATTTGCCACCCTCCACCCCGAAAAAAATGTTAATGCTATAAGATCCGTCCATAAATGACGTCACGCACCTATACTTGTGACGATGTGTGACGAGGGGGAGGGGGGATTAAGAATTGTGACGCTACGTGAAAACACGCTACTTTAAATCAAAGTTCCACTTAAATATTCGATTTCTTACTATGTTTTATGACGTTTTACATGGATTCACGCGTGTTACGATACTACAGTGCAGTCTTACACTAAATCAGGGGTGCGCAACCTGCGGCCGTACGGCCGCATGCGGCCGTGGGCACGAAAATGTGCGGCCGTGGAAATCTGTTTAACTTATAATAACCTGCGGCCGTCAAATATTTGTCATTTGGCAATATATTTTTTAAAGTTTTAAACGAAATATTGAATATTCATTAACACCCTTAAACACTTATTATTGCGAAACAAATTACGACTCCGGCAGCTGTAGCGTTAGCTGCAGTGTTTAGCGTTCATAGGCATTTAAATAGCGCAGCTACTCATATTCATTCGCACCCTATCCCGAACATTTGAATTGTGCGAGGATCTGCTCTCCATGGAGACACTCGTTACTCAAACTCGAGGAGAAGACATATTTTGGCAGTTTAAAAATCTTGCATCGACTTGCACGTTGATATGAAGAACCTCCGAGGTATCTGTACAGACGGCACGGCACGCCTGCAATGGTTGGTAAGCAAAATGGCTTCGTGGTTAGATTTTCCGAATTATGTGTTGAAGGATCACGGTAATGACCAGCTCAAAAATCTGCACTGCATTATTCGCCAGGAGGCACTGTGTTCTAAATCAGTTGATTTGGATAAAATTATGAAGGATGTGAATCGCATTATCCTTTTCATTCGTGCGAATGCTCTTCACCACCGCCAATTCATACAAATTCTTCACACAAATGATTCGTCGGCTGAAGGCATTCTGTACCACACCAGCGTTCGTTGGTTGTGTCAGGGAGAAACATATCGCCGTGTTCTGCTACTAAAAATCGACCAAAATCGCGTGACGTCATTTATGGACGGCCCCTAAAGTAAAGATACCAGGTAGTCTTTATTAGAAAATAAAAATAAGGACACAATACATTTTTGTGTCATAAATCAAGAGAAAAGCTTCATTTCTCGAATAAAATTGAAGTTTTATGAATTGTCTCATTCCACAATCTTTCATGTACATTATCAATGTTTTCAGCCATACCATGCTCAATATCCAAAATAACTATTGATTAGATAATCTTGGTGTATTCATTATTGATCTTAATTAATTTTTTATTAACTTAATTTTAGATAATTATCTATTCTAACACAAGGCATTATTTAAGACATTGTTCGAATTAATGATATTATTTTAGGCAGGTTAAATCTAGCCTAAATATCTATAAAAAAAATTGAATAAATTAACTGGTCTTGAATTCATTTATTCTTTTTTACGCGTGGGGTTCATATATTCTTTGTTTGACAATGACACGTGATATATTTTGTATACTTTAATTTGAAGGCAAAATTTCAAAGCCCAGTATATTAGCTGGTGTACGAAAATCTTATCCGTTTTCTAAATTCGATATAACTGCCAAAAACCCACACGAATTTCTACAGTAATCTCATGTTATTATTGTGAAGAATAAAACTTTCCACATAAAATTTTATTAAATGTCAAAGCATCCCTTAGTTTCTCTGTGAGAAGCCTCTGTTGAACACTATACATTTTTAAATAATTTAGGGCATCTTTGATATTATATATTATAAATTAGAAAATAAAAAGATTTCATTGTGACTATCAAAGTTCCTGCGTCTGTTCGTGTCATGACCGTACGCAAAAGGGGGGGGGGTTCGTACGTTCGAACGAACCCCCCTTTTCGAACGTGTGCCCTTTTTTGTAAAAAATAGATTTTTACATTATTGAGAGATTTGGGGATCCCACTACAGAATATGAGGGGCCAGTGTTATAATGGCACTTCATCTATGTTGGGCGCTGTCTCAGGAGTTCAAGCACGTATTCTACGAGAGGCCACTTTGGTATTATACACACACTGAAGCAATCAGGCTTTAAACCTAGTGAACCTGCATGTTTTTTTAACAACAGCCCAAAGCGCGAAGCCCTGTTGAAAAACGTCATACAAACAAATCTTTGACAGTGCTAAATGGAAGGCACTTACAGATTTGTGCAAAGCAAGATGGGCTGAGCGCCACGAAGCATAGAAACACTTCTATTAATCTTATGTTTACACTAGCGTATCACCCGTCAAAAATGACGGACGTTTTCAGCTGAAATCTCTTTACTTTATAAAAAATGCACGTTTTAGGGCGCCTACGGCGCCGGCCTTTTCAAAAGCGCAAATAACTTGTCGTTGTTTGATAAATACGAAATATTAAACTTTCTGAAATGTACACAAATTATTTTATAATAGAGGTTGTAGGGCGCCCACGGCGCCCCCTTTGTTTTTTGATTTTATAATTAACCATCATCAAATCCTCTTTTTACATTGATCCCTTTTCCAAAATTAAAATACATGTATGAGTGAAGACAATGACGTCATATATTATTTTTTTACAGCGCATCTTTAATTTGCACACCTTTTGATGCATTGGTGCAGTAATTTGGTTTTCCCTGCTTTCTAAAATTAGTAGCGACACGGACAGACATTGCAAATTATATTATTTAATTTTTCACACTCTTGAGATAATTTCACTGCCACGATGAAAACACAACGACAAACAATTTGATCCAATTTTGACTACAAATGGTGATTGGGACACGGACAGTATGTCTCGAGCAATGTCACTTCTTCATTCCTTGCGTAACTTCACATTTATTGTGACGTTTGTTGAGACGTATAAACTGTTATCGAGGCTGGAAGGAATAATAGTCGAACTTCAAAAAGAAGCGATTGACATAATTCAGGCTATGTCACTTATCGAAAAGGTCAAGCAAGAGTTTAGAGAGATTAAAACAAATGTAAGTTCTTATTTTCAAAACGCTTATGATCATATCATTATCATGGCGCAGTCTGTAGGAGCTAAAGCTTCAATGCCCAGAATTGCTAAGCAGCAAATCTACCGAAGCAATGTGTGCGAAGAAACGCCAATGCAACATTATCTGCGGAACTTAATTAAACCATTTCTGGAGCACATCATTGCTGAACTAGATATGCGGTTCTCTGGCTTAACCAGGACATCTTCACAACTGTTTTAGAAATTATCTTATCTTATCTGTTTACAGACGCTCCTTCTATACAGAAGATTATTGCGTCCTACGCTTATCTATGGTTTGTGTTTAGTCCTGCATTTTTATTAGAGATTTAAATGTTGATAAAGTGTTGGTTTTCCTGGATTCTTCAGGCAACCCATTCCACGCCCGAATTCCGGATGGGAAGAAGGAAAACTTGTATGTGTTTATTCTTGCATACGGAATAAGAAAGGTGTTTTTATCCTTATGTCTATCTGAGGGTTGTATTAAGTTTTCTTTGTGTTGTATTTCTAAATTAGAATTAATTGCTTTATGTATGATTACTACTTTGCTCTTGGTTCTTCTATCCTCTAGTGTTTCAAGGTTTAATGATTTAACTAATGGTGTTACTCTTGTCAGTTTCGAATATTCTCCAGTAATGAATCTGGCAGCTCTTTTTTGAATTTGTTCTAGTTTATCAATGTTTTCTTTGGTGGATGGGTCCCATACAGAAGATGCATATTCTAGTGCAGGTCTCACCAAAGTGAGGTAGCATTTTAGTTTTATATCTCTATTACATTTGTTAAAGTTCCTTTTTATAAAGCCTAAGGTTTTGTTTGATTTTTTAATAACTTCATTGACATGGGGATTCCATGATAGTTTCTCATTTATTAAGACTCCTAAGTATTTTGCATCTTTAGTTTGGGTCAGTTCTTTTCCATGAATGTAATATTTTGAATTTATTTGTTTCTTTTTCTTTGTTACTCTTAACAGTTGACACTTTTCTGGATGGAAAGACATACTCCAGTTAGTTTCCATTTTATCAATTCATCTAAGTCTTTTTGTAAAATTTTGCTATCTTGTTCTGATTTAATTGTTCTATAGATTATACAATCATCAGCAAATAGCCTAACTTTTGTACCTGTTGAGATGTTGTTGGGTAAATCATTTATATAAATTAAAAAGAGTAAGGGACCTAGCACAGTTCCTTGTGGAACTCCTGAGTTAACCTTTATTGGTGCAGATTTAGATCCATATTGTACGCATGAAGATCTAAAAGGTGATGTGGATTTATATGAGCAAGATCTGCCTTCACCAGAAGTGCTGCCCGAAGAGTTTACCAGGTGGAAATTGAGGTTCAGCCAATGGGAAGAGTCAAAGTTACCCAAAAAATTGCACGGAAGCTATAAAATATTGCAATGAATCAATGTATATAAATATTTATTGCTTACCGAAAATCGTGCGTGTGATTCCTGTGACTTCCTTCGCGTGTGAGCGAAGGTTCAGTGCACTCCGACGTTTGCACAATTACATGAGATGTTCAATGGTGCAGGAAAGACTTACCGAGATTGCATTGATGCATCACTTTCAATATCAACGAAAACAGTGTTTTACAGATATTTGTTAACAAAAACCCAAGAACGGTTTACATCGAAGATTTTCTAAAATAAACCTCATAGCATCCTGGTCCTCCGCCTTGTCAGTTCTGTACCATAATGTATTTAATTCAAATTCTTTAACGCTTGCGCCTGCAGATTTCATTATTAATAAGAAAAGAAATGAATGATCCAATAAAATACTATTTTGGAAGCTTTTATTTTCAGTGTTAATTATTTATTGCATGTCTTCCTTTCACGACTGAAGGGGCCGTCCTTAAATGACGTCATGCGAGGTTGCCGATTTTTACCCCACCCTCCCCCAGCGTCATAATTTGTCACAAAAACTTAGACCCCCACCCTTTTATTACGATATGACGTCAAAAAGCTTTGACACCCCCCCAAGCAGTATTTTCTCAATAAAAATTAGCATGTTGCAAATTATTTTTTGTCATTTAAATATGCATTTATGGTAAGTCTGCACTCTAATATCGTAACACGCGTGAAGCCATTGAAAACGCAATAAAATAAATGGTAAATTATCAAATATTTAAGTGGAGCTTTTATTTAAAGTTGCGCGTTTTTTGATGTGACGTCACATTTTTTAAACACAGCCTCCCCCTCGTCACACATCGTCACAGATGCGTGACCCCATCCCCCTATGGTGGATTAAAAGGGGGGGGGATGCTGGACGGGCTAAGGTTAGGGGACCCCAATAATTTAAGGTCCCCCACATTTATTATAAATTGTATTGTATAATAAAGATACAAGCAAATGTTTGTATGAATCCCTGAAAATTCCTTTGGACAGTCATACGGCAATGCGGCAAATATAAGTAGGAAGTATAATGGAAACTAGGCTATTCTTCGTGAGAAGTGCAGTGTTGCTAATTATGTGCCGTGCCCAGCTCATTCCATTAATTTGGTTGGGAAAAGTGCAGCAGGTTGTCCTGCTGCAGTCAGATTTTTTTTATCTGCAAAATCTTTATACCCGGCTTGTTGCATCTACTCATAGTTGACAAGTACTTCAAAAACACATGAAATTGATACATGTTCACAAAGCCTTGTCTGCAGAGGCGTAACAACGACTTGGCATCGGGGCAGTTGCCAAGGGCGCCGAGGGCTAATCCTTCAATGATCAATTTATTCTGTATAATTTAGTAATTTTCCCTTTCTCAGGGGCGCCAAAAATGAAATAGCCAAGGGCGCGGAAAACCCAGTTACGCTTCTGCTTGTCTGACACAAGAGGGCCAGCCCGACATGATGCTGTAAGGTCTGTTAATAACTCATACCATGAGAGTATCACATCACTGGAAGAATTAGCAACAAATGAAAAGCAGTCACGTGACTGTCGGCGTGAAGCAGAAGAATTTCTAAAGGAACTTGAACAACTGGAAGTCGCTATTTTACTTGAAATTTGGGAAACAATTTTAGAAAGGAAATCTCTCATTGAGTTTGTTAAAAGACAACATTCTTAATTTGATTCAAAGGAAAGGACAAGTCCTCGGTAAAAAAGAGCATAAACAATATTCAATGCTATTAATATTTTAAAAAAAACACTTCAGTTTGATAAAGGGACATCACCAAAACAGTATTCTCCCCGAGACAAAAGTTTCAAGGTTGAGGTATTTCTGGTAATCATTGACAAACTTTCTTGAGCCCTACAACATCGGTTAGGCCCATATAAAGACATCCAGGAGAAATTTGGCTTTCTTACACACCTATCTGAGCTCAGCAATTTCGCCATTCTATGGACAGCAGCCAAGTTAATGGAAGAATATTCAAGCGATTTCGAAGACTGCTTACCTTCAGAATTAGTCCAATTTTCAGAACTCTTCATCTTAAAAATTATTGTCCAGACCCAGGCTCAGGGTAAGGAAAAGGAAGTAACCCAATGCCAAACTCTAAACACGTGAACAGAGCTAAACATTTTTGCTGATTATGCATGAGCTAAATTTCACACAGTTCTTTACAAATGTACACATCGCATTTCGCATCTTTCTTTCAATGATGGCATCAAACTGCAACTGAGAGCTGAGAGCTGAGAGCTGAGAGCTGAAGCTGAGAGCTGAGAGCTGAGAGCGATCCTTTTCAAAGTTGAAACGAATATAAAATGAGTAAAATTGTGCATCATGGGACAACAAAGACTGATTATGCTCTCTCTAATGAGCATTGAAAAGGAACTTACTTGTAAGCTTACTTAGATTTACTGACTTGATTGCTAACTTCGCCATGAGACAAATTCGCAACCGAAAATTGTAGGTTGAAATAATAATAATACATATTTTTCAAATAGAGAAAACAATTCGTTACCCCATGAAAAACAAACGTTTAAAAAATATATTAAAAAATACGCAATAACGCGTAATTTTTTTAGCGGGCTTGATAGTAACCACAAAAAAGTGTAAGTCTGGGATGGGACCGTCGTAACCGGGGGACTTCCTGTATATAAACATGCATATCTATGCTTTCACGCCTTTAATAAATATATATAAAACGAAATATTAACTCAAATACATTGAATTAATCATTTTCCTCTAAAAAAACATCAACAAAGAGAACCAATCCTTTGATTTTTTGAATTTTAAAATATTTCTTTTTTTTTCTGGGGGGGGGGTGGAGGGAGTCGTGAGGTGGGATTCGTCCATGCTGTCGGTGTGTCCAAGCCCAAATGGCTTTATATCTTTTAAAACATAAGACAATGCCTCTTTCATTCCAGCCTTTTTAAAAGATCTCTCTGCAACAACTGTCTCTTTTCTTTTTTCCTTAATTTGTTTTAATGTTGTTTGTGTGTTGGGACTGTTTCATTATTGCAAGTTAACTGATATTTAAAAAAAAAGTTTTCGCGTTTAACGTTTTTCCTTGTATTTATTGTAATGTCTTATTTCTTTCTAGATGAAAACATTTGTCTGATTTCTTTCTAGATGAAAACATTTGTCTTATTTCTTTCTAGATGAAAACATTTGTCTTATTTGTTTTCTGACATAAAATCGTACACAGTAAAAGTTCAGGCTCGGGTATCACCCCCATGCGCCCCCCGCCCCCCCGCCCCCCCTAGCGACGCCACTGTATCACCCGTCAAAAATGACGGAAGTTTTCAAAATAAATACACATCACATTAAAAAATAACGTAATACAGAACTTTCATTTATTTTATTTATTTTTATTTTATTCATTTATTTCCCTACTAGTTTGTGCTGCGGCGCCGTGGCGCCTGCGGCGCTCTCTTTTTTAAAGGGCGCCTAAGGCGCCCACCTTTTTCAAAAGCCCAACTAATTTGTCCTTGTATGTTAAATACGTAATATTAAACTTTCTTAAATGTACACAAAGTATTTTATAATAGGGTTTTTTTTGTGGTCAAAAGTCCAAGTAACATATTCTTGTATGATAAATACGAAATATTCCTGAAATGAACAAAAAGTATGTATATAATATTTTTTGACAGTGCTAATCACCACACGATTTTTAAAGTAATTTTAGAAAGCAGCGCACTAAATTACTGCACCAAAAAATAACTCTTTGAGTCAGTCGGCACTTTTTACAACACAAATGCTGACGTCATAGGTTCGTGCGTTGTTTGGTTAATTTTAATCTTGAAACCAAAAGGATTATGATTTAGAGTTAGGCCACAATCAGCGATAATTGAGCGTAAATATATATAAGATTGAACAATTTTATGCGGCCGTTCCAAAAGAGTTATTTTTTGGTGCAGTAATTTGGTGCGCTGCTTTCTAAAATTAGTAGCGTCACGGACAGACATGACAGACAGACGTGACAGACAGACGTGACAGAGATTGCAAATTATGTATATTGATTCTATATTTGTGTATATATTCAATATTTATATATATTTTCTATATTTGTTAATATATTCTCTATTTATATATATATATATATTCTAAATTTATATTTATATATTATATTTTTGTATATATTCTATATTTATATTATTATTCTATATTTGTGTATTTGTGTATATATATATATATACTAGAAAATACCCGCACTCTGTAGCGGGAGTGTGCTGACCCTTTATCCAAGTTTAGTTGCTGGTCATTACAATTTTTATTTGCCAAGTTAAATTTCAGATTCATCTATTTAGTTAAAATTTTATGAGAAACAGAGATATGCCATTTTACCGCGTGAGTTGTTTTCACTTAATGCAGTGCCTTTTAACATAACCTTACTATTTAAAAGATATGATTTATTAAATAATGATTCTTGCCGACCATAATAACTAAATTTACAATTTCATTCCCACTTGTACAAAATTAACATAACTTATAGGTTTTCCGAAAGAGCTCTACCACCCTCGTCACTCAAAAATTTAATATATAATTACGAAACTGCATCGTATCACAATTGTAAGTTATATAATATTTGTAACCACGTCTATGAGATAAAGAACATGTGGCACTATCCCTTTAAAAGGCAAAAGCTAAGTGACTTATAGCGCAAATAAACAAAATTATAAATGTACTTTCTAAAATACTTTTTAAAAAAAAACCGGTCGTATTAAAATGATATCAAAAAAATGTGCACACCATATTTAGACAATATAGAAAGCTGGCCGCATAAAATAAAGTCTTGTTATAAAGTAAATGTACTGGACCAAAATAACTCCTCCTTTTGACGTATTCATAATTGTTTAAACAGGGAAATAATATTTAACATTTTTTATGTCTCTATATTTTACGATTTATATTTACGGTTTATTATAAGCAATGTGTATAATTTCAAAAAGGAATCTTTTTTTTTGTTCCCTATTTCGGATAAAGCATCATATTTTGTAAATTATATTCAATGCACACACACACACACCAGATTTTATATCTGAAAAATAAAATAAAAATGTAAAAAAAAAGATTCAACCGTCTGTTAATTAGCGCATCTTAAAAATGATTAAAAGGCAATTTTAGAAATGGCCTATGCTATTCTGAATACAAAGGAATGAACATAAAAACATATTCAATTCGCAATTCATATTAATTAAGCGTTTTCAGGATCACTTCATTAAATTTAGTCAACTTTTGTTAATACGTTCGGTAGCGAAAGTTTATAATGTATAGTGTATATAAAGCTTAAGTAAACTGTTTTAAAGTGTAAGTTTATTTGACATAGGCCATCACTTTCAACATAAAATAAACTCGCTACATCTATGGTTTTTAATTAAATGTCGAGTTATGAATTAAATTTTTAAAAATCCCAATTTTATTCATTGCATGTAAAATATTAATACAATGCATCGTGAAAATAATTGAAATAAAATAATTTAAACGCATATGTAATATATAAAGCTCAGTTGATATTTTTTTGTTTGTTTGTATCCATTAAAAAAAGGCCACTGCTTTGTTGACATTTTTCCAAAAGATCTCTGCCACTGTCGTCACTAAAAAAGCTCTTATATATTTACGACACTGCATCGTAACACAATTGTAATTAATACAATATTTGCAACAGCGTCTATGAGATAAAGATAATAAAGATAAATAAAGAAATTAGGCTATATTCCTAATTTTAAAAAAAACAAACAAAACAAATCAATTTTATGTTAAAAACGCATGTGAAACCATGACAATAATTGATTTTAAAAATGGCCTATGTTAATCCATCATCAAAATATAAATGTTATATTAATAGGACACACTAAATTAAGATGCGTAGACGAAAATGTGCGCCCAGTAATCAGGCGATAAAAGATTTTAGAACGCGCACCGCTAAAAATGAAGCCTTGAAAAAAATACTGACACAATTATTACATAAATAGGTTTTTATTAAATGTCGAGTTATGGAACAGAAAATAATTAAAACAAATTCGCAATTAAATTTAAACGTGTAAACAATTAAATCTAATGCATCGTGTGGCAGTTGTAATTAAATATGTTTACGTGTCTATCTAATATATAGAAAGTAACAGTAAAGAAAATGACAATTCTTTGTACTACACAGCTCAAATTATGAAGCGTACACGAAAATGTGCGCACCGTAATTAGACATTATAATATTTTTTGAATGCGCACCGCTGAAAATAAAGTATTGGGGGAAAAAAAACGTCACCAAAAGTAACTCGCTTTGAACGGCATTTGAACGTCCGCGTAAATTTGTTCAATACAGAAATGAGGTTAAATTTTTTATTCTTTGTCTCTGCATTTTCTGATTATTTAATTTACGGCATTCGAGCAAAAGGGACAATTACAAAAACTAACTTAAAACCACCTTCAGGGTAAAAGGAACCGTCCTGCCAAATTTGGTCCCCGTCCGTCATTTGGTTTTTCCGTGGCTGTCTAACAGAAAGTCGAAAAGTGAAACATACAAACATACAAACATACAAAGATACAAACACCAACTGAGCTTTATATATTAGATATATATATGTTCTATATTCTTTTTTATATATATATTTTATATTTGTGTATATATTCTATATTGATATATATATATTCTATCTTTTCTATATGACGAAAGTTTTCAGCTGAAATCTATTTATTTTGAAAAAATGCACTTTTATTAGTGCACCTACGGCGCCCACCTTTTTCAAAAGCCTAACTAACTTGTCCTTATTTGAAAAATGTGAAATTTCAAAATTTCTGAAATGTACACAAAGTATTTTATAATAGGGGTTGTAGGGCGCCTAGGTGCCCCCTTTGTTTTTTTTTATATTTTATAATTAACCATCATGAAATCCTCTTTTTACATTGTTCCGTTTTCCAAAATTAAAATATGAGCTAAAACAATGACGTCATATAATATTTTTTTACAGCGCATCTTCAATTTGCACACCTTTTGATGCACACCTTGTATTAAATATAATATCAAACAATGACGTCATATAATACATTACATTCCATACATACAGACGAAGGGAATGATTTATATTGATATATTCTATTTTTATATATATATTTATATATATATATATATATATATATATATATATATATATATATATATATATATGGTTTTATGACTATTTTAATATATATATTCTATATTTATATATATATACTAGTGTATCACCCGTCAAAAATGACGGAAGTTTTTTCAAAATAAATACCCATCAGATTAAAAAGTAACGTAATACAGAACTTTCATTTATTTTATTTATTATTATTTTATTCATTTATTTCCCTATTGAACAATTTTATGCGGACGTTTAAAGAGTTATTTTTTGGTGCTGTAATTTGGTGTGCTGCTTTCTAACATTAGTAGCGTCACGGACAGACAGACGGGATGGACAGACGTGACATACATTGCAAATTATGTATACTGATTCTATATTTATATATATATATATATATATATATTCTAAATATATATTCAAGATTCTATATTTATGTACACATTTGTTATGTGATTGTAGTACATAAAACACATTTAACGCCGATAAAACATATAACTCTTATAACACAGATTATACATATAACACCAATAACACATATAACACCAATAACACATATAACACCAATTACACATATCACACATATAACACCAATAACACCAATAACACATATAAAACCAATAACACCAATAACACATATAACACCAATAACACATGTAACACCAATAACACATATAACACATATAACACCAATAACACATGTAATACCAATAACACATGTAACACCAATAACACCAATAACACATATAACACCAATAACACATATAAAACCAATAACACATATAACACATATAACAACAATAACACATGTAACACCAATAACACATATAACACATATAACACCAATAACACCAATAACACATATAACACCAATAACACATATAACACATATAACACATATAACACCAATAACACCAATAACACATATAACACCAATAACACCAATAACACATATAACACATATAACACCAATAACACATATAACACCAATAACACATATAACACCAATAACACATATAACACCAATAACACATATAACACATATAACACCAATAACACATATAACACCAATAACACATATAACACCAATAACACAATAACACATATAACACCAATAACACATATAACACCAATAACACATATAACACCAATAACACATATAACACCAATAACACATATAACACCAATAACACATATAACACCAATAACACATATAACACCAATAACACATATAACACATATAACACCAATAACACATATAACACCAATAACACATATAACACCAATAACACATATAACACCAATAACACATATAACACCAATAACACATATAACACCAATAACACATATAACACATATAACACCAATAACACATATAACACATATAACACCAATAACACATATAACACCAATAACACATATAACACCAATAACACATATAACACCAATAACACATATAACACATATAACACCAATAACACATATAACACCAATAACACATATAACACCAATAACACATATAACACCAATAACACATATAACACCAATAACACATATAACACCAATAACACCAATAACACATATAACACCAATAACACATATAACACCAATAACACATATAACACCAATAACACATATAACACCAATAACACAATAACACATATAACACCAATAACACATATAACACCAATAACACATATAACACCAATAACACATATAACACCAATAACACATATAACACCAATAACACATATAACACCAATAACACATATAACACCAATAACACATATAACACCAATAACACATATAACACATATAACACCAATAACACATATAACACCAATAACACATATAACACCAATAACACATATAACACCAATAACACATATAACACCAATAACACATATAACACCAATAACACATATAACACCAATAACACATATAACACCAATAACACATATAACACATATAACACATATAACACCAATAACACATATAACACATATAACACCAATAACACATATAACACCAATAACACATATAACACATATAACACATATAACACCAATAACACATATAACACAATAACACATATAACACCAATAACACATATAACACCAATAACACATATAACACCAATAACACATATAACACCAATAACACATATAACACCAATAACACATATAACACATATAACACCAATAACACATATAACACCAATAACACATATAACACCAATAACACATATAACACCAATAACACATATAACACCAATAACACATATAACACCAATAACACATATAACACCAATAACACATATAACACATATAACACCAATAACACATATAACACCAATAACACATATAACACCAATAACACATATAACACCAATAACACATATAACACCAATAACACATATAACACCAATAACACATATAACACCAATAACACATATAACACCAATAACACATATAACACCAATAACACATATAACACCAATAACACAATAACACATATAACACCAATAACACATATAACACCAATAACACATATAACACCAATAACACATATAACACCAATAACACATATAACACCAATAACACATATAACACATATAACACATATAACACATATAACACCAATAACACATATAACACCAATAACACATATAACACATATAACACCAATAACACATATAACACCAATAACACATATAACACCAATAACACATATAACACCAATAACACATATAACACATATAACACCAATAACACATATAACACCAATAACACATATAACACCATATAACACATATAACACCAATAACACATATAACACATATAACACCAATAACACATATAACACCAATAACACATATAACACATATAACACCAATAACACATATAACACCAATAACACATATAACACCAATAACACATATAACACATATAACACATATAACACCAATAACACATATAACACCAATAACACATATAACACATATAACACCAATAACACATATAACACCAATAACACATATAACACATATAACACCAATAACACATATAACACCAATAACACATATAACACCAATAACACATATAACACCAATAACACATATAACACCAATAACACATATAACACATATAACACCAATAACACATATAACACAATAACACATATAACACCAATAACACATATAACACATATAACACCAATAACACATATAACACCAATAACACCAATAACACATATAACACCAATAACACATATAACACCAATAACACATATAACACCAATAACACATATAACACCAATAACACATATAACACCAATAACACATATAACACCAATAACACATATAACACATATAACACCAATAACACATATAACACATATAACACCATATAACACCAATAACACATATAACACCAATAACACATATAACACCAATAACACATATAACACCAATAACACATATAACACCATATAACACATATAACACATATAACACCAATAACACATATAACACATATAACACATATAACACCAATAACACATATAACACCAATAACACATATAACACCAATAACACATATAACACCAATAACACATATAACACATATAACACCAATAACACATATAACACATATAACACCAATAACACATATAACACCAATAACACATATAACACCAATAACACATATAACACCAATAACACATATAACACATATAACACCAATAACACATATAACACCAATAACACATATAACACCAATAACACATATAACACCAATAACACATATAACACATATAACACCAATAACACATATAACACCAATAACACATATAACACCAATAACACATATAACACATATAACACCAATAACACATATAACACCAATAACACATATAACACCAATAACACATATAACACCAATAACACATATAACACATATAACACCAATAACACATATAACACCAATAACACATATAACACATATAACACCAATAACACATGTAACACCAATAACACATATAACACCAATAACACATATAACACCAATAACACATATAACACCAATAACACATATAACACATATAACACCAATAACACATATAACAAAAATAACACCAATAACACCAATAACACCAATAACACATATAACACATATGTTACGGTCAGATGTTGTGGTGTGGGGATGACTACGCATAAATGGGGTTGTGAACACTTGTCCTCGTGGAACGGGGGGGCGGGTGAACGCAAGGTGCGTGCAAGTTGTAATGAATTGACAGGACCACGGTCAAAGGGAGACATGGTGATTGACCCAGGGGCCAGTCAAAAACCAGTCGGACAAGACGGGGTATAAAATGGGTCACATTGTGTGTCGCTGTGAGATTTGTTAAGTTGCCAAGTAGCAGACAGGTGAAAGACGTACGATAGAGTGTGGAGTTTGTGAACGTAGTCCAATCCGGTCAAGCTGGGCCGAGGACTCTGGATGGTATGACCATCAACTGTAAACTGCCAATTGTACTGTACCATAACTATATTCAAAGCTTCTGGATGTCAATAAACTTATGTTGAAAGAAAACAACCCAGCGTTGCTAAATCT
Source organism: Ampullaceana balthica (assembly GCA_944989445.1). Taxonomy (NCBI): domain Eukaryota; kingdom Metazoa; phylum Mollusca; class Gastropoda; family Lymnaeidae; genus Ampullaceana; species Ampullaceana balthica. The sequence goes on from CALYLW010000824.1 coordinate 68,010, forward strand.
TTTACCCGTCTACGTGGTAAATATCTGTGGCTAAGGGGGGACCTCAACCCCTAGACAACGACTCCGCCACAGTGGGGGCCCGCCGAAAAACCGAGCCATCGGTTCGAGCCAACGCAGCACATCAAGGCACGTACTAGCCATACTGATATCAAGATCTTCACGAGAGCGTAGGGCTTACGCCTCGTAACGACGAGACCAGTGGTGTTGAAGACAGCTGGAGCAGTGGTGTGAAACACAGCCATAGAAGTGGTGGGGAAGACAGCCGTAGCAGTACTGCTGAAGACAGCCGGAGCAGTGATGTTGAAGACAGCCGGTGCAGTGGTATTGAAGACAGACGAAGCAGTGGGGTTATAGACGCAGCAATGGAGGCCATGCAAACTGCACCCGGAGGAGCATCGAAGGAATAACGAACACTAACTATGACAGTAACACGTTGGAGAAGCTGAATACAGCCAGGACAACCTCGAGGTTACAACCTCAGTAATACGTGACAGTGAAGTCGGTGACTTTGTGATTTTCTTACCTATGGATATTGATACTGCCATGGTGTAATGTGTTTTCTTATGTATGGTTATTATGTGAGTGTGGATTTCCCATGATAGTAAGTACTTTTTGATGAAATTTTGAATTGTAAAATATTGTAAAAATATTAGATAGTTAGAAAATTTTGAGTGTAAAGGTGAGAGTCAAAAGACGGTGGACAAATTTTATATTGTGACCGTAGAGTGACTATTAATATAGAAACATTAAAATGTGGTTGCCTAATGTAGAAAAACTTAAACAAAGTGCCCGGGAGCTGGGATTTGAAGGGGAGGAGGCTAAGAGATGGGTTATAGAGGCGTACAAGAGGGAGGAAGATGAGGAAAGAGATAGGAAGAGGAGGGAGGAAGATGAGGAAAGAGAGAAACGGAAAGAAGAAAGGGCGGAGGAGTCAAGAAGGTTAGAAAGGGAGAGACAAAGAGAACTAGAAATGGCCGATGAAATGTATAGAGGAGTTAAAGAGGAAGACAAGATAGGTACAAATAATAACGTTCTAATTACTCAAACCACTTCGGGACCAAAGAAAAGATATAAATCGAGAACCAAACACGTGACTGAGAAACCGGAGTTGAAATGTCAAAAAGGGGTAGCCGAAATTGAAAATAAAAACTTTTCCAAAAGCGATTTGAATTCCACTACTAGGAAAATTTCGATAGACACTGCTGCCGCTAGCAAAAAGAAAGGAAGAAAGGAAAAAGTCAGGAAAGAATTAGCAAGGGGGAAAACGATTACGCAGTCGGACAAGAAAGTTGTTAATGACAAGAACCCTGTAAAACCTGAAAATAATGTTAAAGAAACAGACAATAAAGTGGTAGAACCTGAAAAGAATTATGCCGAACAAGTCAGAGATGAAATTAGGATGGGGGCGGTAGGAAAAGAGACCAAGGAAAACACTCCTGAGCCAGAGAAGAGAGATGATCATTCAGTTATAGACGCCTTAATAGCTGGGACAAAGGGTGAAATTAAATCGGAAGAAATAGAAGTTCAGAATGACTGTGATGAGAAGACTGAAGGAATCGGAGATGTAGAGAAAGTCACACGAGTGGAATATGATGAAGCAAATGATACAATAAATTATTATGCTAGTGATACTTTAGAAAGGAGCACACATAAGAACGAAAAGAAGATAAAGCAGGGTCAATTAACTAATGTAGTGACTGCTAATAAATGGAAGGAAAAGGGTGAAAGGGAAGATAGCTGGTGGTTAAAAAAAATTGAAGAGGTACGGTTAAAGTGGGAGCAAGAAGATAAAGAATCATTGAGACAAAACGAAGAAAGACAAAGACTGCGACAGAAAAAAGATGAAAAGAAGCAGCGACAATACGAAAAGAGACAGGAGAAAATGTTAGAAAATGATGAAGAGAAAAGAAGAAAACGTAGAATTAAACAGGGAGCTTTAAAAAGTAACGAGAGTAACTGTCAGGAAGAATTATATGGAATAGCCAGCTTATTTTGGGAAGAGCCGTATGTAACGAAAGAAGTTAAGGTGGCAGAACCGGCAGCTGGCGAGATAGCCAGGGAAGAAAGTAATAAACTCATTAGTGAATTGAGAAATAATCTGACCCTTAGAGAGAATGAATTAAAGGAACACAAAGAGACAGTAAGTAAACTAGAGTCAACATTGAACAAGGTTGAAACTAGACTAACGGATCTCGAAAAAGTTGACATCAAACACAGATTAAAAATAGAGGAAACTGAAGTTGAATCAATGAACTTAAGAATGAGAATTGCCGAAATGTACAAACTACTGGCTCAAAATGATGAAGAAAAATCCAGCTGGCTTAAAATAATTAAGGACAAAGATAGAAAGGTAACAGGGCTGAATAAGACGGTGACTGAGAAAGATGAATGTTTGCAGAACTTACAGTGGAAGCTAAAGGAAATTAAAGACACACTAACTCAAAAAGAAGAGGAGAATAATGAGTTAACACTGACTATAGCACATAACAAAGAAGACATAAATGACTTATGGCGAATCATTGTTGAAAAGGAAGAGAAAAGGACTGAATTAACGCAAAGATTAACTGGTAATGATACAGACATGACAGTGATTGTGCAGAGAACGTCCAAGATGCTTGGGACAATAGTTGAAAAACCTCACGAAAAGTGGACTAAAGAAGTACAATTTCGAAAGAGGGAAATTTTAGTTGAAAATTTGAATAAGAAGAAAAGTAGTGACCCAGATATGCAAGATTGGGTGAAGGTCACTGAACACACCGTGGTCACAGTAGTAACATTAACCTCCCAAGCAAAATGTATTGAATGTAAGGGAAATAAGGATAATGATGGAAATATTGATTGTGCTACTGAATTTCTAGAGTATAGCAAACTTATTGATAGAGATCAGGAGAATATTGAAGATAATGATGGGAAAATTGAGTGTGCTACTAAGCTAAGAGCAGATATCCCACATAGGGATAAAAACAAGCAACTTAAGAAGAAACCCTTCAGTGGAGCCATACAACAATATGACGTGGGCTCAGCTAAACACTGTTGTGAGTTGTTGAACAAAGGTGACACGTATAACCTCCAAGGACGCAGCAGGGCAAACACGGAGCTCAACAGAAACAATAACAATGACACAGTGCGATCAAGACTGGCCAGAATGCATAGGACCATGACGGACAAAAACTCACTGGACAGGCTTACGGCCGGTCTGGTGAGAATATGGGTTTTATTAATAATTGGGGTCCGGTTGAACACATTTAATTGTGTGGGTAGCTCGTGCGTTGGTAAAATTTTGGACGCAATGGTCAGCCCTTCGGGTCAAAGAGTACAATTCAAAAGAGGTCAGGGAGGAAAATTCAAATGTAGTGACCGAAGTTATTGGCGAGATTGCAAGGGCGGAGGTAAAGCTAACATGATAAGTCGTGGAGGGGGTGACAGGAGTGATCGGGGAAATTTCAGAGGTGGAGGTATACTTAACCGAAAAAGTCATAGAGGTAGCGACAGGGAGGATCGCAGAGGATAGAGGTGGCAATGGGAGTGGGACAGACAAAGACTGATTTTAGTCCCACTAAGACTGCCAGTATACTGACAGATTTTGTAGGATTGAGTACAAGAATGATCAAAATAGCTAATAATTAAGCCTGGGACAATGACAAATGATAGTAGTTACCAAATTTTATGGTACGCTCTTGGTAATGCTAATAAGGGTCGTTTCTTGTTTGGAATGGGAAAGATACGAAATGTTCCAACATCAAAAACAATGACTGTTATTTTGATGCATACATTGAAGTTGTCTGAGTATTACGGTATAGGAGGGCGCCGTAAATAACACGGAATTGGTATTGTATCTTCTATGATGGTGATAATTTGTTGAAAATTATGAAGAATAATGATAATATTTTTGGGATTGAAGTTGGGGTCTGCGTGACCTTGTACCAGTATCATTGTGAAATGAAATAAAGTGGTTCGTATGTTCATGACAAATGTATTGATCATATAAGAAATTTTGTGCACTGGAGACCTCAGTCCAAATTTTTATGATAAGAGATGTTGTTATGATGATAATGTTTTGGTTAGGATGATGATGATGCTATTTGTTGATAACTATGAGGAGTTATGATAATGTATTTTTGTATTTACTTGGGGGGTCTGAGCGACCAATTCCCAGTATTACTATTATATGAATTGATAAGACAATTCTTATGTGCACGACACATTTTGATTATGTAAGCACAACATGTTTGGAGCCCTCAGGCATTTGGTATAACATTGATAATAAGGATTTATTATATGTTATGATGATGAAATTTTTTATTCATGAAAATTTTGCCGATGATTATGTTATGATTATGAATATAATAATTTGTGACCCATTAACTGGTGGTTATAACTGGTCCCAGTATGAGGGACGTTAAATATACATAATGGGTCCCAGTATGAGGGACGTTAAATATACATAATGGGTCCCAGTAGGGGGGACGATAAATATACATACGAAGTCCCGCTATGGGGACAGAAAACATACATAACATGTCCCATAAGATACAATTATTAATGAAAAGGGACAGAAAAAAGGGTGGATAGTGATTGCCGTGACACAGGAGTAGCAATTAAACCATTGAAGCATGCCATTCATTGTTTGTGAGACATGTTGAGCAATTAAGTCACTGAACCATGACTTTCTTCGCTTGAAAAACATGGGGATCATCTAAATCATTGAACCATGAGATTCTTTGCTTGTGAAACATGGGTGTCATTTAAGTCATTTAACCATACCAAGATTTTTTGTATGTGAAGAATATTAATACTTCAAATGTGACAATTTTTTCCTTTTGTATATTGAGGTATATATATCGTTGACATTTTGAGTAGTAATAACCTTTGCTACCCTCGAAGGCGAGGTAGTATAGGACTAGACTCGTACGCAGGTACGAAAACCGGGTAGTTCCACAATGTAAATAAAACGATTCCTTATTATGTATTTGGGAATATACACCAGCTATTGTGAACTAATATTTTTTGGAAGCTAGCATATTACTGGTGAAAATTCTGTATATAGTGCACATTGCAATTGTTGAATATTGTTAAAATAACTATATATTAATGAAATACCTGTGTGTGTAAGAATGGGATATATTATTAGTAGATCATGACACACCAAAACCTCAAGACCTTATGTTTATAAACTCGCGACATTCTTGCTAAGGTCGCTCGTGAGGAGGGGGGTGTTACGGTCAGATGTTGTGGTGTGGGGATGACTACGCATAAATGGGGTTGTGAACACTTGTCCTCGTGGAACGGGGGGGCGGGTGAACGCAAGGTGCGTGCAAGTTGTAATGAATTGACAGGACCACGGTCAAAGGGAGACATGGTGATTGACCCAGGGGCCAGTCAAAAACCAGTCGGACAAGACGGGGTATAAAATGGGTCACATTGTGTGTCGCTGTGAGATTTGTTAAGTTGCCAAGTAGCAGACAGGTGAAAGACGTACGATAGAGTGTGGAGTTTGTGAACGTAGTCCAATCCGGTCAAGCTGGGCCGAGGACTCTGGATGGTATGACCATCAACTGTAAACTGCCAATTGTACTGTACCATAACTATATTCAAAGCTTCTGGATGTCAATAAACTTATGTTGAAAGAAAACAACCCAGCGTTGCTAAATCTTTTACCCGTCTACGTGGTAAATATCTGTGGCTAAGGGGGGACCTCAACCCCTAGACAACGACTCCGCCACAACATATAACACCAATAACACATGTAACACCAATAACACCAATAACACATATAACACCAATAACACATATAACACCAATAACACATATAACACCAATAACACATATAACACCAATAACACATATAACACCAATAACACATATAATACTTATAACACCAATAACACATATAACACATATAACACCAATAACACCAATAACACCAATAACACATATAACACAAATAACACCAATAAGACCAATAACACATATAGCACCAATAACACACATAACACCAATAACACCAATAACACATATAACACCAATTACACATATAACACCAATAACACATATAACACCAATAACACCAATAAGACCAATAACACATATAGCACCAATAACACACATAACACCAATAACACCAATAACACATATAACACGAATTACACATATAACACCAATAACACATATAACACCAATAACACCAATAACACCAATAACACATATAACACCAATAACACCAATAACACCAATAACACATATAACACATATAACACCAATAACACATATAACACCAATAACACCAATAACACATATAACACCAATAACACATATAACACCAATAACACATGTAACACCAATAACACATATAACACCAATCTATACTAATAAAAGGCAAAGCCCTCACTCACTGACTCACTGACTCACTGACTGATTCATCACTAATTCTCCAACTTCCCGTGTAGGTAGAAGCATGAAACTTTGGGAAGTTGTCGAGTAGCCTCTCGCGACGAAAATTGGAGTAAAAGAATTTTAAAATAACACTCATGGGGGCCGGGGGCCCAAAAACGTTTTTTTTCCTTATATGGCCTATATAAAATTTGAAAATCACCAATTCTCCTATTTCCCGAGTAGACAGGAGCATGAAACTTTGGGAAGTTGTTGAGTACAATCCCGCGATGGTAACGGGAGAAAAAATATTTAAATTATCACTTCCTGGGGCCCGGGGGCCCAAATGAAGTTTTTTCCTTATATGAGCTATATAAAAACTAAAAATCACTAATTCTCCTATTTCCCGTGTAGGTAGAAGCATGAAACACTGAGTAGTTGATAAGCACACTTCCGCAAATGGTAACAATGAAAAAAATATTTAAAATAACACTTAATGGGGTCCGGGGGCCCAAATGTAGTTTTTTTCTTATATAAAAAACTGACTCATCACTAATTCTCCAACTTCCCGTGTAGGTATTAGCATGAAACTTTGGGAACTTGCTGAGTACACTCTCTCGACGATAATTGGCGAATAAGAATTTTAAAATTCACACTGTTGGGGGCCCGGGGCCCAAAAACGCTTTTTTTCCTTATATGGACTATATAAAATATGAAATCACTAATTTTCTCATTTCTCGAGTAGGCAAAAGCATGAAACTTTGGGAAGTTGTTGAGTACAAACCAGCGATAGCGACGGGAGGAGAAAAAATATTTAAATTATCACTTCCTGGGGGCCGGGGGCCCAAATGAAGTTTTTTCCTTATATGAGCTTATAAAAACTAAAAATCACTAATTCTCCTATTTCCCGTGTAGGTAGAAGCATGAAACACTGGGTAGTTGATAAGCACACTTCCGCGATGGTAACAAGCGAAAAAAATATTTAAAATAACACTTAATGGGGTCCGGGGGCCCAAATGTAGTTTTTTTCTTATATAAAAAACTGACTCATCACTAATTCTCCAACTTCCCGTGTAGGTATTAGCATGAAACTTTGGGAACTTGCTGAGTACACTCTCTCAACGATAATTGGCGAATAAGAATTTTAAAATTCACACTGTTGGGGGCCCGGGGCCCAAAAACGCTTTTTTTCCTTATATGGACTATATAGAATATGAAATCACTAATTTTCTCATTTCTCGAGTAGGCAGAAGCATGAAACTTTGGGAAATTGTTGAGTACAATCCCGCGATGGTAACGGGAGAAAAAATATTTAAATTATCACTTCCTGGGGGCCGGGGGCCCAAATGAAGTTTTTTCCTTATATGAGCTGTATAAAAACTAAAAATCACTAATTCTCCTATTTCCCGTGTAGGTAGAAGCATGAAACACTGGGGTAGTTGATAAGCACACTTCCGCGATGGTAACAAGCGAAAAAAATATTTAAAATAACACTTAATGGGGTCCGGGGGCCCAAATGTAGTTTTTTTCTTATATAAAAAACTGACTCATCACTAATTCTCCAACTTCCCGTGTAGGTATTAGCATGAAACTTTGGGAACTTGCTGAGTACACTCTCTCAACGATAATTGGCTAATAAGAATTTTAAAATTCACACTGTTGGGGGCCCGGGGCCCAAAAACGCGTTTTTTTCCTTATATGGACTATATAGAATATGAAATCACTAATTTTCTCATTTCTCGAGTAGGCAAAAGCATGAAACTTTGGGAAGTTGTTGAGTAAAAACCAGCGATAGCGACGGGAGGAAAAAAAATTAAATTATCACTTCCTGGGGGCCGGGGGCCCAAATGAAGTTTTTTCCTTATATGAGCTATACAAAAACTAAAAATCACAAATTCTCCTATTTCCCGTGTAGGTAGAAGCATGAAACTTGGGGTAGTTGTTAAGTACACTTCCACGATGGTAACAGGTAAAAACAATATTTAAATTATCACTTAATGGGGGCCGGGGGCCCAAATGTAGTTTCTTCTTATATTAAAACAGACTCATCACTAATTCTCGGATTTACCGCGTAGGTAGAAGCATGAAACTTTGGGAAGTTGTTGAGTAGCCTCTCGCGACGAAAATTGGCGTAAAATAATTTTAAAATTCACACTGTTGGGGGCCGGGGCCCAAAAACGTTTTTTTTCTAATATGGCCTATATAAAATATTAAAATCATCAATTCTCCTGTTTCCCGAGTAGGCAGAAGCATGAAACTTTGGGAAGTTGTTGAGTACAATCTCGCGATGGTAACGGGAAAAACAGTATTTAAATTATCACTTCCTGGGGGCCGGGGGCCCAAATGAAGTTTTTTCCTTATATGAGCTATATATAAAATTAAAAATCACTAATTCTCCTATTTCCCGTGTAGGTAGAAGCATGAAACACTAGGTAGTTGATAAGCACACTTCCGCGATGGTAACAAGTAAAAAAAATATTTAAAAATAAACACTTAATGGTGTCGGGGCGCGGGGGCCCAAATGTAGTATTTTTCTTATATAAAAAACTGACTCATCACTAATTCTCCAACTTCCCGGGTAGGTATTAGCATGAAACTTTGGGAACTTGCTGAGTAGCCTCTCGAGACGAAAATTGGCGTAAAAGAATTTTAAAATTAACACTCATGGGGGCCGGGGGCCCAAAAACTTTTTTTTTCCTTATATGGCCTATATAAAATTTGAAAATCACTAATTCTCTTATTTCCAGAGTAGGTAGAAGCATGAAACTTTGAAGTTGAGTACACTTCCGCGATGGTAACAGGCGAAAAAATATTTAAATTTTCACTTACTGGGGCCCAGGGGCCCAAATGTACTTTTTTCCTTATATGAGCTATATAAAAACTGAAAATCACTAATTCTCCTATTTCCTGTGTATGAAGAAGCATGAAAGTTTGAGTAGTTGTTAAGTAACATTCTGCGATGGTAACAGGTTAAAAAATTATATAAATTATCACTTACTGGGGGCCCGGGGCCCAAATGTAGTTTTTTTCTTATATAAAAAACTGACTCATCACTAATTCTCCAATGTCTCGTGTTGTAAGCAGCATGAAACTTTGGAGAGTTGTTAAGTATACTTCCGCAATGGTAACAATCAAAACAAAAGTAAAATTATCATTCACTAGAGGGCCGGGGGCCAAAATGTAGTTTTTTTCTGATATGAGCTATATGAAACAGACTCATCATTACATATATAACTTCCCGTGTAGGTAGGAGCATGAAACTTTGTGAAGTTGTTGCGTACCCTCCCGCAATAGTAGCAGACAAAAAAATTAAATTATCAGCTCGATAGGATCGCGGGAAGTGTGTCATTTTTTACTTTTAGCTTTTGTTTTTCTGCGCGACTAGGACAGACAGACAGACAAGACGGTGAAGTTAATATATGTATTATATCCATCATGATCCAGATTGAAATCATTTGGTGTTTTGAATTTGTGTTTCGCGGATTCTCAATGTAACTGAAATACTAATGTCCGCAGCGAAGCGGGGGTATTTTGCTAGTAACACATATAACACATATAACACCAATAACACATGTAACACCAATAACACATATAACACCAATAACACATATAACACAAATAACACATATAACACCAATAACACATATAACACCAATAACACATATAACACCAATAACACATATAACACATATAACACCAATAACACATATAACACCAATAACACATATAACACATATAACACATATAACACCAATAACACATGTAACACCAATAACACATGTAACACCAATAACACATGTAACACCAATAACACATGTAACACCAATAACACATATAACACCAATAACACATATAACACATAAAACACCAATAACACATATAACACCAATAACACATATAACACATATAACACATATAACACCAATAACACATGTAACACCAATAACACATATAACAACAATAACACATATAACACCAATAACACATATAACACCAATAACACATATAACACCAATAACACATATAACACATATAACACCAATAACATATAACACATATAACACCAATAACACATGTAACACCAATAACACATATAACACCAATAACACATATAACACATATAACACCAATAACACATATAACACCAATAACACATATAACACCAATAACACATATAACACATATAACACCAATAACACATGTAACACCAATAACACATATAACACCAATAACACATATAACACAAATAACACATATAACACCAATAACACCAATAACACATATAACACCAATAACACATATAACACATATAACACCAATAACACATATAACACCAATAACACATGTAACACCAATAACACATATAACACCAATAACACATGTAACACCAATAACACATATAACACCAATAACACATATAACACATATAACACCAATAACACATATAACACCAATAACACATGTAACACCAATAACACATGTAACACCAATAACACATATAACACCAATAACACATATAACACATACAACACCAATAACACATAAAACACCAATAACACATATAACACCAATAACACATATAACACATATAACACCAATAACACATATAACACATATAACACCAATAACACATGTAACACCAATAACACATATAACAACAATAACACATATAACACATATAACACCAATAACACATATAACACAAATAACACATATAACACCAATAACACATATAACACATATAACACCAATAACACATGTAACACCAATAACACATATAACACCAATAACACATATAACACCAATAACACATATAACACCAATAACACATGTAACACCAATAACACATGTAACACCAATAACACATATAACACCAATAACACATATAACACCAATAACACATATAACACCAATAACACATATAACACCAATAACACATATAACACCAAAAACACATATAACACCAATAAAACATATAACACCAATAACACATATAACACCAATAACACATATAACACATTTTAACACCAATAACACATATAACACCAATAACACATGTAACACCAATAACACATGTAACACCAATAACACATATAACACCAATAACACATATAACACCAATAACACACATAACACCAATAACACATATAACAACAATAACACATGTAACACCAATAACACATATAACACCAATAACACACATAACACCAATAACACATATAACACCAATAACACATATAACACCAATAACACATATAACACCAATAACATATGTAACACCAATAACACATGTAACACCAATAAAACACATAACACCAATAACACACATAACACCAATAACACATATAACACCAATAACACATGTAACACCAATAACACATATAACACCAATAACACATATAACACATATAACACCAATAACACATATAACACATATAACACCAATAACACCAATAACACATATAACACATATAACACCAATAACACATATAACACATATAACACCAATAACACATATAACACCAATAACACATATAACACATATAACACCAATAACACATATAACACCAATAACACATATAACACCAGTAACACATATAACACCAATAACACATGTAACACCAATAACACATGTAACACCAATAACACACATAACACATGTAACACCAATAACACATATAACACTAATAACACATGTAACACCAATAACACATATAACACCAATAACACCAATAACACATATAACACCAATAACACACATAACACCAATAACACATGTAACACCAATAACACATATAACACCAATAACATTAATAACACATATAACACCAATAAAACACATAACACCAATAACTCATATAACACCAATAACACATATAACACATATAACACCAATAACACATATACTACATATAACACATATAACACCAATAACACATATAACACCAATAACACCAATAACACATATAACTAAATTAACACATGTAACACCAATAACACATATAACACCAATAACACATGTAACACCAATAACACATGTAACACCAATAACACATATAACACATGTAACACATATAACACATATAACACATATAACACCAATAATACATATAACACCAATAAAACATATAACACCAATAACACATATAACACCAATAACACATGTAACACCAATAACACATATAACACATATAACACATATAACACCAATAACACATATAACACATATAACACCAATAACACATATAACACCAATAACACATGTAACACCAATAACACATATGACACCAATAACACATATAACACATGTAACACATATAACACATATAACACATATAACAGCAATAACACATATAACACCAATAACACATATAACACCAATAACACGTGTAACACCAATAACACATATAACACATATAACACATCAATAACACATATAACACCAATAACACATATAACACAATAACACATATAACACATAACACATAACACCAATAACACATATAACACCAATAACACATATAAACTAAACACCAATAACACATATAACACATATAACACCAATAACACATATAACACATATAACACCAATAACACATATAACACCAATAACACATTAACACCAATAACACATATAACACATAACACAATAACACATATAACACATATAACACATATAACACCAATAACACATATAACACATATAACACCAATAACACATATAACACCAATAACACATATAACACATATAACACCAATAACACATATAACACAATAACACATATAACACCAATAACACATATAACACCAATAACACATATAACACCAATAACACATATAACACCAATAACACATATAACACCAATAACACATATAACACCAATAACACATATAACACCAATAACACATATAACACCAATAACACATATAACACATAACACAATAACACATATAACACCAATAACACATATAACACCAATAACACATATAACACCAATAACACATATAACACCAATAACACATATAACACCAATAACACATATAACACCATATAACACAATAACACATATAACACATATAACACCAATAACACATATAACACCAATAACACATATAACACATATAACACATATAACACCAATAACACATATAACACATATAACACATATAACACATATAACACATATAACACATATAACACCATATAACACATATAACACCAATAACACATATAACACATATAACACCAATAACACATATAACACCAATAACACATATAACACCAATAACACATATAACACATATAACACATATAACACATATAACACCAATAACACATATAACACATATAACACCAATAACACATATAACACATATAACACATATAACACCAATAACACATATAACACATATAACACCAATAACACATATAACACCAATAACACATATAACACCAATAACACATATAACACCAATAACACATATAACACCAATAACACATAACACCATAACACCAATAACACATATAACACCAATAACACATGTAACACCAATAACACATATAACACCAATAACACATATAACACCAATAACACATATAACACCAATAACACATATAACACAATAACACATATAACACCAATAACACATATAACACATGTAACACCAATAACACATATAACACCAATAACACATATAACACCAATAACACATATAACACCAATAACACATATAACACATATAACACATATAACACCAATAACACATATAACACCAATAACACATATAACACATATAACACCAATAACACATATAACACCAATAACACATATAACACCATAACACATATAACACCAATAACACATGTAACACCAATAACACATGTAACACCAATAACACACATAACACATATAACACCAATAACACATATAACACAATAACACATGTAACACCAATAACACATATAACACCAATAACACCAATAACACATATAACACCAATAACACATATAACACCAATAACACATGTAACACCAATAACACATATAACACCAATAACATAATAACACATATAACACCAATAAAACACATAACACCAATAACACATATAACACCAATAACACATATAACACATATAACACCAATAACACATATACACATATAACACATATAACACCAATAACACATATAACACCAATAACACCAATAACACATATAACAATAACACATGTAACACCAATAACACATATAACACCAATAACACATGTAACACCAATAACACATGTAACACCAATAACACATATAACACATGTAACACATATAACACATATAACACATATAACACCAATAACACATATAACACCAATAACACATATAACACCAATAACACATATAACACCAATAACACATATAACACCAATAACACATATAACACATATAACACATATAACACCAATAACACATATAACACATATAACACCAATAACACATATAACACCAATAACACATGTAACACCAATAACACATATGACACCAATAACACATATAACACATGTAACACATATAACACATATAACACATATAACACCAATAACACATATAACACCAATAACACATATAACACCAATAACACATGTAACACCAATAACACAATAACACATCTAACACATATAACACCAATTACACATATAACACATATAACACATAACACATAACACCAATAACACCAATAACACATATAACACATATAACACCAATAACACATATAACACCAATAACACATATAACACCAATAACACATATAACATAACACCAATAACACATATAACACATATAACACCAATAACACATATAACACATATAACACCAATAACACATATAACACCAATAACACATGTAACACCAATAACACATATAACACATGTAACACCAATAACACATATAACACATATAACACATGTAACACCAATAACACATATAACACCAATAACACATATAACACCAATAGCACATATAACACCAATAACACATATAACACCAATTACACATATAACACCAATAACACATATAACACAATAACACATTAACACCAATAACACATATAACACATATAACACATGTAACACCAATAACACATATAACACCAATAACACATATAACACCAATAACACATAACATATAACACCAATAACACACATAACACCAATAACACATATAACACATGTAACACCAATAACACATATAACACATATAACACCAATAACACATATAACACCAATAACACATATAACACATATAACACCAATAACACATATAACACCAATAACACATATAACACCAATAACACATATAACACATGTAACACATATAACACCAATAACACATATAACACCAATAACACATATAACACATATAACACCAATAACACATATAGCACAAATAACACATATAACACATGTAACACATATAACACATATAACACCAATAACACATATAACACATATAACACATATAACACATATAACACCAATACACATATAACACCAATAACACATATAACACATATAACACCAATAACACATATAACACATATAACACCAATAACACATATAACACCAATAACACATATAACACATGTAACACCAATAACACATATAACACATACAACACATATAACACATATAACACCAATAACACATATAACACATATAACACCAATAACACATATAACACATATAACACATATAACACCAATAACACATATAACACCAATAACACCAATAACACATATAACACCAATAACACATATAACACCAATAACACATATAACACCAATAACACATATAACACCAATAACGCACATAACACCAATAACACCAATAACACATATAACACCAATAACACATGTAACACCAATAACACATATAACACCAATAACACATATAACACCAATAACACATATAACACCAATAACACATATAACACAAATAACACATATAACACCAATAACACATATAACACATGTAACACCAATAACACATATAACACCAATAACACATATAACACCAATAACACATATAACACCAATAACACATATAACACCAATAACACATATAACACCAATAACACATATAACACATGTAACACCAATAACACATATAACACCAATAACACATATAACACATATAACACCAATAACACGTATAACACCAATAACACATATAACACATGTAACACATATAACACCAATAACACCAATAACACATATAACACCAATAACACATATAACACATATAACACCAATAACACATATAACACCAATAACACATATAACAACATGTAACACATATAACACATATAACTCCAATAACACATATAACACATATAACACCAATAACACATATAACACCAATAACACATATAACACCAATAACACATATAACACCAATAACACATGTAACACCAATAACACATATAACACATATAACACATATAACACATATAACACCAATAACACATATAACACATATAACACCAATAACACATATAACACATATAACACCAATAACACATATAACACCAATAACACCAATAACACATATAACACCAATAACACATATAACACCATTAACACATATAACACCAATAACACATATAACACCAATAACACACATAACACCAATAACACCAATAACACATATATCACCAATAACACATGTAACACCAATAACACATATAACACCAATAACACATATAACACATGTAACACATATAACACATGTAACACATATAACACATGTAACACCAATAAAACATATAACACCAATAACACCAATAACACATATAACACCAATAACACATATAACACCAATAACACATATAACACATGTAACACATATAACACATGTAACACCAATAACACATATAACACATGTAACACCAATAACACATATGACACCAATAACACATATAACACCAATAACACACATAACACCAATAACACCAATAACACATATAACACCAATAACACATGTAACACCAATAACACATATAACACCAATAACACATATAACACATGTAACACATATAACACATGTAACACATATAACACATATAACACATGTAACACCAATAACACATATAACACCAATAACACCAATAACACATATAACACCAATAACACATATAACACCAATAACACATATAACACATGTAATACATATAACACATCTAACACATATAACACATATAACACATGTAACACCAATAACACATATAACACCAATAACACATATAACACATGTAACACATATAACACATGTAACACATATAACACATATAACACATGTAACACCAATAACACATATAACACCAATAACACCAATAACACATATAACACCAATAACACATGTAACACCAATAACACATATAACACATATAACACCAATAACACATATAACACCAATAACACATATAACACATATAACACATGTAACACCAATAACACATATAACACATATAACACCAATAACACATGTAACACCAATAACACCAATAACACCAATAACACATGTAACACCAATAACACATATAACACCAATAACACATATAACACATGTAACACCAATAACACATATAACACCAATAACACATATAACACATATAACACCAATAACATATATAACACCAATAACACATATAACACATATAACACCAATAACACCAATAACACATATAACACCAATAACACATATAACACATATAACACCAATAACACATATAACACATGTCACACATATAACACATGTCACACATATAACACATATAACACCAATAACACATATAACACATATAACACATATAACACCAATAACACATATAACACATATAACACCAATAACACATATAACACCAATAACACATATAACACATATAACACCAATAACACATATAACACCAATAACACATATAACACCAATAACACATGTAACACCAATAACACATATAACACATATAACACCAATAACACATATAACACATATAACACCAATAACACATATAACACCAATAACACCAATAACACATATAACACCAATAACACATATAACACCAATAACACATATAACACCAATAACACATATAACACCAATAACACATGTAACACCAATAACACATATAACACAAATAACACATATAACACATGTAACACATATAACACATGTAACACATATAACACATATAACACATGTAACACCAATAACACATATAACACCAATAACACCAATAAAACATATAACACCAATAACACATATAACACCAATAACACATATAACACATATAACACATGTAACACATATAACACATGTAACACATGTAACACCAATAACACATATAACACCAATAACACAAATAACACCAATAACACACATAACACCAATAACACCAATAACACATATAACACCAATAACACATGTAACACCAATAACACATATAACACCAATAACACATATAACACATGTAACACATATAACACATGTAACACATATAACACATATAACACATGTAACACCAATAACACATATAACACCAATAACACCAATAACACATATAACACCAATAACACATATAACACCAATAACACATATAACACATGTAACACATATAACACATGTAACACATATAACACATATAACACATGTAACACCAATACCACATATAACACCAATAACACATATAACACATGTAACACATATAACACATGTAACACATATAACACATATAACACATGTACCACCAATAACACATATAACACCAATAACACCAATAACACATATAACACCAAAACTTATGTAACACCAATAACACATATAACACATATAACACCAATAACACATATAACACCAATAACACATATAACACATATAACACATGTAACACCAATAGCACATATAACACATATAACACCAATAACACATGTAACACCAATAACACCAATAACACCAATAACACATGTAACACCAATAACACATATAACACCAATAACACATATAACACCAATTACACATATAACACATGTAACACCAATAACACATATAACACCAATAACACATATAACACATGTAACACATGTAACACCAATAACACATATAACACATGTAACACCAATAACACATATAACACCAATAACACATATAACACCAATAACACATATAACACATATAGCACCAATAACACATATAGCACCAATAACACATATAACACATATAACACATATAACACATATTACACCAATAACACATATAACACCAATAACACCAATAACACATATAACACCAATAACACATATAACACATATAACACATATAACACATATAACACCAATAACACATATAACACATATAACACATATAACACATGTAACACCAATAACACCAATAACACATATAACACATATAACACATATAACACATATACCACATATAACACATTATATAACACATATAACACATGTAACACCAATAACACATAAACACATTATATAACACATATAACACATATAACATATATAAAACATATAACACATGTAAAACATTGTAAGTAGCAGATAACATTGGAGCCAACTAGTTACGATTTCTGATCCGTACTGACGTGGCTATGTTTGACTTAGTCTCAGTTTTACTGTTCAGTGAGGCTCTTAGAATAGCTTTTTTAAAAAAAAAGTTATCTTAGAATAAAGTAAGTCGGCCAAGATTGTCCCAACTGGTGCCATCCCATGACTAAAGTCTAAAGGCTGACAGGAGATTTTGTTTGAGGCTCAAAGTTCTTGGTGTCAACCTGGTGTGAGGCTCAAAGTTCTTGATGCCAACCTGGTGTGAGGCTCAAAGTTCTTGATGCCAACCTGGTGTGAGGCTCAAAGTTCTTGATGGCAACCTTGTGTGAGGCTCAAAGTTCTTGATGCCAACCTGGTGTGAGGCTCAAAGTTCTTGATGGCAACCTTGTGTGAGGCTCAAAGTTCTTGATGCCAACCTGGTGTGAGGCTCAAAGTTCTTGATGCCAACCTGGTGTGAGGCTCACATTTTTTGATGCCAACCTGGTTTGAGGCTCAAAGTTCTTGGTGTCAACCTGGTGTGAGGCTCAAAGTTCTTGATGCCAACCTGGTGTGAGGCTCAAAATTCTTGATGGCAACCTTGTGTGAGGCTCAAAGTTCTTGATGCCAACCTGGTGTGAGGCTCACATTTTATGATGCCAACCTGGTGTGAGGCTCAAAGTTATTGATGTCAACCTAGCGTGAGGCTCAAAGTTCTTGATGGCAACCTGGTGTGAGGCTCACATTTTTTATGCCAACCTGGTGTGAGGCTCAAAGTTCTTGATGCCAACCTGGTGTGAGGCTCACATTTTTTGATGCCAACCTGGTGTGAGGCTCAAAGTTATTGATGTCAACCTAGCGTGAGGCTCAAAGTTCTTGATGCCAACCTGGTGTGAGGCTCACATTTTTTTATGCCAACCTGGTGTGAGGCTCAAAGTTCTTGATGCCAACCTGGTGTGAGGCTCACATTTTTTTATGCCAACCTGGTGTGAGGCTCAAAGTTCTTGATGCCAACCTGGTGTGAGGCTCAAAGTTCTTGGTGAAAACCTGGTGTGAGGTTCAAAGTTCTTGGTGTCAACCTGGTGTGAGGCTCAAAGTTCTTGATTTCAACCTGGTGTGAGGCTCAAAGTTCTTGATGCCAACCTGGTGTGAGGCTCAAAGTTCGTGATGTCAACCTGGTGTGAGGCTGAAAGTTCTTGATGCCAACCTTGTGTGAGGGATCAAGGTTATTTTTCTGGGAACCTTTGATTTGAGTAGGATAAGGTTTACAGGTGATGTCCAGTGCTGGATTTACCTTTTTGCTAAGCAAGCTATAGCTTATGGCCTTCTATAGCTTATGGCTTTCTATAACAGTGTTGTCCAACCGAAAATCGTTCACGGCACACTAAACTGGTAAAAAATTTGCGCGGCACACCTAAAAAAAACACAAGAAATCAGTGTTTATTCAAAAGATGTTTCATAATTAATGAGATACTTGAGCGTTTTCTTTGGAGCAGATGAGCTCAAAACGCGGCTCATTGCTGGATAAGCAAACTCTCATTTCTCTGTCTATCATCTGCAGTCTTTCACGTTTGACGTATGCGAGCAGTTGCGCCTTTCCGCTGATGTCAGTACTTTCATCGATGTGCATTGCCCAGAGCTTTTGGATGTCGTCGGCTTCCGCAAAATGCTCTTTAATTTGATTGTCCAAATCTGTCGAAATGTCAGCAATCCGACGTCCCATCGTCTGGTGAGACAGTGGAATCTTATTTTTTTTTCAACAGCGTCGGGTCCCAACTCCATAGTCTCAACTGCGATTCGTAAAGACGGCAATATGATTGTCTCAGCGTCCAAATGAGATTTCTTTTGTTTGACCAAAAGATTCGCAATTTTATAGCTTGCTAACTGAGCTTTGACAGGAATTGAGCAAAATTTCTTCATTATTTTTTTATTGCTGCTCTAAGTTGGACCGAATGGATGCGAAATAAATTTTCGGCTTGTCTTCCAATCCTGGATGATTTGAGTTCAGATGCCGCTTCAGTTTACTGGGGTTCATGGACTCGTTGGACAATGCCATGTTACAATTAAGACAAAACGGAAGAGAAGGGATCATTTGCACATTGTATGAAACCATACTCAAGATATTCCTCGTGATATTTCCGTTTGGTAACATTCTTCTTGGATTTCGCAGCTCTCTCTCCATTTTGATGCTCGCTGGAATCCTTCTGGCTTCTCTTCAAAAAATTATCAATAGCCGTCTGTAATTAAAAGTTTTTAAAATAGTGAACAGCAGGACAGGGTTTTTATTTACTTACAACAGATATTTATTCCCAATGGAGGAGAGAAATTTTGTAGCTTTCAAGAGATTCTCACAACCAGAACAATACAAACATGAACAGTTTTTATTCAATTCTTTTTCGGTTAAGGAATTTTTTTTCAAAACTTGAAGGTTCGAAAAGCCTAACAATTTATGGTATTTTTGAAATCTTTCGCGGCACAATAAAATTTTCTCGCGGCGAACTAGTGTGCCGCGGCACACCGGTTGGACAACACTGTTCTATAGCTTATGGCCTTCTATAGCTTATGGCCTTCTATAGCTTATGGCCTTTTATAGCTTATGGCCTTTTATAGCTTATGCCCTTCTATAGCTTATGGCCTTTTATAGCTTATGGCCTTCTATAGCTTATGACCTTTTATAGCTTATGCCCTTCTATAGCTTATGACCTTCTATAGTTTATGGCCTTTTATAGCTTATGGCCTTTTATAGCTTATGCCCTTCTATAGCTTATGGCCTTTTATAGCTTATGGCCTTCTATAACTTATGACCTTCTATAGCTTATGACCTTCTATAGCTTATGGCCTTCTATAGCTTATGGCCTTCTATAGCTTATGGCCTTCTATAACTTATGACCTTCTATAGCTTATGACCTTCTATAACTTATGACCTGCTCAAGGAGTTACTTTTCATATTTCTCACTGACATAGAATATATGGACTTCAAAAGGGCCCCATCAAGTAATGACGTCATTGATCTTCAAAATTCGACGTCCTAAATACTCTCAGGGGAAAGTCATACTCTATACTCTCAGGGGAAAGTCATACTCTATACTCTCAGGGGAAAGCCATACTCTATACTCTCAGAGGAAAGCCATACTATATACTCTTGTACTGAAAGTTGTCAAATCACATCATTGCTCGCATTTAATGGCTGGCAAGGCAAATAACGATTCCACATCCTCGCTTCTATACCACACATACCGTATATACTCGTTCTATAGCCGGTTCGTTCGTAAGCCGACCCCCCCCAACTTTTCCCCCTAGATATTGTCAAAAAAAGGTCGGCTTGCGAACGAGTATATACGGTACTTTTTAAAAAACCTTTAATTACCCATACATTTCTCAAGTATCCCAAAGAGAATTTCTTTTTGCTTTATTTTTTACATTAATCCTACAATTACAACAAACTAAAGTTGAACTACAATGTATAAGGTAATTTCTGTTAAGCATGCAGCTAAACTTTTTGTTTTGAAGCATGAAACTAAATGTACACTGTGGAAAACAAAAATGCGAAAACGTAAAAACCTTTAATCATACTTTACATTCTTCAGCTTAACACTTTCCATTGACACAGTTCCAAGACGAGATGTTATGGATCGCATTTGGTTCTGTGCATGCTTCATCTCTGAAAAGCTCAGTTCACATGACGTCACAGACAGATGCTGGGAAATAATTGAAGGCTTAGGGGAGGATTGTAAGAGATTGCCAGTCGTGCCCTCACGAAATCCGCTACAGTTACTTCCCCTTCTCTATCTTCACTGCTTGCAACCTGAGTTGGCGGGTGAATGAGTAAACAACATATAATGCAAGGCATCTGATATTATGGCAAACCCTCTGATATCTTCGTTCCCCATCTAATATGATGGCAATCCATCTGGTTTAATGGCACCCCTCTTATATATTTGCGCCCTTTTCTTAAGCCACTCTTGTATTATGGAAAATTCTCTGAGGGCCGTGTATGACCCACCTATGTGGGACCTTTCTCTGAGAGCTGTGTAAGACCCACCTATGTGGGACCTTTCTCCGAGAGCTGTGTATGACCCACCTATGTGGGACCTTACTCTGAGAACTGTGTATGACCCACCTATGTGGGACCTTTCTCTGAGAGTTGTGTATGACCCACCTGTGTTGGATCTTTCTCTGAGAGTTGTGTATGACCCACCTATGTGGGACCTTTCTCTGAGTGCTGTGTATGACCCACCTGTGTTGGATCTTTCTCTGAGAGTTGTGTATGACCCACCTATGTGGGACCTTTCTCTGAGTGCTGTGTATGACCCACCTGTGTGGCCCCTTTCTCTAAAAGCTGTGTATGACCCACCTGTGTGGAACATTTCTCTGAGTGCTGTGTATAACCCACCTGTGTGGCACCTTTCTCTGAGAGCTGTGTATGACCCACCTGTGTGGGACCTTTCTCTGAGAGCTGTGTATGACCCACCTGTGTGGGACCTTTCTCTGAGTGCTGTGTATGACCAAACGGATTATCGTTCATGAACTTCAGGAACTTCAGTGAATGACACAATACTCAGGGGAGGTAATGGAACAGAGAGGACCCTGTACTCAGGGGAGGTAATGGCACAGAGATGACACAATATTCAGGGGAGGTAATGGAACCGAGTGGACACAATATTAAGGGGAGTTAATGGCACATAGAGGGCACAATACTCAGGGGAGGTAATGGAACAGAGAGGACACAATATTAAGGGGAGGTAAAGGCACAGAGAGGACACAATCCTCAGGGGAGGTAATGGAACAGAGAGGGCCCTGTGCTCAGGGGAGGTAATGGCACAGAGATGACACAATACTCAGGGGAGGTAATGGAACAGAGATGACACAATACTCAGGGGAGGTAATGGAACAGAGATGACACAATACTCAGGGGAGGTAATGGAACAGAGATGACACAATACTCAGGGGAGGTAATGGAACAGAGATGACAAAGAAGTTAATTGGAGGTATTGACTTGCAGTCCTGAAGCTGTTATTGTTACTGTTACTGTTAAGGAATCCGCAAATCTTCCAGACAGCAACACAAAACATTGACAACGGTACTCTGAATATCACTTCTGATCATTGAACGATGACATGTGTAACACATGAGAAAAGAAACAGTGTGTCTCAGTGTGTGTGTGTCTGTCTGTGTATGTGTCTGTCTGTGTGTGTGGGTGGGTGCATGCTTGTGCGTGTGTGTGTCTGTGTCTCTGTGTGTGTGTGTCTGTCTGTGTGTGTGTGTGTCTGTCTGTGTGTGGTTGTGTGGGTGCGTCCTTGTGCGTGTGTGTGTGTGTGTCTGTGTGTGTGTGTCTGTCTGTGTGTGTGTGTCTGTCTGTGTGTGGGTGGGTGCGTGCTTGTGCGTGTGTGTGTCTGTCTGTCTGTGCGTGTGTGTGCATGTGTGCGTGCTTGTGCGTGTGTGTTTGTGTGTGCGTGTGTGTGGGCGTGTGTGTGTATGTGTGTGTGCGTGCGTGTGTGTGTGTGAGTGTGTGTGGGTTTGCTTGTGTGTGTGTGTCTGCCTGTCCTTGTGTGTGTCTGTCTGTGTGTGTGCCTGCGTGTGTGTGCGTGTGTCTGTTTGTCTCTGTGTGTGTGTCTGTCTGTGTGTGTGTGTGTCTGTCTGTTTGCGCGCGCGAGTGCATGTGTGTGTGTGTGTGTACTGTTATCTTTAAAAAAAACCTTGACCTAGATATGAAGTCTGCTTTCGTAATCACATCAACAATGAATTTGTATTTTGAGATTTGAACTTTAAAAAAAAATCAACCACCGTTATTTTTGACTCGACTTGTGTTCAACAGACCCGTGCATGGCTCTGTCTGTGAAATGAATGTCATCAGTCCGGGAACTTGTCACATCCATTCCTTGGCAACGACTCGCTTGTCAGAGCTGACTAGCGGATACTGTGAGCGTTGCTGAACCTCAATCATCAAAAGACGTTCTGCTGTTTGGCACGTCTTCATTAACCGACAGTCCATTTTGACTTGTCCACCGCCCTCCCCAGTCTAAGATGTCAAGTCAAGTCACAGTTGCAGTAGTCGTAGTTTTAGCGATCTTGGCGTACCGATACCTTAATGGAGATTCCAAGCCTGGTGAAAACTTGGTCACCAAATTACATGCCAGTTACGATTACATTGTTAGTAAGTACATTTTTTGTTCTCTATTCTTTATTTCTTAAAAATTCCATCTGGATATTTCCTTCTTGAGCTGTGTTCGTCTGACGAGTAATCTCCCTTTTCTCATTGACTCTGATACGGTTGTCTTTCCCTTTGTGGTTGAGGTTTGGAGAATTGTTATATCTGTGAACCAGCTACCACCACGGGAGTCGTAGAGCGGACATTGCTATCAGGGGGCGTCACCACGGGAGTCGTAGAGCGGACATTGCTATCAGGGGCGTCACCACGGGAGTCGTAGAGCGGACATTGCTATCAGGGGCGTCACCACGGGAGTCGTAGAGCGGACATTGCTATCAGGGGCGTCACCACGTAAGTCGTAGAGCGGAAATTGCTATCAGGGGCGTCACCACGTAAGTCGTAGAGCAGACATTGCTAACAGGGGCGTCACCACGGGAGTCGTAGAGCGGACATTGCTATCAGAGGCGTCACCACGGGAGTCGTAGAGCGGACATTGCTATCAGAGGCGTCACCACAAAATGTTCAGGTGTTTGTCAGTGATTAGGAATCACAAAAATGTTCAGAGTAAACATTGATCTTAAGACCTATAATTATCTGAAGTAGAGAGAAAACGTTTCCTAAAATAGAATTCTGGCTCACGGGGCGTAGCGATTCTTCTTGACACGTCCTCTGGGTCCATGGTAAACCACGTGTCCAGCCAGTAGCCTTGACACGCGCCCTGGGTCCATGGTAAACCACGTGTCCAGCCAGTAACCTTGACACGCCCCCCTGGGTCCATGGTAAACCACGTGTCCAGCCAGTAGCCTTGACACGCCCCCCTGGGTCCATGGTAAACCACGTGTCCAGCCAGTAGCCTTGACACGCCCCCTGGGTCCATGGTAAACCACGTGTCCAGCCAGTAGCCTTGACACGCCCCCCTGGGTCCATGGTAAACCACGTGTCCAGCCAGTAGCCTTGACACGCCCCCCTGGGTCCATGGTAAACCACGTGTCCAGCCATTAGCCTTGACAAGCCCCCTGGGTCCATGGTAAACCACGTGTCCAGCCAGTAGCCTTGACACGCCCCCCTTGGTCCATGGTAAACCACGTGTCCAGTCAGTAGCCTTGACACGCCCCCCTGGGTCCATGGTAAACCACGTGTCCAGCCAGTAGCCTTGCCGCGCCCCCCTGGGTCCATAGTAAACCACGTATCCAGCCAATACCCAGGCTATTGGCTGACAGTGAAACAGATGGACCAACGACTTGAGTCCAGTTACAACAAGAAGCAACAAAGAGTTAATTCCCCGCATCATAATTTCATTCAACAGTCAACGAACATTCACAGTCAACAGTCAACGAACATTCACAGTCAACAGTCAACGAACATTCACAGTCCATTCACTGACCGATTATTCTGGGGATTATTCTCAGGCAGCACAGGAGGCTTGTATTTAAATTAATTTAAATGAATTTGTCACTTGTAACCGGTGAGATTTGTCACTTGTAGTCGGTGGGATTTGTCACTTGTAACCGGTGGGATTTGTCACTTGTAACCGGTGGGATTTGTCACTTGTATTTGGTGGGATTTGTCTTTTTTAATTGGTGGGATTTGTCACATGTAGTTGGTGGGATTTGTCACTTGTAGTTGGTAGGATTTGTCACTTGTAGTCGGTGGGATTTGTCACTTGTAGTCGGTGGGATTTGTCACTTGTAGTCGGTGGGATTTGTCACTTGTAGTCGGTGGGATTTGTCACTTGTAGTCGGTGGGATTTGTCACTTGTAGTCGGTGGGATTTGTCACTTGTAGTTGGTGTGATTTGTCACTTGTAGTCGGTGGGATTAGTCACTTGTAGTCGGTGGGATTAGTCACTTGTAGTTGGTGGGATTTGTCACTTGTAGTTAGTGGGATTTGTCACTTGTAGTTGGCGGGATTTGTCACTTGTAGTTAGTGGGATTTGTCACTTGTAGTTAGTGGGATTTGTCACTTGTAGTTAGTGGGATTTGCCACTTGTAGTTAGTGGGATTTGTCACTTGTAGTTAGTGGGATTTGTCACTTGTAGTCGGTGGGATTTGTCACTTGTAGTCGGTGGGATTTGTCACTTGTAGTTGGTGGGATTTGTCACTTGTAGTTAGTGGGATTTGTCACTTGTAGTTAGTGGGATTTGTCACTTGTAGTTAGTGGGATTTGTCACTTGTAGTTGGTGGCATTTGTCACTTGTAGTTAGTGGGATTTGTCACTTGTAGTTAGTGGGATTTGTCACTTGTAGTTAGTGGGATTTGTCACTTGTAGTTGGTGGGATTTGTCACTTGTAGTTGGTGGGATTTATCACTTGTAGTTAGTGGGATTTGTCACTTGTAGTTGGTGGGATTTGTCACTTGTAGTCGGTGGGATTAGTCATTTGTAGTCGGTGGGATTTGTCACTTGTAGTTGGTGGGATTAGTCACTTGTAGTTGGTGGCATTTGTCACTTGTAGTTAGTGGGATTTGTCACTTGTAGTTAGTGGGATTTGTCACTTGTAGTTAGTGGGATTTGTCACTTGTAGTTGGTGGGATTTGTCACTTGTAGTTGGTGGGATTTATCACTTGTAGTTAGTGGGATTTGTCACTTGTAGTTGGTGGGATTTGTCACTTGTAGTCGGTGGGATTAGTCATTTGTAGTCGGTGGGATTTGTCACTTGTAGTTGGTGGGATTAGTCGATTGTAGTTGGTGGGATTAGTCACTTGTAGTTGGTGGGATTAGTCACTTGTAGTCGGTGGGATTAGTCACTTGTAGTCGGTGGGATTTGTCACTTGTAGTTAGTGGGATTTGTCACTTGTAGTTGGCGGGATTTGTCACTTGTAGTTAGTGGGATTTGTCACTTGTAGTTAGTGGGATTTGTCACTTGTAGTTGGTGGGATTTGTCACTTGTAGTTAGTGGGATTTGTCACTTGTAGTTGGTGGGATTTGTCACTTGTAGTCGGTGGGATTAGTCATTTGTAGTCGGTGGGATTTGTCACTTTTAGTCAGTGGGATTTGTCACTTGTAGTTGGTGGGATTTGTCACTTGAAGTTGGTGTGATTTGTCACTTGTAGTCAGTGGGATTTGTCACTTGTAGTTAGTAAGATTTGTCACTTGTAGTTGGTGGGATTTGTACATTCCGATGTATCTGGTACATTTCTTGGTACATTCCGATGTATATGGTAAATTCCCTGGTACATTCCCTGGTACATTCCCTGGTACATTCCCTGGTACATTCCGATGTATATGGTACATTCCCTGGTACATTCCTTGGTACATTCCGATGTATATGGTACATTCCCTGGTACATTCCGATGTATATGGTACATTCCCTGGTACATTCCGATGTATATGGTACATTCCCTGGTACATTCCGATGTATATGGTATATTCCCTGGTACATTCCGATGTATATGGTACATTCCCTGGTACGTTCCGATGTATCTGGTACATTCCGATGTATGTTGTACATTCTGATGTATCTGGTACATTCCGATGTATCTTGTACATTCCAATGATTGTGTAGAGAGAGGGGGCTAGTAGGAAAAATTGAAATATTGTTTGTTTGATTAAATTCTTGAATATTTCTCTCAGACTCTCTCTCTCTCTCACTCTCTCTCTCACTCTCTCTCTCTCTCTCTCTCTCTCTCTCTCTCTCTCACTCTCTCTCTCTCTCTCTCTCTCTCTCTATCACTCTCTCTCTCTCTCTCTCTCTCTCTCTCTCTCTCTCTCTGTCTCTCTCTCTCCTCTCTCTCTCTCTCTCTCTCTCTCTCTCTCTCTCTCTCTCTGTCTCTCTCTCTCTCTCTCTCTCTCTCTCTCTCTCTCTCTCTCTCTCTCTCTCTCTCTCTCTCTCTCTCTCTCTCTGTCTCTCTCTCTCTCTCTCTCTCTCTCTCTCTCTCTCTCTCTCTCTCTCTCTCTCTCTCTCTCTCTCTCTCTCTGTATGTGTGTGTTAGGCAATTTGGACAACAACTTTCTTGGATTGTTAGATATTGGGACCACTACATTCTCTGTTTGTTAGATATAGGGACCACTTGATTGTTAGTTTCCTAGATATTGGGACCACTACAATCTCTGTTTGTTAGATATAGGGACCACTTCATTTTTAGTTTCCTAGATATTGGGACCACTACATTCTCTGTTTGTTAGATATAGGGACCACTTCATTGTTAGTTTCCTAGATATTGGGACCACTACATTCTCTGTTTGTTAGATATAGGGACCACTTCATTGTTAGTTTCCTAGATATTGGGACCACTACAATCTCTGTTTGTTAGATATAGGGACCACTTGATTGTTAGTTTCCTAGATATTGGGACCACTACATTCTCTGTTTGTTAGATATAGGGACCACTTGATTGTTAGTTTCCTAGATATTGGGACCACTACATTCTCTGTTTGTTAGATATAGGGACCACTTCATTGTTAGTTTCCTAGATATTGGGACCACTACATTCTCTGTTTGTTAGATATAGGGACCACTTCATTGTTAGTTTCTACCAATCGTAGGAGGGAAAACTTTCTACCAATCGTAGGAGGGAAAACATTCTACCAATTGTAGGAGTGAAATCTTTCTACCAATTGTAGAAGGGAAAACTTTTTACCAATTGTAGGAGGGAAAACTTTCTACCAATTGTAGGTATGGAAAACATTCTACCAATTGTAGGAGGGAAATCTTTCTACCAATTGTAGGAGGGAAAATGGCAGTACTGTAAAAATGTTCTTGCACGCAGTGGCGTAGCTAGGGTCATGTGCGCCCGGGGACATGACACAAAACTGCGTCCCTTGTCGGACCAAAAGATTCTGGGGGCTCAGTGAAATTTTATGGTTTATATAGTTCATTTTCGAAGCTTCTGGTATTTTAATGAAATAGAATACAGACTAATAATTCTCTATACGATTGTAAACAATTTATTTGAGAAAAAAAAACCACTCTACTAATGATACAATTATAATGATACAATTCTAATGATACAATTATAATGATACAATTCTAATGATACAATTCTAATGATACAATTCTAATGATACAATTCTAATGATACAATTATAATGATACAATTCAAATGATATAATTCTAATGATACAATTCTAATGATACAATTCTAATGATACAATTCTAATGATACAATTCTAATGATACAATTATAATGATACAATTCTAATGATACAATTCTAATGATACAATTCTAATGATACAATTCTAATGATACAATTATAATGATACAATTATAATGATACAATTATGATCATACAATTCTAATGATACAATTCTAATGATACAATTCTAATGATATAATTCTAATGATACAATTCTAATGATACAATTCTAATGATACAATTAGACATAGTCTACAAAAAGTTGAAACCCTTGATCTCAATGTTGCAAACTCGTCAATCCCTTTGACAAAATTAATATTCTCAAGTGTTTCTCTTTCAATGCTGTGCAAGATCACTCAGACGATCTTTTCCCCTTGAAGCACGTAAATAAGACAAAATAAGCTTCAGTTTGCTGAAGGACCGCTCACAGCTTTCAGTTGAAACAGCAATTGTTATAAGTATTTGAAGTGAAATGCGCAGATTCGGAATAACGTCATCTCCATATGAAACAATAAAACAAAGAAGATCCAAAGGAGTTACCGGTAGAACTTCAGTCCTGGTACTGAGCAGCATTCTTCTGATTTCTGTGCACCATTGACGTCAGCGTCGTATAAATTAGCAAAATCTAAAGCAATTTTAACGAAATGTATCAACTTTTTTCATAGCAAGAAAAGTTTTGACGTGAAGTAAAATCCAAATTTGTTGTTTAGATTTTTTAAACGTAAAAACCGTATTGATACCTCCTGTTGGAGTCTATCAATTACGCTGTTCAAATCACGTGCCATTTCTTCTTCTGCAGAAAGTCCTGCATGTCTTGTTAATTCTCCAGGCATCCTCCGATGTCGACTAATCCTTCTGTCAACCTTGATTCCCCAAGTTGTGTATCTTCCTTTCCATCAATTTTCCCAAGTATGATGTTCTAGAAATTT
This sequence comes from Ampullaceana balthica, assembly GCA_944989445.1. Classification (NCBI taxonomy): domain Eukaryota; kingdom Metazoa; phylum Mollusca; class Gastropoda; family Lymnaeidae; genus Ampullaceana; species Ampullaceana balthica. Next base: position 100,112 of record CALYLW010000824.1, read on the forward strand.
AATAAAACCTGGAATTTAAAGTTTAATATAGACTCTAACTGCCAGCAAAGTTTCTGCATCACTTCTGGTGTCAGGCGTCATATTTGTATGTTCTGATAATTTTTCCAACAGCCCTACCAGTTCATCTAGTCCTCATAAATAGCTTTAACATCTTCTGATCGTGCACTCCAACGTGTTTCAGACTCCCTTTTCATTTTGATTGGTACAATTCTTTTTAATTCTTCCCAACGAGTTTTTGAACGAGAGAAAACAAAAATATATACTTTCAACTGTTCCAAAAAAGTGATAACAACTGGATCCTGTTTAGCTGAGTGTACTCTTGCTAAGTTTAGGCTGTGGTTGTCACATTTGATGAACAATGCTCTGTGATTTCTGGCACATATTCGGTGTTAAAGGCCGGATATATGCCCCGTCCTTACAGCAGCATTGTCATAACATTGTGACCGATAGTCGGCTAGAGGTATGTTATTAGATTCCAGTTTCTCAACGACAACTCTTTCAATGCTTGCTGCGTCTTTGGAATGTATCTGGATAAAACCTAAAAATTATTCTTTGATGGTTTCTTTTTTAGTTTTAAAATCAACATCCACAAATCTGATGACTTGAGAAAGCTGTTCCCGGTGTCTAAGATTGGGTGTTGAGTCAAGTAAGATACCGTAGTACTTGTTTTTTCTGATTTCACTCTACAGCTGATTCCTTACAGTCGATGATAGTAGGTGGATAAATTCATTTTGAATTTCCGGTGATAAATAAGATACTAAAGCTGGATTTTATCGGGCATGTTGTAAGTGTTTTTCTAACAATGGATCATATTGATCAAGTTTGATCACATAGAGACAGGAAAGAGAGGCGGTGTCTGATGTTTCATATAAAAGGAATCCAACTTGCTTTGACATACCGACACAAGCCCATGAGAGGAGAGACTTTACCTCCCCTCCCCCACTTTACTCCCTCCACAGTGGAATTGGGGAAGTTAGATCTTTCTTTTTAAAAAGAATCACAGCATGCAACAAAGGGACGGGAATTAACCATTCTGTAAGCCAATGGTTCTCACCCTTTTGAGGTTCAAGGACAACTTGAAAAATGTGTGTCTTAGCTACGGACCACTACTAAAAATTGTGCTACTGCCGAGCTGGAAAGTTAAATATAATTATACTGTGTATATCATATATCTTATCTGTTGCAAACGCTCCTTCTATACAGAAGATTATTGCTAGCTGTAAGTAGTAAACATGTTAGTTAGTAAAACTATACTAATATGCTACGTTTTGCGTGCTCCAAAACAATATTGTAATCGCTTTCTTTTGTAAAGAACAAATGTCATTTATATTAGTCTCATAGTCTTCTTGTGTAATTCTACTTGCTAACTAAAAAAACAACAACTTTAAGTCATAAAAAGTAGCTTGTATTAAAAACACTGCTATATTAGTTTATTTAGTACGAACGATGTTTTGTTTTTATTGTAAGCAATGCAGAAAATCCACTTTCACAAAGTTGCAAAGGGTAAAAGTATTTTAAAAGCTATCAGAGTACTCCAAAATTTCATTAAGCCCACTTTCTGATGCAACATATTCAAAGTGGTATCGCTAGTCAGTTCAATGAATGGGTTTAATTACGATGTGGTTAATTTTATTTGATGAGACAATGTGTGCGACATTAGGACTGGAAACCCACGAAAAACCACTGAACGTTAAAAATCACCAAAGTAAAATTAAAATTGGCCCTGCATTGATTGAATATGACCAGAATTCAAATTTATCATCAGTTCTTTATTTATTTCAACATTTTCTGGATTCGCGGTGATTTCGTATAATTGATCAAACATCTCAAAGTTGCCTTGAAATAATCTTCCTTTCCAAAGATCAAGATTTTTCGTAAAAGTAGACACTTTGTCACTGAGAGTAATATAATGTGTCTGCTTTCTCTGCCGAGTTGAATTAAGTTTATTGAGTTATTCAAAGGTTTCAGCAAAATAATCCAGAACAGCAACCCATAAGCTATGGTTCAAATGATAAACAAGCTTCGAGTTTTTTCTACAAGAAACTCTCTTACGTCATCATGTAATTCAAACAGTCTGATAACCAGCGAACTTCAATACACATCAGTAACTGTTAATTATTAATGTTAAAGATTCATATTCGAACATAGAAATCAAAGAGACGAGAATTTAATGGACGAGCCTTGATAAAATTTAAAAAGTTTTTAGGCCAGATCAAAAATGTATTTAAAGTCTGCGGTAATTCTTTTACTTGCTAGTCTTTCTTGATGAATAATACAGTGCGTACATTTCATGCTTTGCTCGCGGACCACCAGGCACATCTTCGCAGAACACTAGTGTTCCACGGACCACAGGTTGAGAACTACTGCTTTAAGCCACTCCTTTTTCTTGTCTTGGTCATTTCGGTTGGTTTTAGTGTCGTCTCTGTCTGTTCTATTAATAGAATCGCCTTTGCCTCTTACAGCTCCCCTAGTCTCACTCCCAGCAACTCACAGTTTATTTTTTAAATCGCCATCTGCAATACTACATTGTGGATGTGTCATTTATTTATCAGCTCACTGTTATTGTATCAGGTCACAGTTATTGTATCAGCTCACTGTTATTGTATCAGCTCACTGTTATTGTATCAGCTCACTGTTATTGTATCAGCTCACTGTTATTGTGACGTATAATGGTCCTATTGGTCAGCTCACTGTTATTGTGACGTATGTCTCGCCAGGTAATGGACGACCTTTTAAACGTTTTCTAACCTATAGATACGATGGTGCACAACCACCTTACAAATTAATGAAAAATATATTTTAGTAATTTTAGTAAGTGTCGAAACATGGGCCTAAGTATACAGCACGAAACATGGGCCTAAGTATACAGCACGAAACATGGGCCTAAGTATACAGCACGAAACATGGGCCTAAGTATACAGCACGAAACATGGGCCTAAGTATACAGCACGAAACATGGGCCTAAGTATACAGCACGAAACATGGGCCTAAGTATACAGCACGAAACATGGGCCTAAGTATACAGCACGAAACATGGGCCTAAGTATACAGCACGAAACATGGGCCTAAGTATACAGCACGAAACATGGGCCTAAGTATACAGCACGAAACATGGGCCTAAGTATACAGCACGAAACATGGGGCCTAAGTATACAGCACGAAACATGGGCCTAAGTATACAGCACGAAACATGGGCCTAAGTATACAGCACGAAACATGGGCCTAAGTATACAGCACGAAACATGGGCCTAAGTATACAGCACGAAACATGGGCCTAAGTATACAGCACGAAACATGGGGCCTAAGTATACAGCACGAAACATGGGCCTAAGTATACAGCACGAAACATGGGGCCTAAGTATACAGCACGAAACATGGGCCTAAGTATACAGCACGAAACATGGGCCTAAGTATACAGCACGAAACATGGGGCCTAAGTATACAGCACGAAACATGGGCCTAAGTATACAGCACGAAACATGGGCCTAAGTATACAGCACGAAACATGGGCCTAAGTATACAGCACGAAACATGGGCCTAAGTATACAGCACGAAACATGGGCCTAAGTATACAGCACGAAACATGGGCCTAAGTATACAGCACGAAACATGGGCCTAAGTATACAGCACGAAACATGGGCCTAAGTATACAGCACGAAACATGGGGCCTAAGTATACAGCAACGTTTCATGCTTAACAAAATTAGAAGCTAATGAAGAAGATATTTATGGGTGAGTTATTACTTAATGCCAAACTTATCCTGAGGATGTGGACGGGAATCTTGTAGAAAATGTCCAGCAGCTTCATCAATGTGATAGACATGGTCAAGCCCATGGTCTGTGGAACATGACAATCGGTCACATCAGGATCTGTATAGAGTAATCATTGTTGTCCATTCCCTGATAGAGAAGAAATTTTGAGATTGTTTCTTAGGAATATATTTGCCAATATCTGTGGAGAAAGATGTTTTTATCAATCTAAGAGGATACAAATGAATTTGGAACAAAAATGCCTTAAAACAAATTATGTTTCCTCAGTCTCTTGTACATGGAAGTGACCAACTACGCAGTTTATCATTTGATATTGCCATCAATGATTTTGCTCTGTAAAAGGCAAGAATGAAAATATTTCAGAATAATATAATTCCCAAATCCGTAGATCTATAACATTTTCAAGAAATTGGGATCATAGGCCTTCGTAAATTGTGCCTTTTTAACAAAACATATTTGTCTCTTTTTACCAGAGTTTGCGTTTTAAAATTTAATTGGAATAAAAATGATTTTAAGTTAAAGATAATTTCACTTCCCGTGCACTTTCTTAATTATATTTCATTTTAACCATCTAGGTATTAGAAAACCATATTTGGCATTGACATAGAATATCTGGACTTATAAAGGGCCCCATATCCCAAATAGCTTAGTGCCTCATTGACATAGAATATCTGGACCTATAAAGAGCCCCATATCCCAAATAGCTTAGTACCTCATTGACATATAATATCTGGACCTATAAAGAGCCCCATATCTCAAATAGCTTAGTGCCTCATTGACATAGAATATCTGGACTTATAAAGGGCCCCATATCTCAAATAGCTTAGTGCCTCATTGACATAGAATATCTGGACCTATAAAGAGCCCCATATCTCAAATAGCTTAGGGCCTCATTGACATAGAATATCTGGACTTATAAAGGGCCCCATATCCCAAATAGCTTAGGGCCTCATTGCTATCGCCTGACAGGATGTTGTTGTTGTGTCCACAGTTGGCGCCGGGTCGGCTGGTTGTGTGGTGGCCTCCCGCCTGTCGGAGGACAGTGACGTCACGGTGCTGCTAGTGGAGGCGGGAGGTGATGACCGGGGTGTGGAGACAATCTCAGTCCCTGGTCTGTCCCACTACAACCTGCACTCGCAGTACGACTGGCAGTACTACACGGAGCCTCAGAAACACGGTCTGCGGGGCTACAACGAGAGGGTCAGTTGTCTGTCCATAAGTAACCGCATAGCCTAGATGTTGACAGGGGCAAATAACCGCATATCCCATATACTGACAGGGCCAAATAACCGTATAGTCTAGAGTGGGGATGGCGAAACTTTTTGGGGGCGCGTTCCCAAAATTCAACCGAAATTCACTTATTTTTGGAAAAGTGCCAACACTCCAGTTAAACCCGAAAATGGGGTTTTGGCTTAGCAAACAACATACACTTATCTCAACAACTTACACTTATCTCAACAACATACACTTATCTCAACAACATACACTTATCTCAACAACATACACTTATCTCAACAACATACACTTATCTCAACAACTTACACTTATCTCAACAACTTACACTTATCTCAACAACATACACTTATCTCATTAACATACACTTATCTCAACAACATACACTTATTTCAACAACATACACTTATCTCAACAACATACACTTATCTCAACAACATACACTTATATCAACAACATACACTTATCTCAACAACATACACTTATCTCAACGACTTACACTTATCTCAACAACATACACTTATCTCAACAACATACACTTATCTCAACAACATACACTTATCTCAACAACATACACTTATCTCAACAACTTATACTTATCTCAACAACATACACTTATCTCAACAACATACACTTATCTCAACAACATACACTTATCTCAACAACATACACTTATCTCAACAACTTACACTTATTTCAACAACTTACACTTATTTCAACAACATACACTTATTTCAACAACTTACACTTATTTCAACAACATACACTTATCCTAACAACTTACACTTATTTCAACAACATACACTTATCTCAACAACTTACACTTATTTCAACAACATACACTTATTTCAACAACTTACACTTATCTCAACAACATACACTTATCTCAACAACATACACTTATCTCAACAACATACACTTATCTCAACAACTTACACTTATCTCAACAACATACACTTATCTCAACAACATACACTTATCTCAACAACATACACTTGTCTTAAGACTTAAAGAGAAAAGAGAAGAAGAGAATTTTCAACGATAAATAACTTTTTATTACAGAAAATAGAATGATTTGCGAAATTAATGGGATTTTTGCAGTTATATACATACTAATAATTAGTCAAATCTTGGCTCATACTTCGTTAATTTGAGCGCAACACATGCATCACTCATGTTATCTGCCAGTCTGTTTCTTGTCATATTTGGATAATTTGATATAATTCAAGGCTGAAAACAGTTGTTTACAGACATAAAACAGTTGTTTACAGACATAAAACAGTTGTTTACAGACATAAAACAGTTGTTTACAGACATAAAACAGTTGTTTACAGACATAAAACAGTTGTTTACAGACATAAAACAGTTGTTTACAGACATAAAACAGTTGTTTACAGACATAAAACAGTTGTTTACAGACATAAAACAGTTGTTTACAGACATAAAACAGTTGTTTACAGACATAAAACAGTTGTTTACAGACATAAAACAGTTGTTTACAGACATAAAACAGTTGTTTACAGACATAAAACAGTTGTTCACACACATAAAACAGTTGTTTACAGACATAAAACAGTTGTTTACAGACATAAAACAGTTGTTTACAGACATAAAACAGTTGTTTACAGACATAAAACAGTTGTTTACAGACATAAAACAGTTGTTTACAGACATAAAACAGTTGTTTACAGACATAAAACAGTTGTTTACAGACATAAAACAGTTGTTTACAGACATAAAACAGTTGTTTACAGACATAAAACAGTTGTTTACAGACATAAAACAGTTGTTCACACACATAAAACAGTTGTTTACAGACATAAAACAGTTGTTTACAGACATAAAACAGTTGTTTTCAGACATAAAACAGTTGTTCACACACATAAAACAGTTGTTTACAGACATAAAACAGTTGTTTACAGACATAAAACAGTTGTTTACAGACATAAAACAGTTGTTCACACACATAAAACAGTTGTTTACAGACATAAAACAGTTGTTACAGACATAAAACAGTTGTTTACAGACATAAAACAGTTGTTCACACACATAAAACAGTTGTTCACACACTTAAAACAGTTGTTTACAGACATAAAACAGTTGTTTACACACATAAAACAGTTGTTTACAGACATAAAACAGTTGTTCACAGACATAAAATGATTCAAACAAAGTAAGAATAACACCGCCAAGTGTTTTCATTGTTTTAAACTTTTTTGGCTGAGAATCACAGGCGTTAAGGATTTCATTTTCATAACTATCAATTGTGCTGTCCTGTGTGATCTCTGTACACTACATACATAACTATCGATTGTGCTGTCCTGACTGATCTCTGTACACTACATACATAACTATCAATTGTGCTGTCCTGTGTGATCTCTGTACACTCCATACATAACTATCAATTGTGCTGTCATGACTGATCTCTGTACTCTCCATTTTTGCAAGAACTGTACGCAGATCAGATAATTTTATTTTCCGCGTTGAGTTTTCTTGAAATTTCAATAGCGAAGAATTTTAGTAGCTCAATTTATGTCAAACGTAGAACCCCTGGCGATAAGGCGAGAAAAGGCAATCATGTCCACGGTAGAGCGATACCGTAGGTTGGAGCATGACGAAACCTGCTTCCATCTACAAGACCGATGGGTAAAGAGGACCTGACTGAAAAGACCATCCTTCATGGATACGGTCTACGAACTAGAAGACTCAGTCCCCATACCCAAGCACAGGGAACGAATGCGACTGGTCCCTGCTCGAGGACCACATGAAAGCTTTGACTTGCCTGAACTACGTTTGACACTGGCAAATACAGCGGTGACGAAAGCCAGTCCCGTCGAGCTCCAGCGAGACGAGACTCTGAAGACAATCGAGGCTTATGGCGACAGCGTGGTAAAAGTCTTCACGGACGGCTCACGTTTCAAGGATGGCAGAAGTGGATACGGAGTACTAATTCAATACCCTCAACCTGGACCTGACAGTATCGAACTGTCAGGGCCGTGCGGAGCCGCATACAGTAGTCACGACGCCGAACTGGAGGCGATCTGCAAGGGTTTGAAGGAAGTGCGCCGACGTCTAGCAAGAAGAAAGGTTTTCCCGACCGTCGTAGTCTTCACCGACTCACGGTTTTCGCTCGAGACTGTGGGTCGATCCTCTCTGGAGACGAAAACGGTCAGTGTCATTTTGGAAACAGTAGGTGAAATCCTAGCACGAGGCGGAAAAGTAGTCCTTCAGTACATCACTGGGCACAGTGGCGAGCCTCATTCAGACAGGGTCGATAAGTTGGCGAGAGAAGGTTCAGCTCAGCCCCAACCCGATCGCCCGATGACCCAGCTGGGGGTCAGATCGTGGCTTAAGGACCATTTCCGAGAGAAATGGCTTCAGGGCTGGGCGTCTGGAAGCACGGCCAGAAAAGTATTCCAGTACATGCCGCGACCGAGCAAAAGCGACTCCTGGTGGAAAATTGGACGTAGCAATCAGACGCTCATAACTAGAATGAGAACTGAACATTGTCCCATACGAAGCTACTTGTACAAGTTTAACACTAGAAGGGAACTGGCCTGTCGGCTGTGTGGCCACCCGGAAGAGACGGTGGCCCACGTACTCGAAGAGTGCCCCGAGCTGTGCGGGGATTTGGAAGGAGAAGTAACGGTACCTGCAGAGGATTACCTCTACGGCGATGCCCGCTTGATGAGGCTCGCTTGCGATAAAATGAACCGGGTCCTAAGAGCCTAACGGCTCGACCCAAAAGAGAATGAACATTCACGAGTAGCTCAATTTTCAGATTTTTCAAGATCTTACCAATATAAGCAAGAAAGATCAAGGTCTTCAAACTTAGATTTGCCTGGAGAAGTAAGAAAACTTAGTTGTTTCCATCTCAAAGAAGTGTAGAAATCTGTCATTAAAATTCTACTTTACAGCTGCTACAATGCTCGAAAATTCCTTGTAGATTTCTTCATGGGATTGTGTGCAAATTGTGTGCAAATTGTGTGCAAATTGTGTGCACATTGTGTGTGTAGAATTGTGTAGAATTGTGTGCAAATTGTGTAGAATTGTGTGCAAATTGTGTAGAATTGTGTGCAAATTGTGTGTGTAGAATTGTGTAGAATTGTATGCAAATTGTGTAGAATTGTGTGCAAATTGTGTAGAATTGTGTGCAAATTGTGTGCAAATTGTGTAGAATTGTGTAGAATTGTGTGCAAATTGTGTACAAATTGCGTGTGTAGAATTGTGTAGAATTGTGTGCAAATTGTGTAGAATTGTGTGCAAATTGTGTAGAATTGTGTGCAAATTGTGTAGAATTGTGTGCAAATTGTGTAGAATTGTGTGAAAATTGTGTATAAGTGTGTGCAAATTGTGTAGAATTGTGTGAAAATTGTGTGAAAATTGTGTGCAAATTGTGTAGAATTGTGTAACATATTTCAGTTGCCAACTTGCAAGATATCTGCTGTTTTCTTTCAAATGTTTTTATATCGAAATCATCCTTCCTGCCGTTTTTCCCAGGCCTTGCAGTTGCTTGTTCAGTTCACTGAAGTGTTATTAACTTTCATATGTTTCTTTTCGGCTTTGTTGGGCTTATTTTGGCTGGGTGCGTGTGAATTTTAAGCTTGGTTTCCATACTAGACGTTCTTGTTTTGCTATATTATTAAATTGCGTGTTTTTACATTATATTTGTACATTCTGTTTAAGATATTCAATTAGAGTTAGTCATAGGTTACCTCAAAATGCTTTGATTAAAAAACGGACAGTCTACAATAATTTTTGAATTCGTTTCACAAACATTAGATGCTTCAACTTTGACGTATTCTTTGCCATGTAACGAGTAATATAACTGGCCCAAACAATTGAAACGTCATAAATTGGGTCAACAATTATTTATATCATTTCTATAGCGATATATGAAAATTTTAAATCTAGGCTTAGACCTTGTGCCAGTGGCAAACTGCGATAAGTAAGTGAACGAATCAAGACTAAAACACTTATTTCAATAACATGTAAATAGTTTCATTTTATTGGGATTATTGATTGAGTAAGTATTATTTTAGTCGCGTGCCGGCTAATGAGGCTCTGCGTGCCGACTGTGGCACGCGTGCCATAGGTTCGCCATCACTGGCCTAGAAATTTCAGGACCAAATAACAAAATAGCCGAGAGATGAACGGAAAAAGTTCATTTGTAAATGTCCAAACATTGGTAGGGATGGTATTAGTCCCAATAACTGCTACTGCTACCTTTAGTTTTTTTCAACAAATTATATGGTGGAATAAATCTCTACAAAGCTGTCAAAATTAAACAAAATGCAAAAAATTGTGGTCAGTATCGTCTTTTTTGACGGTTTAAAGACAAAGAACTTGACTTGCCAATAAGACTTGTCAATAAGAGTTGTCTTTAAGACATGTCTATTACACTTCCATTAAGACTTGTCAATAATATTTGTCAATAAAACTTGTCAATAGGACTTTCCATTAAGACTTGTCAATAACATTTGTCAATAAAACTTGTCAATAGGACTTTCCATTAAGCCTTGTCAATAACATTTGTCAATAAAACTTGTCAATAGGACTTTCCATTAAGCCTTGTCAATAACATTTGTCAATAAAACTTGTCAATAGAACTTTTCATTAAGCCTTGTCAATAACATTTGTCAATAAAACTTGTCAATAAGACTTGTCAATAAGACATGTCAATATGATATGTCAAAAAGACTTGTCAATAAGTGTCAAACTTGCCACTGACAGAGAAGTTACTGGCCGAGAGGAAAGGTTCTAGGAGGGACATCCAACTTGTATAGCATGGTCGTGATTCGTGGCCATAGGCTGGACTATGACAAGTGGGCGGAGCTGGGATCAGAGGGGTGGAGCTACAAGGACGTACTGCCATTTTTCATCAAGTCTGAGGATGCTACTGATCCCTCCATCAGGGATTCGGGTAAGTGACGTCACTTAAAGCAGTGCTTCTCAAACTTTTTAGTGTGGCGGACAGGAAGGAATTTTTTCATTGCACCAGGGACCACTGAACTATGTTCCCTGTACTGACGTGGTACCGAAATGTCCTTTCTTGGTAACTTCTGCGGAACGGCATCGGATGGCCCACGGACCGGCACCGGTCCGCGGACCACCACTTTGAGAAGCACTGACTTAAAGCACACATGAGACCTAGATTCGCACTCATCAGAAGTAGAATTTTAAACACAAGATATAGATTAGTACACATTGTGAATAAATTGGTACACATCAGAAGTAGCTTTGTGCACATTGAAAGTTTATTTGTAAACAGCGTAATTGGATTTATACAATATGTTGTAACAAGTAAGTTACAACGTATATTAGACCGTCTAATTCAGACCGTCTATTAGACCGTCTAATTCAGGCCGTATATTAGACCGTCTAATTCAGACCGTCTATTAGACCGTCTAATTCAGGCCGTATATTAGACCGTCTAATTCAGACCGTATGTTAGACCGTCTAATTCAGACCGTATGTTAGACCGTCTAATTCAGACCGTATGTTAGACCGTCTAATTCACACCGTCTATTAGACCGTCTAATTCAGCTGCTGAAACTTTAAGCAGGGTTAAACTAATAAGTCTCAAACGATATAAGTTATTAAAATATACGATTCTCTAAACTTCATGTTTCTGACAGAGTACCACGGTAAAGGCGGCCCCTTGAAGGTGTCGGTCCCCCATAACATTCCTCTGACAAACGTGCTGCTGAAGGCTGGCCTTGAACTTGGTCTAAAAATGAGTGATCCCAATGGCGAGATTATGGAAGGTAAACTGATGGGGACAATGATTGGAAGGTAACTGATGGGGACTATGATTGGAAGGTAAACTGATGGGGACTACGATTGGAAGGTAAACTGATGGGGACAATGATTGGAAGGTAAACTGATGGGGACTATGATTGGTAGGTAAACCGATGGGGACTATGATTGGAAGGTAAACCGATAGGGACTAGGATTAGTGGGAGTTAGGGCGTGATGGGGACCAGGATTAGATGGAGTTAGGAAGGGATGGGGACCAGGATTAGTGGTCGTTAGGACGTGATTGGGACTAGGATTAGTGGGAGTTAGGACGTGATGGGGACCAGGATTAGATGGAGTTAGGAAGTGTTGGGGACCAGGATTAGATGGAGTTAGGACGTGATGGGGACTAGGATTAGTGGGAGTTAGGACGTGATGGGGACCAGGATTAGTGGTCGTTAGGACGTGATTGGGACTAGGATTAGTGGGAGTTAGGACGTGATGGGGACCAGGATTAGATGGAGTTAGGAAGTGTTGGGGACCAGGATTAGATGGAGTTAGGACGTGATAGGGACCAGGATTAGTGGGAGTTAGGACGTGATGGGGACTAGGATTAGTGGTCGTTAGGACGTGATTGGGACTAGGATTAGTGGTCGTTAGGACGTGATGGGGACTAGGATTAGTGGTCGTTAGGACGTGATGGGGACTAGGATTAGATGGAGTTAGGACGTGATGGGGAATAGGATTAGTGGGAGTTAGGACTTGATGGGCGAGTTAGTTTCTGTCTGACTCTACCCACTGGTAAGTTTATTGATCACACTTTTTATATTCACCAATAAATGTCAAGTTAAATTTGCCAATGACTTCTCAGGTGAGATGACGTCATAAAGGTGTTGGCATTTCAATCAAATAGGATATAGACTATGTCCACAAAAATGTCTTCATTATATTCCGAAACAAACCAAAAATAAACCCCATTGTCAAGTCGGGCAACTCTCATTGATTTCTCTGGTTGTCTCATTCCGAGAACAACTTCCGGTTTGAATTAACGGATAAAACTACCGGATGTCTCTTAGAAATACAGTAAACCGGCTTAAATGTGAACAGAGGAAGTTAGGGTAAGTGTTAGTGTTAGGGTAAGAGTTAGTGTTAGGGTAAGAGTTAGTGTTAGGGTAAGAGTTAGTGTTAGGGTAAGAGTTAGTGTTAGGGTAAGAGTTAGTGTTAGGGTAAGTGTTAGTGTTAGGGTAAGAGTTAGTGTTAGGGTAAGAGTTAGTGTTAGGGTAAGAGTTAGTGTTAGGGTAAGAGTTAGTGTTAGGGTAAGAGTTAGTGTTAGGGTAAGAGTTAGTGTTAGGGTAAGAGTTAGTGTTAGGGTAAGAGTTAGTGTTAGGGTAAGAGTTAGTGTTAGGGTAAGAGTTAGTGTTAGGGTAAGTGTTAGTGTTAGGGTAAGAGTTAGTGTTAGGGTAAGAGTTAGTGTTAGGGTAAGAGTTAGTGTTAGGGTAAGAGTTAGTGTTAGGGTAAGAGTTAGTGTTAGGGTAAGAGTTAGTGTTAGGGTAAGAGTTAGTGTTAGGGTAAGAGTTAGTGTTAGGGTAAGAGTTAGTGTTAGGGTAAGAGTTAGTGTTAGGGTAAGTGTTAGTGTTAGGGTAAGTGTTAGTGTTAGGGTAAGTGTTAGTGTTAGGGTAAGAGTTAGTGTTAGGGTAAGAGTTAGTGTTAGGGTAAGAGTTAGTGTTAGGGTAAGAGTTAGTGTTAGGGTAAGAGTTAGTGTTAGGGTAAGAGTTAGTGTTAGGGTAAGAGTTAGTGTTAGGGTAAGAGTTAGTGTTAGGGTAAGAGTTAGTGTTAGGGTAAGAGTTAGTGTTAGGGTAAGAGTTAGTGTTAGGGTAAGAGTTAGTGTTAGGGTAAGAGTTAGTGTTAGGGTAAGAGTTAGTGTTAGGGTAAGAGTTAGTGTTAGGGTAAGAGTTAGTGTTAGGGTAAGAGTTAGTGTTAGGGTAAGAGTTAGTGTTAGGGTAAGAGTTAGTGTTAGGGTAAGAGTTAGTGTTAGGGTAAGAGTTAGTGTTAGGGTAAGAGTTAGTGTTAGGGTAAGAGTTAGTGTTAGGGTAAGAGTTAGTGTTAGGGTAAGAGTTAGTGTTAGGGTAAGAGTTAGTGTTAGGGTAAGAGTTAGTGTTAGGGTAAGAGTTAGTGTTAGGGTAAGAGTTAGTGTTAGGGTAAGAGTTAGTGTTAGGGTAAGAGTTAGTGTTAGGGTAAGAGTTAGTGTTAGGGTAAGAGTTAGTGTTAGGGTAAGAGTTAGTGTTAGGGTAAGAGTTAGTGTTAGGGTAAGAGTTAGTGTTAGGGTAAGAGTTAGTGTTAGGGTAAGAGTTAGTGTTAGGGTAAGAGTTAGTGTTAGGGTAAGAGTTAGTGTTAGGGTTAAAGTTAGTGGTTAGAGTTAATGATTAGAGTTAGTGTTATGGTTAAAGTTAGTGGCTAGAGTTAATGTTAGAGTTAGTGTTATGGTTAAAGTTAGTGGCTAGAGTTAATGTTAGAGTTAGTGTTATGGTTAAAGTTAGTGGCTAGAGTTAATGTTAGAGTTAGTGTTATGGTTAAAGTTAGTGGCTAGAGTTAATGATTAGAGTTAGTGTTATGGTTAAAGTTAGTGGCTAGAGTTAATGATTAGAGTTAGTGTTATGGTTAAAGTTAGTGGCTAGAGTTAATGTTAGAGTTAGTGTTATGGTTAAAGTTAGTGGCTAGAGTTAATGTTAGAGTTAGTGTTATGGTTAAAGTTAGTGGCTAGAGTTAATGTTAGAGTTAGTGTTATGGTTAAAGTTAGTGGCTAGAGTTAATGATTAGAGTTAGTGTTATGGTTAAAGTTAGTGGCTAGAGTTAATGTTAGAGTTAGTGTTATGGTTAAAGTTAGTGGCTAGAGTTAATGATTAGAGTTAGTGTTATGGTTAAAGTTAGTGGCTAGAGTTAATGATTAGAGTTAGTGTTATGGTTAAAGTTAGTGGCTAGAGTTAATGTTAGAGTTAGTGTTATGGTTAAAGTTAGTGGTTAGAGTTAATGATTAGAGTTAGTGTTATGGTTAAAGTTAGTGGTTAGAATTAATGATTAGAATTAGTGTTATGGTTAAAGTTAGTGGTTAGAGTTGGTATTTTGGATTGAGTTAGAGTTTAAAGGGGTGTCCGTATTGGTTCACGAACCGTTAGTTTAAATATAACCACATAACCAGATAACCACATAAGCAAATAACCACATAAACACATAACAACATAACCAGATAACCACATAATCATATAACCACATAAGCAAATAACCACATAACAACATAACCAGCTAACCACATAAACATATAACCACATAACCATATAACCACATAACAACGTAACCACATAACCAGTTAACCACATAACCATATAACCACATAACCAGATAACCACATAACCAGATAAAGCCATAACTATGTACCCACATAACCAGATAAAGCCTTAACCCTACAACATAAAAAATAACCACATAGCCATAAAACCAGATAACCACATAACCAGATAACCATATAAACTCATAACCAGATAACCACAAAGAAACACCCACGAGACGCTTCCACGCAGTCCCAGTTATATCATAGAGATTATTCCTCATTATTCCTATTGATAATCCAGATTTTGGGCCATCCATCAATGTCAAAGTTGTCATAAACTAAGTGGCTGAATTCATTGATATTATTTCTTCATTGAATGCAAAGAGCGAGTCGAAGTAAATCAAATTCTCATTAAAACTTATACAGACCCAAGGCTTCAAACTTATACAGACACAAGACTTCAAACTTATACAGACACAAGACTTCAAACTTATACAGACACAAGACTTCAAACTTATACAGACACAAGACTTCAAACTTATACAGACAAAAGACTTCAAACTTATACAGACACAAGACTTCAAACTTATACAGACACAAGACTTCAAACTTATACAGACACAAGACTTCAAACTTATACAGACACAAGACTTCCAACTTATACAGACACAAGACTTCAAACTTATACAGACACAAGACTTCAAACTTATACAGACACAAGACTTCAAACTTATACAGACACAAGACTTCAAACTTATACAGACACAAGACTTCCAACTTATACAGACACAAGACTTCAAACTTACACAGACACAAGACTTCCAACTTATACAGACACAAGACTTCAAACTTATACAGACACAAGACTTCAAACTTATACAGACACAAGACTTCCAACTTATACAGACACAAGACTTCAAACTTATACAGACACAAGACTTCAAACTTATACAGACACAAGACTTCAAACTTATACAGACACAAGACTTCCAACTTATACAGACACAAGACTTCCAACTTATACAGACACAAGACTTCCAACTTATACAGACACAAGACTTCCAACTTATACAGACACAAGACTTCAAACTTATACAGACACAAGACTTCAAACGTATACAGACACAAGACTTCCAACTTATACAGACACAAGACTTCAAACTTAAACAGACACAAGACTTCCAACTTATACAGACACAAGACTTCAAACTTATACAGACACAAGACTTCAAACTTATACAGACACAAGACTTCAAACTTATACAGACACAAGACTTCCAACTTATACAGACACAAGACTTCAAACTTATACAGACACAAGACTTCAAACTTATACAGACACAAGACTTCCAACTTATACAGACACAAGACTTCAAACTTATACAGACACAAGACTTCAAACTTATACAGACACAAGACTTCAAACTTATACAGACACAAGACTTCCAAGCTATAAGTGAAAAGGTTGCAAATCCATGCTAATGAAGGACGGGATCCTTTCATTACTGACGTAACGAGCGCGTGCTTTGGGTCACGTGCCTTTTTCAGCAGGACATGGCTGAAGTGGTCAATGTATGCTCACCTGGCGTTGTTAGAGTGAGTTCGTTACCACATGACAGACCAGATACAGTCAGGATTTGTAGGATATCAGCTGACGTAATAGCACGTGCTCGACAATTGGTGACGTTTTTGTGTATGAAACAAATGTCTCTTACTGCCACAACACGGCGATTAAATTCAGGGATTCTCACAATATCTCCTACTGCCACAACACGGCGATTAAATTCAGGGATTCTCACAATATCTCCTACTGCCACAACACGGCGATTAAATTCAGGGATTCTCACAATATCTCCAACTGCCACAACACGGCGATTAAATTCAGGGATTCTCACAATATCTCCTACTGCCACAACACGGCGATTAAATTCAGGGATTCTCACAATATCTCCTACTGCCACAACACGGCGATTAAATTCAGGGATTCTCACAATATCTCCTACTGCCACAACACGGCGATTAAATTCAGGGATTCTCACAATATCTCCTACTGCCACAACACGGCGATTAAATTCAGGGATTCTCACAATATCTCCTACTGCCACAACACGGCGATTGATTAAAGGGCTTCTCACAAATATCACCTACTGCCACAACACGGCGATTAAATTCAGGGATTCTCACAATATCTCCTACTGCCACAACACGGCGATTGAATTCAGGGATTCTCACAAATATCTCCTACTGCCTCAACACGGCGATTGAATTCAGGGATTCTCACAAATATCTCCTACTGCCTCAACACGGCGATTGAATTCAGGGATTCTCACAAATATCTCCTACTGCCTCAACACGGCGATTGAATTCAGGGATTCTCACAAATATCTCCTACTGCCTCAACAAGGCGATTGAATTCAGGGATTCTCACAAATATCTCCTACTGCCTCAACATGGCGATTGAATTCAAGGATTCTCACAAATATCTCCTACTGCCTCAACACGGAAATTGAATTCAGGGATTCTCACAAATATCTCCTACTGCCTCAACACGGAAATTGAATTCAGGGATTCTCACAAATATCTCCTACTGCCTCAACACGGCGATTGAATTCAAGGATTCTCACAAATATCTCCTACTGCCTCAACACGGAAATTGAATTCAGGGATTCTCACAAATATCTCCTACTGCCTCAACACGGAAATTGAATTCAGGGATTCTCACAAATATCTCCTACTGCCTCAACACGGAAATTGAATTCAGGGATTCTCACAAATATAACCTACTGCTTCAACACGGAAATTGAATTCAGGGATTCTCACAAATATCATATACTGCTTCAACACGGCAATTGAATTCAGGGATTCTCACAAATATATTCTACTGCCTCAACACGGCGATTGAATTCAAGGGATTCTCACAAATATCTCCTACTGCCTCAACACGGTGAATGAATTCAGGGATTCTCACAAAAATCACCTACTGCTTCAACACGGCGATTGAATTCAGGGATTCTCACTTTTATCTCCTACTGCCTCAACACGGCGGTTGAATTCAGGGATTCTCACAAATATCTCCTACTGCCTCAACACGGCGATTGAATTCAGGGATTCTCACAAATATCTCCTACTGCCTCAACACGGCGATTGAATTCAGGGATTCTCACTTTTATCTCCTACTGCCTCAACACGGCGGTTGAATTCAGGGATTCTCACAAATATCTCCTACTGCCTCAACACGGCGATTGAATTCAGGGATTCTCACAAATATATTCTACTGCCTCAACACGGCGATTGAATTCAAGGGATTCTCACAAATATCTCCTACTGCCTCAACAAGGCGATTGAATTCAGGGATTCTCACAAATATCTCCTACTGCCTCAACACGGAAATTGAATTCAGGGATTCTCACAAATATCTCCTACTGCCACAACATGACGATTTGATTCAGGGATTCTCACAAATATCTCCTACTGCCTCAACACGGAAATTGAATTCAGGGATTCTCACAAATATCTCCTACTGCCTCAACACGGAAATTGAATTCAGGGATTCTCACAAATATCATATACTGCTTCAACACGGCAATTGAATTCAGGGATTCTCACAAATATATTCTACTGCCTCAACACGGCGATTGAATTCAAGGGATTCTCACAAATATCTCCTACTGCCTCAACACGGTGAATGAATTCAGGGATTCTCACAAATATCACCTACTGCTTCAACACGGCGATTGAATTCAGGGATTCTCACTTTTATCTCCTACTGCCTCAACACGGCGGTTGAATTCAGGGATTCTCACAAATATCTCCTACTGCCTCAACACGGCGATTGAATTCAGGCATTCTCACTTTTATCTCCTACTGCCTCAACACGGCGGTTGAATTCAGGGATTCTCACAAATATCTCCTACTGCCTCAACACGGCGATTGAATTCAGGGATTCTCACTTTTATCTCCTACTGCCTCAACAAGGCGATTGAATTCAGGGATTCTCACTTTTATCTCCTACTGCCTCAACACGGCGGTTGAATTCAGGGATTCTCACAAATATCTCCTACTGCCTCAACACGGCGATTGAATTCAGGGATTCTCACAAATCTCTCCTACTGCCTCAACACGGTGATTGAATTCAGGGATCATCACAAAAATCTCTTACTGCCACAACACGACGATTTGATTCAGGGATTCTCACAAATATCTCCTACTGCCTCAACACGGCGATTGAATACAGGGATTCTCACAAATATCTCTTACTGCCTCAACACGGCGATTGAATTCAGGGATTCTCACAAATATCTCCTACTGCCTCAACACGGAAATTGAATTCAGGGATTCTCACAAATATAACCCACTGCTTCAACACGGAAATTGAATTCAGGTATTCTCACTATATCTCCTACTGCCACAACACGGCGATTGAATTCAGGCATTCTCACAAATATATCCTACTGCCTCAAGAAGGCGATTGAATTCAGGGATTCTCACAAATATATCCTACTGTCACAACACGGAGATGGAATATATGGATTCTCAAACATATCTCCTCCTGCAACACCATGGAGATGGAATACAGGGATTCTCACAAATATCTCTATTTGTCACAAGGTGATTGTAAGCAGAGATGCTTGTCCAAATATTTCCACAATTAAACAAACTAGAAGATTCCCTCCGAGGTTCCCTCAACTTTCCCACCACCATACAACACCACTGGCCCATACAACACCACTGGCCCATACAACACAACTGGCCCATACAACACAACTGGCCCATACAACACCACTGGCCCATACAACACCACTGGCCCATACAACACCACTGGCCCATATTTAAGCTCGCATTTACTTCGGTAGACAAAGTCAGATAATTGATGTCTATATTTTAAGAACACATCAACGTATCGCAATGAAATGTTATATCTCAAATGATGGAACTGTATCTAATATTTTCCGTTATTAACAATGAAGAATGTGAGTTATATCAAAATATGAATCGGAGTCATAAACTTTGATTCTTTAGCGGCGGCGTAGCGTGGGTATGTGCCGCCCGGGGCAGAAACCAAATTTTCCGCCCCTAGCCACCTATAAATATGCTAACGCTATAAAGTAAAAAAAAATTAATTAGAAAGTAATAATAAGAACACTTTATATTTTTATGTTAAAAAGAAAGGCTTCATTTCTTTAATGAAATTAAAGTTTTATGTTTTTCCTCATGGCTCAATCTTTCATGTATCAATGTTTTCAGCCATGGAATGCTCAATAGCCAAAATAGCAATAGATTAGACAATTTTGGTGTATTCGTAATTAATCGTCATTAATTTTTTCATCAAAATAATTTTAGAGAAGCCTTTTAACACCTTGCATTTTAGACAAGGTAGCTTCGAGTCTAAATATCTTTATAAACTGAAATAAACCAACTAGTCTTGAATTCATTATTTGTTTTTCTATTCATTGGGTTAAAATATTTCATGCCTGACTATGTCATGTGGGATATTTGAATACTCTAATTTGAAGACAAAATTTCAAAGTCCAGTAGATCAGCTGGTGTACGAAAATCATGTCTGTTTTCTAAATTCTATATAACTGCCAAAGCCTCACACGAATTTATACACCAATCTCATCTTATGAAGAAACCAACTTTCATCTGAACCGTTATTCTACATAGCATGGATACATACATATTTGCTTCGATCACCAAAGATTTGCTCTCTTGTTCTTTGATTGGAAGGTTCGATTAAAATGATGAGGTCTTTACATAAAATTGTATCAAATTTCAAATCATCCCTTAAGTATTCCATTCCATTAGTTCCTCGCTGAGTAGCCACTGCTAAGAATTTTTTTTGTTGAGAAGTTATCGTTTGTAAGGAATTTTGGGCTTTAAAAAAAAATTTGAAAATAAAAAAGATTTAATTGTGACTTGCAAAGTTCCTGTGTCTGTTCGTGTGTTGAGCTTTTTGTCTACATCTTTCAGTTCTATAGCTTACAAAGTAACCTCAAAATGGTTCCATGATATATTCACTATTTTGTATCCGGAAGTCTGAATGCCTTGCTTGTAGAAGCCATTAGGTATTTCCAACAGTGTAAGGACTTGGAAAAGAATGCGTAACAACGCTCAAGTATACTAAAATAGTTGGAGAATTCGTTTCAGTTGGAGTATCATGTTAACAAATTAGGTTTAACTGTTTGAACGAGTTTGACATGAGATTTTATGTTTTTGCGCTTTGTTGAATTCTTGTATACTTTCCAGCCCTTAAGAAGTATTAACACCCGTTTGGCCTGTGTATTAACACCCGTTTGGCCTGTGTATTAACACCCGTTTGGCCTGTGTATTAACACCCATTTGGCCTGTGTATTAACACCCGTTTGGCCTGTGTATTAACACCCGTTTGGCCTGTGTATTAACACCCGTTTGGCCTGTGTATTAACACCCGTTTGGCCTGTGTATTAACACCCGTTTGGCCTGTGTATTAACACCCGTTTGGCCTGTGTATTAACACCCGTTTGGCCTGTGTATTAACACCCGTTTGGCCTGTGTATTAACACCCGTTTGGCCAGTGTATTAACACCCGTTTGGCCTGTGTATTAACACACTTTGGGCCTGTGTATTAACACACGTTGGGCCTGTGTATTAACACACGTTGGGCCTGTGTATTAACACACGTTGGGCCTGTGTATTAACACCCGTTGGGCCTGTGTATTAACACACGTTGAGCCTGTGTATTAACACACGTTGGGCCTGTGTATTAACACACGTTGGGCCTGTGTATTAACACACGTTGGGCCTGTGTATTAACACACGTTGGGCCTGTGTATTAACACCCGTTGGGCCTGTGTATTAACACACGTTGGGCCTGTGTATTAACACACGTTGGGCCTGTGTATTAACACCCGTTGGGCCTGTGTATTAACACACGTTGGGCCTGTGTATTAACACACGTTGAGCCTGTGTATTAACACACGTTGGGCCTGTGTAGTCCACTATTTTAAGATCATTATTTATTCAAAATCATTTCAGAAATGTCGTAAGCAGATTCAATTTCGCTTGAATGAAATCTATGAAATATTCTACGGCGTCTACTTTTTGATTTTCAATCTTCACATATTACAACAACTGTACTTGTTTGATCCTTGTCTCAAATATATGAAGAGCTATCAAATACAATGAAAAAATATTTGGTATCTGGTTATTGAAGAAAGATGATTTTTCGTGAACTGTATCTCTTAAAATTGCTATGAGCTCATTTTGAATTTTAGATGACAAGTTTTTTTTGTACCCCTTTTCCCACTATGTTCTCGGAGTGATCGAACGTACTTTGCAAGCTAATGCATTAGTTCCAGAATATTGCCTTTATTTGCAACAGTATTGCCCTCTCTGTGACCTCAAAAAGTCACATTCAATTTCGCAAGGATTTAATAATGTCAAATATTCTAACAAGAACTTCTTGCCACTTTGTTTTCTCTTTTACAACAACTAATTTAAATAAAATGGAGAAAATAGGTAACATAACTGTAGATGAGATAGGTATACATTCACCCCTAAAAAACTTAAAAAATAAACAAAGCTACTGGCCCAGATGATTTGCCTGCAAGGTTATTAAAAGAACTAAGCAATGAACTGTCCCCAATCCTTGTAGTTCTCTTTCAAGCCTCTCTAAACCAGGGTAAAGTGCCCCAGGATTGGAAATTAGCTAACGTAACTCCACTCTTTAAGAAAGGGGATAAATCAGACCCTGGTAATTACAGGCCTGTATCACTTACTAGTATCACCTGTAAATTACTAGAACACATAATATGTAGTAGAATAGTTAAGCACATTGACAAATATAATGCCCTATGCCCACATCAACACGGCTTTAGAAAAAACAGATCATGTGAAACACAATTAATAGGTTTAATAGATGAACTATCAAAAGGCTTAGTCAAAAATGATCAAATAGATACAATATTAATAGACTTCTCAAAAGCATTTGACAAAGTTCACCACCTTAGTTTACTTAAAAAACTTAACTGCTTTGGAATCTCAGGTTCCTTACATCACTGGATCCAAGACTTCCTTTTGGGCAGGGAGCAAACTGTAATAATTAATGGATCTAAATCTGCACCAATAAAGGTTAATTCAGGAGTTCCACAAGGAACTGTGCTAGGTCCCTTACTCTTTTTAATTTATATAAATGATTTACCCAACAACATCTCAACAGGAACAAAAGTTAGGTTGTTTGCTGATGATTGTATAATCTATAGAACAATTAAATCAGAATAAGATAGCAAAATTTTACACAAAGACCTAGATGAATTGATAAAATGGGAAACTAACTGGAGTATGAGTTTCCACCCAGAAAAGTGTCAACTGTTAAGAGTAACAAAGAAAAAGAAACAAATAAATTCAATATATTTCATTCATGGAAAGGAACTAACCCAAACTAAAGATGCAAAATACTTAGGAGTCATAATAAATGAGAAATTATCATGGAATCCCCATGTCAATGAAGTTATTAAAAAATCAAACAAACCTTAGGCTTTATAAAAAGAAACCTTTACAAATGTAATAAAGATATAAAACTAAAATGCTATCTCACTTTGATGAGACCTGTACTAGAATATGCATCTTCTGTATGGGACCCATCCACCAAAGAAAACATTGATAAACTAGAACAAATCCAAAAAAGAGCTGCCAGATTCATCACTGGAGAATATTCAAAACTGACTAGAATAACACCATTAGTTAAATCATTTAACCTTGAAACACTAGAGGATAGAAGGACCAAGAGCAAAGTAGTAATCATACATAAAGCAATTAACTCTAATTTAGAAATACAACACAAAGATAACTTAATACAACCCTCAGATAGACATAAGGATAAAAACACCTTTCTTATTCCGTATGCGAGAACAAACTCATACAAATTTTCGTTCTTCCCGTCCGGAATTCGGGCGTGGAATGGGTTGCCTGAAGAAACCAGGAAAGCCAACACTTTATCAACATTTAAAACTCTAATAAGAATGCAGGACTAAACAAAAAACATAGATAAGCGTAGGACGCAATAATCTTCTGTATAGAAGGAGCGTCTGAAACAGCTAAGATAAGATAAGATAATTGTCGGTCTTTATTAATAGTCTATCCTTTTTTAACTCAAATTTCTGATTTCTTCCATTTGCAATTTTTTAAAAGTAATTTTGAGTACTTATCGAGTACTTATATTGAATTTTCTTTTCTTTTATTAAAATTTATTTTCACGTTTTAACAATTAGCTAATTAACAAAGAGGATATTTCCGCCCCCCCCCCTCAAAAAATGAATAAATAAATAAATAAAAAATAATAAAATTGTATTTATTTGTGGCAAATTTTAATAACACTAAATAAGCA
This sequence comes from Ampullaceana balthica, assembly GCA_944989445.1. Classification (NCBI taxonomy): domain Eukaryota; kingdom Metazoa; phylum Mollusca; class Gastropoda; family Lymnaeidae; genus Ampullaceana; species Ampullaceana balthica. Next base: position 124,542 of record CALYLW010000824.1, read on the forward strand.
ATTGTTTCCAATACTTTTGTTTATGCCACAGAACAAAAGACATTAACATTAAAATAAGCCATATAAATACGCCAACAATTTTGTCCAGTAGTTCACTTACGTTAAAATCAAACTGGAATCAATCATATATACCAGCACATTATTGTCATACTGTCAGCCCCTATGTTTTCAATTATATATACCAGCACATCATTGTCATACTGTCAGCCCTTATGATTTCCAGTAACATTAGTATCAGAAAACTTAGGTTTATAATGGAGTTTGCAGTTTCGGTATTAGAAGCGCTCTCATATTTTAATATATTTCTTCATTTCGTTTAAGTTTTTTTTATTATCTTGGCTTCTCTTTTAATTTGTTAAAATGTATGTCAACGATTTAACAATTAGCTAATTAACAACGACTGGATAGCGAAGTCAATAGTGGAGTACTGATGGTAGTAAAGTGATGGTACGCCCCGCCGATGTGCGCTCATAGTGGAGTAATGATGATAGTAAAGTGATGGTACGCCCCGCCGATGTGCGCTCATAGTGTAGTAATGATGGTAGTAAAGTGATGGTACGCCCCGCCGATGTGCGCTCATAGTGGAGTACTGATGGTAGTAAAGTGATGGTACGCCCCGCCGATGTGCGTTCGCCTCACAAGCTGAGGGGCGTGGGATCTAGCCCACGTTAAAGCCACAATAAAAATGTTGATACATGACTATCGCTAAAAAAAGACCTCCGCTGACCTGGAGAGGAGATGGGCGCCGCCAAGGTCTACCAAGCCCCGAGAAAACTCTAATGGAAACATTAGAACCCTCTACGACTACGAAGTTATGGGACACACACAATAAATTAACGATGAATTTTTCGCCCCCCTCTCCCCCTCAAATTTTACGACAGGAGCGGCTGTCAAATTTTAAGAATCAATGAATTTATCACCACATCAGTGTCACGTTCTTATACTAATTTAGCATCTGTCTTTTTTATTACAGTAGTATTAGTATCAGAACAATTAATATCCATTTATAAGGAGTTTGAAATTTGCGCAGTTAAAAATGTTCAAATGCTTTTGGATAGTTCCTTTATTTGTTATATTAATTTCTTAATTGGCTTTTCCTTAATTTCGATTTTTAAAAACTCCCCTTTCTTTTAAATTTTATTTTAAGAAGCTAATTAACGACTAGGAATTTGCCGCTACTGACAAAGTGCCGCTCGGGGCATTTGCCCCCCCCCCTGTCCCCCCTCGCTACGCCACTGCCCTTTAGAACAAATGGCTGAGATGCCTTGTTGGGATTATGAAGTGATTGATTCTCAGGGTTCAAGGTTAGCGCAGGGTTAAACTGTTTCATCCCTGTCATGGCTTGTCCCAGGTAAGTTGAGAATATCAGCACCAAAGTCCTTCAATTTTTGGATCGATTACACTTACAGGATTTGTTGGATCGATTACAGGATTTTTTGTAGCTCAAAATTTTAGAAGAATTATGTTACTAAAATCTTCTATGAAATATAAACTAAGACCAGTGGTTCCCTGTCCATCAGAGGCACTACCCCTGGATAACAACATAATGAATAAACAAAGAGAAGGTCTATGAACCTCATAGAAAGACTTGACAAAATCATTTCGATCAATCAATACACCGATTTCTGGTCGTTCAACAATCAATCATTGATATACACAAATCTTAAGTCTGTCAACTTATTTGATATCTCACTGTTCCATATCTGTCACATTATTTGACATCTTACTGTTCCATATCTGTCACATTATTTGACATCTTACTGTTCCATATCTGTCACATTATTTGACATCTTACTGTTCCATATCTGTCACATTATTTGACATCTTACTGTTTCAAATCTGTCAACGTTTTTTACTATCTTACTGTTTCAGGCTTGTCACAAACACAATCTAATGTCTACAATGGCGTCCGCTGGAGTTCGTCACGTGGTTATATTCATCCAATCATGTCACGACCAAATCTGCACGTGCGACTCAATTCTCACGTGACCAAGGTAAAGAACGTTTTGTTTTTTGTAGAGGAGAGTCTGTAACAGATAAGAAATAGTTTGAGCCCTGAGAATACAAAAATACTAGGACTGTTAACGATTAATTAATCGTTAATTTCGATTAAAGCCAAAAAATTGACATTGGTAGTCTGTTCACATTCAATGACAGGATAATTTATTGACATTGGTAGTCTGTTCACATTCAATGACAGGATAATTTATTGACATTGGTAGTCTGTTAAACATTCAATGACAGTGTATTTTATTGATATTGGATATACTCGTTCGCAAGCCGAATTTGTTTTTGGACAAAATCTAGGGGGAAAAGTGTGTGTGTGTGTGTGGGGGGGGGTCGGCTTATGTGCGGGTCCTAGGTGATTTCTGCATGGATATTGAATATCGGTGTTGTTATTGTAGATTATCAAGATCCTTTTCTACATTCTACAAGATTCGACTGCTCTATCAGAAGCTATAATATATTATTAAAATTCAGCACTTACCCTATTTAATCATTTTATTTATTTTTCTGAACGTTTTAATAAATTGTTTTACAAATTTTGTTTTCAACCACGGATTTTAAATGTACGCGCTTTCGTCACTGTTTACCAAATTTAAAAAAAATAAATACCGGTAACTCTTGCTTAAGAAAGAGGAGAAAGACAAAGATAGGCAGTACAAAGTAAACAATCATAATGACCGATTTAGCTTGTAGTTTTAAAAAAATATGTACCATTTTTTTAAAAAGCTGTCCTATTATTTTTTGGGGGTCGGCTTGCGATCGGGTTATACACTTTAATACTTTTCCCTTCCAAAAGTGTGTGTGTGTGTGTGTGGGGGGGGGTCGGCTTATGAACGAACGGGCTATAGAACGAGTATATACGGTAGTTTATATTTATCGACCGAAATATTTAACTTTTTTACTACCAGTACATTTATAAGTACATTTATAATTTTAACGATTAATCGAGAATTTAATCGATAATTTCCGCAGCCCTAAGAAATACACATTCAAACACCAACAAACATAACAAACACACAGACACATATTTTAAGTTACCACAAACACACACACACAACTACCACCAAACCGCCCCAAACCATCACATATAAAATACACGGCTACATGATTGCACTATCACGGACCAATAAACAGACGCACACGTAAACAGACGCACACGCAAACAGACGCAGAATTAAACAGACGCATATATAAACAGTCGCACCAATAAACAGACTCACACATAAACAGACGCACACACAAACAGACGCACTCACAAAGAGACTCACTAAATAGACGTAAGATCAAACTATCAAACATTTTGTTGTTATCGCACTTGTCTCCCATTGTTTGCCATAACGACATCAATCATTGAACACGTGACTCAGCGTTTCATTTTATTGTAGACCAATTTTTATAGAACCAAAAATAAAGATTTTGACGTGGATATTTTATTAAGAGTTGGACATTTTGTCTTTTTAAATCCCTTATATTAACTTCACCGCCGTCTCTTGGTCGGTCGGTCGGGCGGAAAAACAAAATTAAATAAAACAACCCCGTAAAAACCAAGTTTTTGACTATAAATCCCTTATATATGAGACATAAGTAAAAGTATTGATTATGTTCAAACGCGACAAACATTTACAGACTGACACCGAGTGATGTCCCCTGGCTTTAAAACGGGGGGAAGGGACGGCAGGGGGTGTCGACATCGACTGTCGGCGTCAACGCGTGAACTGGCACGTGAAAGAAAAACAATAACAAACCGTGAATTTGAATTATATATGTTATATAGAGATAAAATAAAAATGTATTAATTTAATTACGGTACGTTAGATCGATCTGAAATTTGATACGATGCATTGTTGGGTGACACGAGTCTATGTGCCAAATTTCAGCTCGATGGCATATCGGAAAGTGTGCAGTTTTTTACTTTTGTTTTTCCGCCTGCCCAACGACGAACGACAGAGACGGCGGTGAAGTTAATATAAGGGATTTAATTTAAACAACCCCGTAAAAACAAAGTTTTTGACTATAAATCCTTTATATATGAGACAGAACTTATAGTATTTATTATGTTCCAACGGGACAAACATTTACAGCCTGAAACTGAGTGAACACCTGGTGTTAAACACGAGATGTGGTCACCGATGGCTGGCGTGAAGTCAAGTGACCCGTAAAATGTAAACTATCGACCGCTTCATATAGTTTATAGAGATAAACTAAAAATGTATTAATTTAATAACTGTACCTTCGATCGATCTAAAATTTTGATACTATGCATTGTTAGATAACACGAGTCTATGTTCAAAATTTCAGCTTGATAGCATCACGGGAAGTGTGTCGTTTTTGACTTTTGTTTTTTCCGCCCGCCCACCTGCCCGATGACGAACGACAGACAGAGACAGAGACGGACAGAGAGAGACGGCGGTGAAGCTAATATAAGGGATTTGAAAATGACACAATTCCCTTGATGCTATCGAGCTGAATTTTGCACATAGACTCGTGTCACCTAACAATGCATTGTATCAAAATGTCAGATCGATCGAATGTACCGTAATTAAATTAATGCATTTTAGTTTATCTCTATATAACTATATGTAACTGTCTGCTATTGTTTACATCTACGTGTCACTTGAGTTCACGCCAGCCATCGATGACCACATCTCGTGTTTAACACCAGGAGGTGTTCACTCAGTTTGAATCTGTAAATGTTTGTCACGTTTGAACACAATCAATATTTTCAGTTATGTCTTATATACATGTACAAGGGATTTATAGTAAAAAAACTTTGTTTTTACGGGTTGTTTAATTATAAACGGAATGGGTAAAGCTAGAGTTAGCAAGCGAACATCTCGTGAAAGACAAACTCGTGCAATAAAGTCTGTTGTTAAAAATATGCTTACGGTTAAGAGTTAGATGAAGAAAAAACATATAAGGTTTTTTCAACGTAACAAAGCCACGCAGTAATATTTAAATGAAAATAAAGAATGTAATTGATATATTTAAATGAAAATAAAGAATGTAATCGATATATTTAAATGAAAATAAAGAATGTAATCGATATATTTAAATGAAAATAAAGAATGTAATTGATATATTTAAATGAAAATAAAGAATGTAATTGATATATTTAAATGAAAATAAAGAATGTAATCGATATATTTAAATGAAAATAAAGAATGTAATCGATATATTTAAATGAAAATAAAGAATGTAATTGATATATTTAAATGAAAATAAAGAATGTAATTGATATATTTAAATGAAAATAAAGAATGTAATTGATATATTTAAATGAAAATAAAGAATGTAATTGATATATTTAAATGAAAATAAAGAATGTAATTGATATATTTAAATGAAAATAAAGAATGTAATTGATATATTTAAATGAAAATAAAGAATGTAATTGATATATTTAAATGAAAATAAAGAATGTAATTGATATATTTAAATGAAAATAAAGAATGTAATTGATATATTTAAATGAAAATAAAGAATGTAATTGATATATTCGAAGTTTATTCGCTTTTCAACAACCCAAATTTCTGTGTGTTCCTCTGTTATATGTTGATATTTGTTTAAAAGTTTGTGTCGTTGTAACAGAGTGGACACTTTCCTCAGATTCTGTTTGAAGGGAGTAGAGCTGTGGGGGTCTCTCTGATCCACGATGGCCGCAAGGAAACGGTCAAGGTCAGAAAGGAGGTCATCCTGTCTGCTGGGGCTGTGGGGTCACCACAGGTTCTCATGTTGAGTGGTGTGGGCCCCAAGGAACATCTCAGACAGCTTGGGGTGAGATAAACAAACCAACATTTTTACTGAATTATTTTAAACATTTGCCTCACTGTATATAATTGAACAAAAACATGAATAAATATGGCTGCTGATATAAGTATAGGAAACATGAATAAATATGGCTGCTGATGTAAGTATAGGAAATGTTTAGTTTAAGTAGAAATAACACATGAATTTGATTTTGTTTTTGGTACGACATGCTACTAATCGGTCGGCAGCCTTTTTATCATAAAGTTTTTAAAAATTAGATTAAGAGTTCATCCAAGTTCAACATCTATAGTTAGAATACGCCAGAGCAAGCTAGACGCAGGCAAACGTTCCCCTGCCTCCACTGCCCATCGGTGGTCTCGAGACATGCGCACTGCTACTATGTGGCGTATGCTACTTTGGGCAGTGCTGTTAACTCCTGGGAAATTTCCCAAAATCGTGGGAATTTTTTAGCCAAATTTATAGAAATGGGAATTTAGGGAATTTATGAGGATTTGGCTTCAAATATGGGAATATTTGAGACTGACAAATTAAAAAAAAATTAAATACACACTTGAATGACAATAAAATAAAATGATTTGAAACATGCTAATTTTCAAATAAGAAATACTTTTTTTAAAGGACTTTGTGACGTCATATTTGTTTATTTTTAGCTTGTGTAGTTTTTTTTATTCCGGAAAAGTTTTTTTTTGACGTGTTTGCTAGGTTTTTCCCAAATTGTCACTGGCAGCACTGACCCAGATTGAACACGTGATCACACAGACGTCACCAACTCTGCAAAACATCAAGTGGTTGGTGTTTTAAGAAAATTTAATCTTAATTGGTTTTTAAAAATATAATGACAGAATCAAAGTGGCAGAATCAAACACAGGTGATATAGTCAAAGTGGACTGAATTTGAATAGATAATATATTAAATATAAATATTAAAGGTCTCGTCTTTTCAATAATTCGGTCATTACTTAACAGTTAGTGCAACAAAAACTCTAGTCTGCGCTCTTAGACTAGCTCGCATTGATTACTGCAATTTTCTTCTGTCAGGTGCGCCAAAATAATGAAAAACTACAGAAAGTTCAAAATTCAGCTGCCAGACTAGTTCTGAAGGCATAAAAAAAAACATGACCATGTTACTCTGCTACTTTACTCACTTCATTGGCTACCTATACAAGCTCGAATTGATTAAAAACTGGCTGTTCTCTGTCACAACTTCTTTTCTGACTCATCCCCTTCCTATCTTACTGAGCTTCTGTCGGTCTACTCACCAAGTCGTCAGCTACGCTCTTCTGCGGACAAACGTATTCTCTGTGTTCCTAAAACACGAACTAAAACATTTGTCGAAAGGTCATTCTCCTTTTGTGCAGCCAAACAATGGAATTCTCTACCATTACACATCCGTAGTATTCCAACTACTAAGTCCTTCAAGACTGCACTTAAGACGCATCTTTTCAAAATGTATTCACAGAATTAATGAAACAACATTTTCTTTTAATGATTAACGTAGCTTATGTGTAATGTACTGTCCTTTATGTTGTTGCTATGGTATGAATGGTTATTTAATTATTATATGTATGTTATGATCTCCATGCAAAGCGCCGTGAGCCTGGTTCCTTGCTGGGATACAGCCAGTGGCGTAGCGTGGGTACGTGCCGCCCGGGGCAGATCCCATGTTTGCCGCCCCCAACCCCCCACCCAAACCGGAAATATGTTGATACTCTAATATAGCACACTCTTTTTTATTAGAAAGTAAAAATGAGGACACTATACAATTTTATGCCAGAAATAAATAGAAGAGCCTCCATTTCCTCATTTTACAATCTTTGATATTACAATTTATGTCAGCAATTCAAAGCTCAATAGCCAAAAAAGCTATAGATCTGTCAATATTTCAATATCTAGATCTGTCAATATTTCAATATCTAGATCTGTCAATATTTCAATATCTAGATCTGTCAATATTTCAATATCTAGATCTGTCAATATTTCAATATCTAGATCTGTCAATATTTTAATATCTAGATCTGTCAATATTTCAATATCTAGATCTGTAAATATTTCAATATCTAGATCTGTCAATATTTCAATATCTAGATCTGTCAATATTTCAATATCTAGATCTGTCAATATTTCAATATCTAGATCTGTCAATATTTCAATATCTAGATCTGTCAATATTTCAATATCTAGATCTGTCAATATTTCAATATCTAGATCTGTCAATATTTCAATATCTAGAGCTGTCAATATTTCAACATCTAGAGCTGTCAATATTTCTGTATCTAGATCTGTCAATATTTCAATATCTAGATCTGTCAATATTTCAATATCTAGATCTGTCAATATTTCAATATCTAGATCTGTCAATATTTCAATATCTAGATCTGTCTATATTTCAATATCTAGATCTGTCAATATTTCAATATCTAGATCTGTCAATATTTCAATATCTAGATCTGTCAATATTTCAATATCTAGATCTGTCAATATTTCAATATCTAGATCTGTCAATATTTCAATATCTAGATCTGTCAATATTTCAATATCTAGATCTGTCAATATTTCTGTATCTAGATCTGTCAATATTTCTGTATCTAGATCTGTCAATATTTCTGTATCTAGATCTGTCAATATTTCAATATCTAGATCTGTCAATATTTCAATATCTAGATCTGTCAATATTTCAATATCTAGATCTGTCAATATTTCAATATCTAGATCTGTCAATATTTCAATATCTAGATCTGTCAATATTTCAATATCTAGATCTGTCAATATTTCAATATCTAGATCTGTCAATATTTCAATATCTAGATCTGTCAATATTTCTGTATCTAGATCTGTCAATATTTCTGTATCTAGATCTGTCAATATTTCTATATCTAGATCTGTCAATATTTCAATATCTAGATCTGTCAATATTTCAATATCTAGATCTGTCAATATTTCAATATCTAGATCTGTCAATATTTCTGTATCTAGATCTGTCAATATTTCTGTATCTAGATCTGTCAATATTTCTGTATCTAGATCTGTCAATATTTCTGTATCTAGATCTGTCAATATTTCAATATCTAGATCTGTCAATATTTCTGTATTTATTTTTGATCGTAATTAATTTTTCATTAACTTAATTTTAGAGATACTGCTCTCACAGCTGGCATTATGTATGGCAGTTTTAAGAAATCTTCGAAATAATGAAATTATATTAGGCAAAATAAGTTAAAGCCTAAATATCTAAATAAACTTGAATACATCATATCGGCTTGAATTCATTAATTCATCTTTTTTACTTTGAGGTAATTGAGTTCTCGCTTGACAATGTCACGTGAGATACTTATTCTAATTGAACATTTTAAAATCCAGTAGTTTAACTGGAGTACGAAAATCATATTTGTTTTCGGAATTCCATATCTGCCTAAGCCTCGCATGAATTTCTACAGTAACCTCATCTAATATTTCTACAGTAACCTCATCTAATATTTCTACAGTAACCTCATCTAATATTTCTACAGTAACCTCATCTAATATTTCTACAGTAACCTCATCTAATATTTCTACAGTAACCTCATCTAATATTTCTACAGTAACCTCATCTAATATTTCTACAGTAACCTCCTCTAATATTTCTACAGTAACCTCATCTAATATTTCTACAGTAACCTCATCTAATATTTCTACAGTAACCTCATCTAATATTTCTACAGTAACCTCATCTAATATTTCTACAGTAACCTCATCTAATATTTCTACAGTAACCTCATCTAATATTTCTACAGTAACCTCATCTAATATTTCTACAGTAACCTCATCTAATATTTCTACAGTAACCTCATCTAATATTTCTACAGTAACCTCATCTAATATTTCTACAGTAACCTCATCTAATATTTCTACAGTAACATCATCTAATATTTCTACAGTAACCTCATCTAATATTTCTACAGTAACCTCATCTAATATTTCTACAGTAACCTCATCTAATATTTCTACAGTAACCTCATCTAATATTTCTACAGTAACCTCATCTAATATTTCTACGGTAACCTCCTCTAATATTTCTACAGTAACCTCATCTAATATTTCTACAGTAACCTCATCTAATATTTCTACAGTAACCTCATCTAATATTTCTACAGTAACCTCATCTAATATTTCTACAGTAACCTCATCTAATATTTCTACAGTAACCTCATCTAATATTTCTACAGTAACCTCATCTAATATTTCTACAGTAACCTCATCTAATATTTCTACAGTAACCTCATCTAATATTTCTACAGTAACCTCATCTAATATTTCTACAGTAACCTCATCTAATATTTCTACAGTAACCTCATCTAATATTTCTACAGTAACCTCATCTAATATTTCTACAGTAACCTCATCTAATGAAGACTCCATCTTTCACTCAATTGTTTTTCTACATAACATGGCTACCTATCGCTTTGATAGCCAATACTTTATGGCTACCTATCGCTTTGATAGCCAATACTTTATGGCTACCTATCGCTTTGATAGCCAATACTTTATGGCTACCTATCGTTTGATAGCCAATACTTTATGGCTACCTATCGTATGATAGCCAATACTTTATGGCTACCTATCGTTTGATAGCCAATACTTTATGGCTACCTATCGTTTGATAGCCAATACTTTATGGCTACCTATCGTTTGATAGCCAATACTTTATGGCTACCTATCGCTTTGATAGCCAATAATTTATGGCTACCTATCGCTTTGATAGCCAATACTTTATGGCTACCTATCGCTTTGATAGCCAATAATTTATGGCTACCTATCGCTTTGATAGCCAATACTTTATGGCTACCTTTCGCTTTGATAGCCAATACTTTATGGCTACCTATCGTTTGATAGCCAATACTTTATGGCTACCTATAGTTTGATAGCCAATACTTTATGGCTACCTATCGTTTGATAGCCAATACTTTATGGCTACCTATCGTTTGATAGCCAATACTTTATGGCTACCTATCGCTTTGATAGCCAATACTTTATGGCTACCTATCGTTTGACAGCCAATACTTTATGGCTACCTATCGTTTGATAGCCAATACTTTATGGCTACCTATCGTTTGATAGCCAATACTTTATGGCTACATATCGTTTGATAGCCAATACTTTATGGCTACCTATCGTTTGATAGCCAATACTTTATGGCTACCTATCGCTTTGATAGCCAATAATTTATGGCTACCTATCGCTTTGATAGCCAATAATTTATGGCTACCTATCGCTTTGATAGCCAATAATTTATGGCTACCTATCGCTTTGATAGCCAATAATTTATGGCTACCTATCGCTTTGATAGCCAATAATTTATGGCTACCTATCGCTTTGATAGCCAATAATTTATGGCTACCTATCACTTTGATAGCCAATAATTTATGGCTACCTATCGCTTTGATAGCCAATATTTATGGCTCCCTATCGCTTTGATAGCCAATAATTTAAGGCTACCTAACGCTTTATTAGCCAAAAATTTATGGATATCTATCGCTTTGATAGCCAATAATTTATGGCTACCTATTGCTTTGATAGCCAATAATTTGCCTCTCGTTCTTTGACTGGAAGATTCAATTAAAACGTCGAGCATCCTTTAAGCATTCCATTAGTTTCTCCGTGACTCTGTGAGTATTTCATTAGTTTCTCCGTGACTCAGTGAGTATTCCATTAATTTCTCCGTGACTCTGTGAGTATTCCATTAGTTTCTCCGTGACTCTGTGAGTATTCCATTAGTTTCTCCGTGACTCTGTGAGTATTCCATTAGTTTCTCCGTGACTCAGTGAGTATTCCATTAGTTTCTCCGTGACTCTGTGAGTATTCCATTAGTTTCTCCGTGACTCTGTGAGTATTCCATTAGTTTCTCCGTGACTCTGTGAGTATTCCATTAGTTTCTCCGTGACTCTGTGAGTATTCCATTAGTTTCTCCGTGACTAAGTGAGTATTCCATTAGTTTCTCCGTGACTAAGTGAGTATTCCATTAGTTTCTCCATGACTCTGTGAGTATTCCATTAGTTTCTCCGTGACTAAGTGAGTATTCCATTAGTTTCTCCGTGACTAAGTGAGTATTCCATTAGTTTCTCCGTGACTAAGTGAGTATTCCATTAGTTTCTCCGTGACTCTGTGAGTATTCCATTAGTTTCTCCGTGACTCTGTGAGTATTCCATTAGTTTCTCCGTGAATCTGTGAGTATTCCATTAGTTTCTCCGTGACTCTGTGAGTATTCCATTAGTTTCTCCGTGACTAAGTGAGTATTCCATTAGTTTCTCCGTGACTAAGTGAGTATTCCATTAGTTTCTCCATGACTCTGTGAGTATTCCATTAGTTTCTCCGTGACTAAGTGAGTATTCCATTAGTTTCTCCGTGACTAAGTGAGTATTCCATTAGTTTCTCCGTGACTAAGTGAGTATTCCATTAGTTTCTCCGTGACTCTGTGAGTATTCCATTAGTTTCTCCGTGACTCTGTGAGTATTCCATTAGTTTCTCCGTGACTCTGTGAGTATTCCATTAGTTTCTCCGTGACACTGTGAGTATTCCATTAGTTTCTCCGTGACTCTGTGAGTATTCCATTAGTTTCTCCGTGACTCTGTGAGTATTCCATTAGTTTCTCCGTGACTCTGTGAGTATTCCATTAGTTTCTCCGTGACTCTGTGAGTATTCCATTAGTTTCTCCGTGACTCTGTGAGTATTCCATTAGTTTCTCCGTGACTCAGTGAGTATTCCATTAGTTTCTCCGTGACACAGTGAGTATTCCATTAGTTTCTCCGTGACTCTGTGAGTATTCCATTAGTTTCTCCGTGACTCTGTGAGTATTCCATTAATTTCTCCGTGACTCAGTGAGTATTCCATTAGTTTCTCCGTGACTCTGTGAGTATTCCATTAGTTTCTCCGTGACTCAGTGAGTATTCCATTAGTTTCTCCGTGACACAGTGAGTATTCCATTAGTTTCTCCGTGACACAGTGAGTATTCCATTAGTTTCTCCGTGACTCTGTGAGTATTCCATTAGTTTCTCCGTGACTCAGTGAGTATTCCATTAGTTTCTCCGTGACACAGTGAGTATTCCATTAGTTTCTCCGTGACACAGTGAGTATTCCATTAGTTTCTCCGTGACTCTGTGAGTATTCCATTAGTTTCTCCGTGACACAGTGAGTATTCCATTAGTTTCTCCGTGACACAGTGAGTATTCCATTAGTTTCTCCGTGACTCTGTGAGTATTCCATTAGTTTCTCCGTGACTAAGTGAGTATTCCATTAGTTTCTCCGTGACTCTGTGAGTATTCCATTAGTTTCTCCGTGACTCTGTGAGTATTCCATTAGTTTCTCCGTGACTCAGTGAGTATTCCATTAGTTTCTCCGTGACTCTGTGAGTATTCCATTAGTTTCTCCGTGACTCTGTGAGTATTCCATTAGTTTCTCCGTGACTCTGTGAGTATTCCATTAGTTTCTCCGTGACTCTGTGAGTATTCCATTAGTTTCTCCGTGACTCAGTGAGTATTCCATTAGTTTCTCCGTGACTCTGTGAGTATTCCATTAGTTTCTCCGTGACTCTGTGAGTATTCCATTAATTTCTCCGTGACTCTGTGAGTATTCCATTAGTTTCTCCGTGACTCAGTGAGTATTCCATTAGTTTCTCCGTGACTCTGTGAGTATTCCATTAGTTTCTCCGTGACTCTGTGAGTATTCCATTAGTTTCTCCGTGACACTGTGAGTATTCCATTAGTTTCTCCGTGACTCTGTGAGTATTCCATTAGTTTCTCCGTGACTCAGTGAGTATTCCATTAGTTTCTCCGTGACTCTGTGAGTATTCCATTAGTTTCTCCGTGACACAGTGAGTATTCCATTAGTTTCTCCATGACTCTGTGAGTATTCCATTAGTTTCTCCGTGACACAGTGAGTATTCCATTAGTTTCTCCATGACTAAGTGAGTATTCCATTAGTTTCTCCGTGACTCAGTGAGTATTCCATTAGTTTCTCCGTGACACAGTGAGTATTCCATTAGTTTCTCCGTGACACAGTGAGTAGCAACTGCAAGTCATTTTTAGTTTATAAAAAATTGTTCGTTTCATTTGGAGCAGTATGTAGAGAGACCAGATTTAATGAAATGTTTGAGCAAAGTACAAACTAGACATAGAGATGAATGTCTTTGAGTCTTTCTTGAGCTCCTGTAGGCTATAATTTACAGCAATGAAGAATTATTAAAAGACGTTGTGGGCCTCTGCGTTCCAATATTTTAAGACCATCATTTGTTTAAAACCTTTTCAGAAATGTCGGAAGTAGATTCATTTTGATATTTCTTGTTTTGTAACCGAAAGATGATATTTGGCGTGTTGTAACCGAAAGGTGATATTTGGCGTGTTGTATCCGAAAGATGATATTTGGCGTGTTGTAACCGAAAGATGATATTTGGCGTATTGTAACCGAAAGATGATATTTTGCGTGTTGTAACCGAAAGATGATATTTGGCGTGTTGTATCCGAAAGATGAAATTTGGCATGTTGTAACCGAAAGATGATATTTTGCGTGTTGTATCCAAAAGATGATATTTGGCGTGTGGTAACCGAAAGATTATATTTGGCGTGTTGTATCTTCTAAAACTGCAATAAGCTCATTTTGAATTTAAGGTTACAATTTCTTTACCCATTTTCACATGATGCCTGGAAGAACTGGATCGTAATATTTTAGCAGATGCATCAGTTCCAGAACATTTCCTTTAAATGTATCAGTATTGTCCTTTAACTCCGAAAAGCCATATTCAATTTTGTCAGGATTTGATAATATATAATATTCTAATATTCTAACATTCTAACATTCTAACATTCTAACATTCTAACATTCTAACATTCTAACATTCTAACATTCTAACATTCTAACATTCTAACATTCTAACATTCTAACATTCTAACATTCTAACATTCTAACATTCTAACATTCTAACATTCTAACATTCTAACATTCTAACATTCTAACATTCTAACATTCTAACATTCTAACATTCTAACATTCTAACATTCTAACATTCTAACATTCTAACATTCTAACATTCTAACATTCTAACATTCTAACATTCTAACATTCTAACAAGAACGTTTCTTTTCTTTTCATCCGATTTATCACGTTGATTTCATTAAACTTTTTTTAGGTTTTATTTATTTTTAGAAGCTAATTAACAATTAGGAATTTACCGCCCCCAACATTAGCCGCACTGAGCATTCGACTGGCTCATGTTTGAAAATGATCGGGTCCAGTAATTTTCACTTCTACAACATGGGCGGCTGTCTAATTTGAATAATCAATTAAGTTACCAGCAGAAAATTGTCATGTTTTCTTACTTCTTAAGCCTCTTGGTTTTTCAGTTCAGAAGTATCAGAATAATTTATATCCAATATGGGATTTGATGTTTTGGCAGTAGAATCGTTCACATATTTTAAGATAGTTACTTTTTTTCTTTTATCAATTTCTTAATTGGTATTCAATTTATTTTGATAAAAATTTCCACTACAATTTTTAAAATTCTTATAAATTATTTAACGACGAGGAATTTGCCGCATTAAACAAAGTGCCGCCTGGGGCATTTGTCCCACTTGCCCCCCTCTCGCTACGCCACTGGATACAGCGCTATATAAATTATCAATTATTATTATTATTAATTCATGTCTCTAAGAAATCTATGTAACTACGTATGATTGATTCATTATAAATAAAAATAATTACAAAAGATTAATTTTTTAAATTTAAAATTTAATATATTTTTTAGCAATTACAGACATTTTTACTCTTTGTAATATACAATATAGCGGCGTGCTATCCCCCCACCCCTTGTTGGTTAAGCTAATAGGGTTTAATGCATGTGGCAATTTTTAGTCTAGTCTGGTAATTTTTTTTACTCCTGCCTGGGAAAAGTTGGCATCTTGAGTTAACAGCACTGCTTCGCGCTGATCTGAATGGGTCTCGTTGACGTAATAAACGATGAGGACATTTTTGTCCAATCTTATTATTTGATAGCCAGACAATTAGGATATTTTTTTCCAATCTTATTATTTTATAGCGAGACATTATTTTTAAGGAAATAATATAACGCTGCAATTGAAAAAACGAAACAACGCAATATTTTTAAAAAAGTCTGAACGAAACAAAACGTATCGAGAATCACGACAATCATGACAATCACGACAATCATGACAATCACGACAATCACGCTTCCTCGTAGCTAACAGTTTTATACAAGAAATCATTTTCTGCTCTCAATCAGTGAATTTAGTCGTACTTAAATTTTTAATATTATGTCTCTAAAAATTAAATAATTATAAACAGAGAAATGTGTCATTAAAATATAAAAAAACATGCTCGAAATCTTTCCGAAACAATAAATAAAATGAATTTGGTGTGGATAGTGGTGTGGATAGTGG
The DNA here is from genome assembly GCA_944989445.1 of Ampullaceana balthica. Classification (NCBI taxonomy): domain Eukaryota; kingdom Metazoa; phylum Mollusca; class Gastropoda; family Lymnaeidae; genus Ampullaceana; species Ampullaceana balthica. The sequence continues at coordinate 140,737 of CALYLW010000824.1, forward strand.
TGTGGATAGTGGTGTGGATAGTGGTGTTGATTTTGGTGTTGATTTTGGTGTGGATAGTGGTGTGGATAGTGGTGTGAATAGTGGTGTGGAAAGTGGTGTGGATAGGGGTGTGGATAGTGGTTTGGATAGTGGTGTGGATAGTGGTGTAAATGTTGGTGTGGATAGTGGTGTGGATGTTGGTGTGGATAGTGGTGTGGAAAGTGGTGTGGATAGTGTTATTGATTTTGGTGTGGATAATGGTGTGGATAGTGGTGTGGATTTCGGTGTGGATAGTGGTGTGGATAGTGGTGTGGATTTTGGTGTGGATAGGGGTGTGAATAGTGGTGTGGATAGTGGTGTGGATTTCGGTGTGGATAGTGGTGTGGATAGTGGTGTGGATAGTGGTGTGGATAGTGGTGTGGATAGTGGTGTGGATAGTGGTTTGGATAGTGGTGTGGATAGTGGTGTGGATAGTGGTGTGGATAGTGGTGTGGATAGTGGTGTGGATAGTGGTGTGGATAGTGGTGTGGATAGTGGTGTGGATAGTGGTGTGGATAGTGGTGTGGATAGTGGTGTGGATAGTGGTGTGGATAGTGGTGTGGATAGTGGTGTGGATAGTGGTGTGGATAGTGGTGTGGATAGTGGTGTGGATAGTGGTGTGACTAGTGGTGTGGATAGTGGTGTGGATAGTGGTGTGGATAATGGTGTGGATAGTGCTGTGGATAGTGGTGTGGATGTTGGTGTGGATAGTGGTGTGGATAGTGGTGTTGATTTTGGTGTTGATTTTGGTGTGGATAGTGGTGTGAATAGTGGTGTGGAAAGTGGTGTGGATAGGGGTGTGGATAGTGGTTTGGATAGTGGTGTGGATAGTGGTGGGGATGTTGGTGTGGATAGTGGTGTGGATGTTGGTGTGGATAGTGGTGTGGATAGTGTTATTGATTTTGGTGTGGATAATGGTGTGGATAGTGGTGGGGATAGTGGTGTGGATAATGGTGTGGATAGTGGTGTGGATAGTGGTGTGGATTTTGGTGTGGATTTTGGTGTGGATAGTGGTGTGGATAGTGGTGTGGATAGTGGTGTGGATAGTGGTGTGGATAGTGGTGTGGATTTCGGTGTGGATAGTGGTGTGGATAGTGGTGTGGATAGTGGTGTGGATAGTGGTGTGGGTAGTGGTGTGGGTAGTGGTGTGGGTAGTGGTGTGGATAGTGGTGTGGATAGTGGTGTGGATAGTGGTGTGGATATTGGTGTGGATAGTGGTGTGGATAGTGGTGTGGATAATGGTGTGGATAGTGCTGTGGATAGTGGTGTGGATAGTGGTGTGGATAGTGGTGTGGATAGTGGTGTGGATGGTGGTGTGGATGGTGGTGTGGATAGTGGTGTGGATGTTGGTGTGGATAGTGGTGTGGATAGTGGTGTGGATGTTGGTGTGGATAGTGGTGTGGATAGTGGTGTGAATTTTGGTGTGGATAGTTGTGTTGATTTTGGTGTTGATTTTGGTGTGGATAGTGGTGTGGATAGTGGTGTGAATAGTGGTGTGGATAATGGTGTGGATAGTGCTGTGGACAGTGGTGTGGATAGTGGTTTTTTATAGTGGTGTGGATAGTGGTGTGGATGGTGGTGTGGATGGTGGTGTGGATGGTGGTGTGGATGGTGTTGTGGATGGTGGTGTGGATGGTGGTGTGGATAGTGGTGTGGATAGTGGTGTGGATGTTGGTGTGGATAGTGGTGTGGATTTTGGTGTGGATAGTTGTGTTGATTTTGGTGTTGATTTTGGTGTGGATAGTGGTGTGGATAGTGGTGTGGATGTTGGTTTGGATAGTGATGTGGATAGTGGTGTGGATAGTGGTGTTGATTTTGGTGTTGATTTTGGTGTGGATAGTGGTGTGGATAGTGGTGTGAATAGTGGTGTGGAAAGTGGTGTGGATAGGGGCGTGGATAGTTGTTTGGATATTGGTGTGGATAGTGGTGGGGATGTTGGTGTGGATAGTGGTGTGGATGTTGGTGTGGATAGTGGTGTGGAAAGTGGTGTGGATAGTGTTATTGATTTTGGTGTGGATAATGGTGTGGATAGTGGTGGGGATAGTGGTGTGGATAATGGTGTGGATAGTGGTGTGGATTTTGGTGTGGATTTTGGTGTGGATAGTGGTGTGGATAGTGGTGTGGATAGTGGTGTGGATAGTGGTGTTGATTTCGGTGTGGATAGTGGTGTTGATTTTGGTGTGGATAGTGGTGTGGATAGTGGTGTGGATAGTGGTGTGGATAGTGGTTTGGATAGTGGTGTGGATAGTGATGTGGATAGTGGTGTGGGTAGTGGTGTGGGTAGTGGTGTGGATAGTGGTGTGGATAGTGGTGTGGATAGTGGTGTGGATAGTGGTGTGGATAGTGGTGTGGATAGTGGTGTGGATAGTGGTGTTGATGTTGTTGTGGATTTTGGTTTTGATTTTTGTGTTGATGATGGTGTGGAAAAAATACATTGACAATTATAGTCAAAAGCTACAAAGCCGTATTAGTATGTGGGATTTATGGATCCTCTCTATATAGGGGCTAAATCTTCTACTGGACTTTAACTTTATAGATGTGTTTGGGCTCTAACGTCAGGAATTGTGCGCTAAATGCGGGAATTAAATTTGAACCCTAATTCCAGGAATAGTGTTTTATAATGTACCATAGAACAGTGCTTCTTGTCACATGTGAATGTCACGGGTGTACCATGTGTATATTGCATGATCGGATGACGGAGAGGTCACTTGAGTAATAAACGCGGGAAGAAAGGAGCCATCCCATTGGCTGAGAAGGTTGGGCGAGGAGTTGTCAGATAACTTCCGTGAGGGAAGGACGTAATGTGTATGCTTGAGAATTCCACGTTGTATAACCTCAAATTATTATTCTTGTACAAAGTATAAATATTAAAGTTGTTTTATTGAAACAAGTTCTTCAGTGGATTATTGTGTACAAGATTATGTATTGAGAGAACGCCTACAAGAGTTACACATTAAATAAGTATAACCAGTCACAGTTACATTGGTGTCAGAAGAAATTCATGGTGGTACTATTCATAGAATATAGTACAGAAAGCAAAGAGGTTTCGTGTAAGTGACAAGTATTGGATATTTCAAAAATTAAAGTATTCATTAAAAGAAGAAATATTAGCAGCTATCGTATTTTGTGAATATTCAAGTTCGTAAGAAGCTTTGAATAAACTTTTGTGGTTCAATGAAAATACAAGAATATTTCAAGATGGCAGCTTAAACGCACGAGGCGCTGCAAAACTGGTTCAAACAAGTTTGTCCTCGCTATGCGGTCACACGGTCTACACAGTACAAGTGTACTACAGTATACTGTATACACAATACCGAGATCGTGGTAGGTCGTTACGTCAGCAAGCATGTTGGTTCTAAAAATACATAGTGCTGGAATCTGGGTCACAGGCTTACCGTATGGTGAAACACGGTGAACATATATAGGTCGTGACGTCATCAAGCTCACTGCTAGTTGATTCCAGGAAATATTTGTAAACATAACAGTGAATTTGAAAAGCTGTGGACTATTAACAACTGTGTCAGTGTGAATTATAAATAAAGGAACGGAATTTTTATCCATTCATTGTGTGAAGAGTTTGATAATTGCAATTTTGGATTAATGGAGTGAACTAAATTGTTTAAAAACTACTCGAAAATTGAAAATTTAACCAAGTGACTTTTATTCAAAACGATTGGACCATTAGATGTGTTTTGTCAATCTGAGGGAGCGTATATATAAAGTATACTAAAGATCCCGTGTGAGGATTCTTTTGTTGTTTCACCTTGTCAAAACTAAATTGCATGGTTTAGACGTGTCACTTATTTGAACTTAACATTTTGAATTCAAGATTTTTCATTTGGAGGACTTATAACTTGGTAAATATATACCTACATTCCTTACCCAATTGCTTAACTCATATTATTCCATATTATATAACAAAACATGGATTACTACAAAGAATTCACTGCCATAGCCGAAAAGATCGGACTAAGTGGAAAAGAAATGAGAGATTTCATTGAAGAAAAAGTAAAAATTGCTAAAGAAGAAGAAAAGCTAAGAAAAGCTGAAGAACAAGAAAAGCAAAGAATTGCTAAAGAAGAAGAGAGGCAAAGACTAATAATTGAAAGAGAAGAAAGAGCTGCAAGAAGAGAACTTGAGCAAATTAAAAATGAAAACTTAAACTTACAAATTGAGCTAGAGAGTAGAGGCCACAATCCTGGTAATGACACAAATAGAAGGTCAGCACCAAAGGACACTATCAAAGTTAGAAAATATGGTAGCCAGAAAGAAAAAATGGATGTGTATCTGGATTATTTCGAATCCATAATGGCCATGAAAGGTTATTATGAAGAAGAATTGCCAGCACAACTGATGACTCAATTAACTGGAGAAGCATTTGAAGCTTATAACAGTATAGCCAAAGAAGACAAAAGCATATATAAGAATGTCAAGAAGGCACTTCTATGTAATTTCGGAAAGTCAGAAAATGATAATAGAAGAGCATTTCATGAAATGAGAATCAAGATGGACAAAGATCCACAGATCATAGTACATGAAGCACAAGTTAAATTAACAAAATGGCTGGAACTTACAGCAATAGATACAAGCAATCCAAAGGCCATACTAGACATGGTGTTAATTGACAAGTTTTTAGAAAATGCAACACCAACTCTATTCACATATTTAACTGATAAGAAAGTTCGTACTCAAGCAGAGCTAACAAATGCATTACGAACATTCAAAGACTCTCATCCGAGTGTGGAAATGGATAAGAGACAAGATATATTTGCAGCAATACAAATTAAAAGTCAAGAAAAAAGGCAAGGTATGAGAAACCAGAGTTTACCAAACCAAGGCAACAGACAAACTATTTGCTGGTACTGTAACAAGCCAGGACATATGGCGAAGCAGTGTTACCACAATAAAGGACAATAAAAAAAGGTGTCACCTAATGGCAGTCCTATAAGAAAGAAAACAGAAGAAAGATCAAGACAAGGTCATTTTGAAAGCAAAGGTAGAAGATCATGGAGAGGCAGATATAATAATGACTCCAGATACATAAATCATGATCATCCCTGGAGAATAAATGACTACCAAGATGGAGATAATAAAGGAAAAATGAAACAAGAAGAATCACAATCTAGTAATACTGTGGCCACTATAAAAGATCATGGAACACTGAAATTTTACCCAGTGTACATCAATGATAGAAAGTGTATGTGTCTTCGTGACACTGGATGCACAACAATTGTGGTCCATAGTAGGATGGTGAAAGAAGAAGAGTATGATGGGAAAAAAGACACACTAATAATGGCTGATGGCACAAAGAGAGAGTGTCCAACTGCAATTTTTACCATCAACTCACCCTGGCTTCAAGGTGAAGTTAGAGCCAAAGTTTTAAAAGATGCCATTTGTGATCTCATCATAGGGAACATTGAAGGTGTAGTAGACGATACTGATGAAGTATTCAAGTCTTGGTGTGACAACAGCCATCAAGTATGTGCTACTGTACAAACAAGAGCCAACACAAAAAGAAAAGAGATCACAGACATTGAAGTTGATGAGAAACTTGAAATAGGAAGCCAACTGATGTCCAAACAAGAATTCAAACAACTACAAGAAGAAGATAACACAATCAGGGACATAAAAATGAAACTTATCAAAGGCAATGAAACAGGCCACAACAAAAATTACAAGCTAGATAAAGGCATATTGATAAACATTGCACAGGTACGTGCAAAAGAGTGGTTCTTCCCAAAAAGTTACAGGAAACCATTATTAAAATGTCCTTTAGGTGGACATATAGGCGCCAAGAAAACTATTGCTACAATAGCAGAAAACTTTTACTGGCCTAAAATGGCAAGGCAGATAAAAGAATACATCAAGGGGTGTACAGTGTGTCTACGACATAATCCCAAAGAATGGAGGCACACAGCGCATATACAATCATCTGACAAGGCAAACTTCTTATTCAAGAAAATTGCCATAGACCTGATAGGACCATTCAAAAAGATGTCAAAGAAGAAACATATGTATGCTCTAACCATAGTGGACATAGCCACCAGATGGGGTGAAGCTATCCCACTGAAGCGAATAGATGCAGAAAGTATACGCAATGCATTACTCAATGTTTTTAGCAGATATGGTTTTCCTCAAACACTTCTGTCGGACAATGGCAGCCAATTCAAGGGTCAGATGACACAAGCCATTATGAAAATGTTAAACATTACACAAGTGCACAGCACAATTTATCAGCCACAATCAAATGGATTGATTGAAAGACTAAACAAAACCATCAAGAATATCCTATTAAAGGTGAAAGTAGACCATGAATATTTACCTTTAGTACTATTTGCATACAACAGCAGCAAGCATGAAAGCACTGGTTTTAGTCCTTTTGAGTTAATGTTTGGCCAAAACCCTGCAAGTCCCTTGAAGAATTTCAAAGAAAGGCTTATAAGCAAACAAGATGCCATACAGGACAGATATCAGCTGATGTCAGACACTAGAGATAAAATACTTTATAGTATTGAAACAGCAAAACAAAGACTAATCAAGCAAAGTACAAGACATAGAGAAATCAAAAATAAACACAGACATTTAAGAGCATTTGAGCCTGAACAACAAGTCTTAGTATGGTTACCAAACACAAAGAATGAAATCACATGGGAAGGTCCATACAATATTAAAGAGAAACTTAGTGATGTCACATATAGTGTCAATATCAAAGGACATGTAAAAAAATTACATATTGACAAACTAAGAGCATATGATGACAATAAAGAAGATAAGCAAACTGTTAATATCATCAGTTTAGTAAATGATGAAAATGACAATATGATGAAAAAGAAAAGTCCTGACAGTGAAAAAATATCATCTGACGCACCAGATAATAGGAAACACAGAGTGGTGAACATTTTCCAAAAATACAAAGGTGTCATAACAAAAGAAACAGGAAACACAAAAACTGTGACTCATAAGAGACAAGTATTGGAACATGAACCTTTCAAGACTAAAGTATACCCTATTCCAATGGCATGTAGAGACACAGTAAAGCAAGAAATTGATTACCTACTTCAAGAAAACAAAATAAGAAAAGCAGTTGAAGCTAACTATACCTCACCAACTGTCATAGTAAAAAAGAAGAATGGAAAGATTCGACTATGCTGTGATTACAGACAGTTGAATAATATTACAAAATTGGACAATGAACCTATTGGAGATCCAAGAGACATTATAGACAGAATTGGTAATTCCAGAATATTCACTACATTTGACTTAAACAGAGGTTTTTGGCAGATAAATATGGATCCTGATTCTGTCAAATACACTGCATTCATAGCCATGGATGAGGTGTATGAATGGTTAGTGATGCCATTTGGACTAGTCAACAGTACAGCCACTTTTAGAAGATTTATGATAGAGATGTTACAAGGAATTCCAAATGTGGTACAATATGTCGACGACATATGTATCCACACTAAAGATTGGGAAACACATATCCATACACTTGAAGCTGTACTGGATAGACTCAAGAAACATAATGTGACAATCTCACCAGAAAAGATCAACATTGGAAAAAAGTATATAGATTTTTTGGGATACAGAATAGGAGGCGGTGCAGTCACTCCTACTGCAGAGAATGAAAACAATATATTTAATCTGTCAGTCCCAAAATCTAAGAAACAAGTACAAGCCCTGCTGGGACTATGTACCTTTTACAGACCTTTTATTGCAAATTATGCAGAAATTGTTCACCCACTAACAGAAGTTACAAAAACCTCAGATATTCGAAAATTTCAGTTTCCAGAAGATTGCCTCAACGCCTTAGAGAACACCCAGGAAGCATTTAGGAAGAAACCCATCTTAGTTACACCTCAATGGGACAAACCTTTCATTGTTTCTACTGATGCATCGTCAATTGCATTAGGAGCGTGCCTCATGCAGGAACATGATGGTATCCTACATCCTATACAGTATCTTAGCAGAAATTTGACCAAAACAGAGTGTAACTACAGCACATTAGAGAGAGAATGTCTAGCCATAGTGTGGGCTCTACAAAAACTTCAAAAATACCTTCTAGGTAGAACATTCACTCTTCTAACAGACCACAAACCACTTGTGGCATTCAACAAAAGAAGATCAGCAACGCAAAAGTGAATCGATGGTCTATGCTATTAACCGACTACAAATTTGACATTAAACCTGTGAAGGGAAAAGACAATTTGGTTGCAGACATATTAAGTAGAATGACAATAAATAAAGACATTCTGTGAATTCCTAAATTATAAAACCAGAGACTGTATTAAAAAGACATTCTGTGAATTCCTAAATGATAAAACAGAGACTGTATTCATATTAGTCTGTGAATTCCTAAAGGATACAACCAGAGACTGTAGTTATATTAATATTTTTATTTGTTGAACAATAGACAAGGAACAGTGTTTGAATTCCACTGGATTATTAGATAATTTAAATAATATTGATTGTTAAAAGTATTTTAATTACACAAAATTAAGGATGTGTTAAAAATTTCAGTTTCATTTTTTCAGCACAGATAGACGGTTGCAGTCCTACAGATTTTTTCTCTTGATTTTTTATGTCTAGATGTTGTGTGTAAGGCAATAAATGTTCATTGATGATAAATATTTGAAATTTGAATATAATATAAATTAATTTGAATTAATGAAGACCAAAAATGTTTTATTTCATAAACATTTTTTTTGAAGGATGGGGGTGAATATCACATGTGAATGTCACGGGTGTACCATGTGCATATTGCATGATCAGATGAAGGAGAGGTCACATGAGTAATAAACGCGGGAAGAAAGGAGCCATCCCATTGGCTGAGAAGGTTGGGCGAGGAGTTGTCAGATAACTTCCGTGAGGGAAGGACGTGGTGTGTGTGCTTGAGAATTCCACGTTGTATAACCTCAAATTATTATTCTTGTACAAAGTATAAATATTAAAGTTGTTTTATTGAAACAAGTTCTTCAGTGGATTATTGTGTACAAGATTATGTATTGAGAGAACGCCTACAAGAGTTACACATTAAATAAGTATAACCAGTCACAGTTACACTTCTCAAAGTGGTGGTCCGCGGACCGGTGCCGGTCCTTGGGCCATCCGCTGCCGGTCCGCAGAACCTTTCAAGTAAGGACAGAAAAATATAATTGTAAACCCTTTTTTGCCACCATTAATACTAACTCAATAGAATATGTCAATTTTTCGTTAATAAGCACAGACAATGAAACGCATAAAAATAAGATAAATAACATTTTTCTACCTCGTCAGTACAGTGAAAATAGTTCACCGGTCCCTATGCAATGAAAAAAATTTCCTGCCGGTCGGCCATACTAAAAAGTTTGAGAAGCACTGCCATAGAGTACTGCCACTAAACCCGCGCATTTGTTAATTCAATTCCTGACTACGTCAGCAAAATACGGCTCATCAAGATGATAAAGATCATTATAACCTCCCTTTGATTATCTCCGGCCCAGGTTATCTATCATGTATTTCTACTGTGATTCTTTTTCCTCATAAATTTCCATATTGCCCAGACAGCAAACGGGCCAATCAAAATGTTAAACATTGCCAACTTTTCTTTCAATAAAACAGTATGTGAAGTGTTTGTGAAGTGATTGATAATACATTGAATCATTCTTGAAATTATAGAACATGATGGCCCAGAATTCAGCCCACAGTTACACGTAGAAAAAAGTTCCACAAACGTCTGCACTTCCTGTTGCGGCGATGGATTCATCATCACATTTTATTACTTGTCTTTTAAATATACATAATTATTATTGTCAGTGAAGTTTAATGTGGACATCTAATTCCCCAGATACATGTCATAGTTGACCTACTTATGAACATCTCATTACCCAGATTCCTGTCATATTTGACCTACTTATGACCATCTCATTACCCAGATTCCTGTCATAGTTGACCTACTTATGACCATCTCATTCCCCAGATACCTGTCTTAATTGACCTACTTATAACCATCTCAGTACCAAGATACCTGTCTTAATTGACCTACTAATGACCATCTCATTCCCCAGATACCTGTTTAATTGACCTACTAATGACCATCTCATTACCCAGATACCTGTCATAGTTGACCTACCTGTCGGGTACAATCTTCAAGATCACCTGTTCTATGAGTACCCCATCGGCATCAACCAGACTCTGAGCGCCACCAAAGACATCCAAGAATCTCTGTGGACACGTCTGCAGTACAAACTCTTCGGCTCAGGTAAAGATATCAAACTACAATAACATTTGTGGACGGGTCTGCAGTACAAACTGTTCGGCTCAGTCAAAGATATCAAACTACAATTACATTTATTTCACGTGCAAATGACCCCCCCCCCACGAAAAAATAAATAAAAAAACAACAAAATAAACAACAACAAAAAAAAACAACAGCAAAAAAACAAAGAAAAAAAACTCGAATGAGTATTTAAACGCAATTTTCACCAGAGAATTTCCGATTTTTTTTATTCAAGGGAAATCATTCTAGAGTCACACCAAGAATGTGTCAATATTATGCGCACCACACAACAAACTAACATTAGCATTCGCATAGCGGGAAAACCCCATTAACTATTTTTCTAGATGACATTAAACGTCATTTCAAATCAATAATTCTGAAACTAAACAAAACAATTTCTTTCAACAAATTGCTGCTTAAATCGAACGAAAAGAGATTTTTCAAAAATTACTTCTCCGACATTGTTCTAAATATTATTAGCTATTGTTTGGCCTTTGTTTCAACCCGATAGATTTTATGGTTGGCGAGAAATTGGCAAAATACTAATATTTTTTAGGGTTTAAATTTTTTTCCCCCAGGAAATCCAGTAAACCTTTTCGGTATTTTTTTGGCTGTTGCACATCCTTGGGACCTCCTTTGCATATTTGCAAAAGACCCGAACCCTCTATCTGGCATGGTTCAGGAGGAATTGCAAGTGCAAGCTCGAACAGTGCACAGACATTTCAAATGTATAAACGCAATTCCCAAGGAAAATTGCGTTAAAAAAAAAGAATTCCTTGCTAGTTCTAACAATGTTTAAAGAAAATGACTTCAAAGACGCACTAAATTTTTAAAAAGTAGCGTTAAAACAAATTTTGTTAAAACAAGAGAAATTGAATGTACCAGCAGCCCACACATTTGTTTTGTCCATTGCCAGGCGTCCTGAGCTCAAGTCACTTTGTGGAGGTACAAGTCTTTGACTGCACGAGTGAGCAGAGCAGAGCTCTCAACTGGCCAGACTTTCAAATCATGTTTCACCAGACTCCATGGACTGTGGAGTCGTTGAAAAGATTCGGTTACAACGAAGAGGTGAGTGATGTATGGATTCGATTACAGCAAAGACGTAAGTGATGCATGGATTCTATTACAGCAACGAGGTTAGTGATGTATGGATTCGATTACGGCAAATAGGTGAGTGATGCATGGAATCGATTACTGTAAAGTTAGAGAGGCTAGAAAAAAATTGTATTAATAAAAATTAAGTGTTTCCAAATCTCCACCTGACTCCCCTGCTCCACCTGTCTCAATCATTCCACTTGACACCACTGCTCCACCTGTCTCAATCATTCCACCTGACTCCACTGCTCCACCTGTCTCAATCATTCCACCTGACTCCACTGCCCCACCTGTCTCAATAATTCCACCTGACTCCACTGCTCCACCTGTCTCAATCATTCCACCTGACTCCACTGCTCATCCTGTCTCAATAATTCCACCTGACTCCACTGCTCCACCTGCCTCAATCATTCCACCTGACTCCACTGCTCCACCTGTCTTAATAATTTCACCTGACTCCACTGCTACACCTGTCTCAATCATTCCACCTGACTCCAATGCTCCACCTGTCTCAATCATTCCACCTAACTCCACTGCTCCACCTGAATCCACTGCTCCACCTGAATCCACTGCTCCACCTGAATCCACTGCTCCACCTGACTCCACTGCTCCACCTACAGACACTGAGAGAGTCAGAGTACAGGGGGTCTCACACTGACATGTTTGCCTGTGAGGCGTCCTTACTGAGGCCAGAAAGTCGAGGGACAATCAAACTCAGGTCCAGTGATCCGTTCGACCATCCTCTCATTGACCCCAATTACCTGCACAGGAAGGAGGACGTTGACCTTTTAGTCAGAGGTGGGTACACGGCGACTCAGAGGCGTTGACCTCATGTTTTTAGGTCAGTTAATTGTTTTATTAAAAAGTTGTTTAAAAGAAAGTTTAGTAAACAAAATATTGAACTGTCGTGTGTATGGGGAGGGGGTGTGTGAGGAGGGGATGTGTTTGGAGGGTCGGGTGTGTGGGGAGGGGGTGTGTGGGGAGGGGGTTGTGTGGGGAGGGGTGGGTGTGTGGGGAGGGGTGGGTGTGTGGGGACGGGCGGGTGTGTGTGTGGGGAGGGGCAGGTGTGTGGGGAGTGGCGGGTGTGTGGGGACGGGTGGGTGTGTGGGGAGGGGTGGGTGTGTGGGGACGGGTGGGTGTGTGGGGACGGGCGGGTGTGTGTGTGGGGAGGGGCGGGTGTGTGGGGAGTGGTAGGTGTGTGGGGACGGGTGGGTGTGTGGGTAATATGTCTGTGATTGATGACGTGTACAAGTTTTCCTTTGACAGGACCCACAGATTAATTTATCTCTTACATTGCATTATGTGTAACTAACGCAACACCACTGGACTCAGACTGAACTACACATATATAAATGACATTTTAATGTTCATAAATTTATCAACTTGATGTCTGTTGTGAATGGAAATGACGGACAAACTGTAAACCAAGATATTTGATGGCTCCAGCATTATTGATCACGATTCCAGTGTTTTTAGAGGGTTTTTTAATGTAATTTTTTCCTTAGTTATTTGCTGCATGAGTTGGGAAGGGGGTGGTTCTGATAATATGTTGTGACCTAAGGATAGAGTGAGAGATTTGAATATTATGTCTAAAGACATGAGGTTACAGTAAAAGACTGGGATAGTCTGTCTAAAGACCCGAGGTTACAGTAAAAGACTGGGATAGTCTGTCTAAAGACCTGAGGTTACAGTAAAAGACTGGGATAGTCTGTCTAAAGACCTGAGGTTAAGGTAAAAGACTGTGATATACTGTCTAAAGACCCGAGGTTACAGTAAAAGACTGGGATAGTCTGTCTAAAGACCTGAGGTTAAGGTAAAAGACTGTGATATACTGTCTAAAGACCCGAGGTTACAGTAAAAGACTGGGATAGTCTGTCTAAAGACCCGAGGTTACAGTAAAAGACTGGGATAGTCTGTCTAAAGACCCGAGGTTACAGTAAAAGACTGGGATAGTCTGTCTAAAGACCTGAGGTTAAGGTAAAAGACTGTGATATACTGTCTAAAGACCCGAGGTTACAGTAAAAGACTGGGATAGTCTGTCTAAAGACCTGAGGTTAAGGTAAAAGACTGTGATATACTGTCTAAAGACCCGAGGTTACAGTAAAAGACTGGGATAGTCTGTCTAAAGACCTGAGGTTAAGGTAAAAGACTGTGATATACTGTCTAAAGACCTTAGGTTACAGTAAAAGTTTTTTACAACAAATAAAAAATCTGATATGCGCGGTCAATGCACATAAAAGAAAATTTGTATTTGTTTTAACTGGTTTTGAAGATTTCTGACTTGTAGGAAGTTAACTTTTTAAAAAATGCGCCAGTACAGGAAGAAAAAAAAGTAAGCAAAATGTTGGCAGACAAGACAAACAGTTCAAATTACCGCCATCTAGGTTAACTAGCGTTAAACATTCGACGCTCTACAAGTCGCGTGTCTTTGGAGAAGAGTTTTTCTTGTGCAAATGTAAGTTGATAATTTCAGGTTTTCTTTGTTTGTAGAGGAGCAAGTCTAGGGGGCCGTCCATAAAGTACGTCACGCTCCAGAGGGGGGGGGGAGGGGTGTAAGAAAGTGTGACAGGGTGGGAGGGGGGTCCGGCCATATCACGCTGTTTTATATTAAATTTTAATTCTTTTGTTAATTAAAAACAAAATTTTTGTTCGAAAGTGTGACGTACTTTAGGGGGGGGGGTTCCTAGTTTTGTGACAGTTTTTGACAGGGGGTGGGGGGAGTTAAAATGGTCAAAATAGTGTGACGTACTTGATGGGCGGCCACCTAGTATGTTGTGGAGACTAATGGAGAAGTAGACATAACACATTGGAGGGAATGAGAGAAGGCGACAAAAGGAAAAGAGAATCGAAAGAGACGAGAGTGCGAGTTTAATAAAGAACTCATTATCCAAAACGTGGATTATTCTTAATCTCTGTCCCAAGTCCGGGATCACGGCCTGAAATAGTTTGAAATTTTTACGACAACCTTTTGGCAGATATCGATTGTTGTGTTCTCATAACGGCGGCCATTAACAGCTTAGAACAGATGAAAGCTACCAACTAGAACAAATGGTAGCATAGAACATATCAAAGCTACCAACTAGAACAAATGGTAGCATAGAACAGATCAAAGCTACCAACTAGAACAAATGGTAGCATAGAACAGATCAAAGCTACCAACTAGAACAAATGGTAGCATAGAACAGATGAAAGCTATCAACTAGAACAAATGGTAGCATAGAACATATCAAAGCTATCAAAGAGAACAAATGGTTATAGCATAGAACAGATCAGAGCTACCAAATAGAACAAATGGTAGCGTAAAACAGATCAAAACTACCAACTAGAACAAATGGTAGCATAGAACAGATCAGAGCTACCAAATAGAACAAATGGTAGCGTAGAACAGATCAAAACTACCAACTAGAACAAATGGTAGCATAGAACAGACGAAAGCTACCAACGTTAATTTCGATTAAAGCCAAAAACTAAAATGTATGATGTCATAAGTAACACTTATTAAACGTTCTTGTTGAAAATCTAAATAACACTGGAATGTCTCCTTTATATTATGTAATCTTTTAACCAACTACGTAAAGAGACAAGTGTGTTGACATAATTTGGTTCTAATGATGAGCGGGTCTTATTGACAATATAACCAGCCGAGCTGAACAATAATACACATGGAACTGAGGTAACTGGTATGCACAGAACGGTCCTGGCAAGGAATGACAATGTTATTACATTATCGGATATCGGTGTTCATTAAATTTCCACCATTGTAGAGTGTTAACGGATTCAGGAACTTTCATCTCCATTTTGTAACGCAGTAATTCATCAGAAAAGCTGTCGTCATTTTCTGTCTCTTAGTCAAACTCCATTACTGCCATTAGCTTAATACGCTTTTCATTTGGTTTGATAAGTAGGCGAAGTGTTAGAACCATGGTAGACAAACTTTATCAACATTTTGAACATTCCCGTCAGTCAATAGTTTAAAACCAAAATGTTCGTGTCAGGAAATTTATTATTTATCGGCCGCTATTTTTTATTAATTTTTTTTTACTTTTTGAATTCCAATAATTTTTAAGCGATGGCTCGATTAATCGTTAATATATATATATATATATATATATATATATATATATATATTTATACCAGCCCTAATATATATACATTAATTTTAATCGATTAAAATTAATTAAATAGATTAAAATTCGATTAATACTTTTCTAATATTTTCCCCCCAATTTATTTATGTTATATTTTTTGTTACTTACACACTTTTCCCTCGTATTATTAATATTTATTTAGACATGCATGCCAAAAAAAAAGGTTTTTAAATCCCTTATATTAACTTCACCGCCGTCTCTGTCGTCATCTCTCTCTGTCCTGGGCGGGCGGAAAAACAAAGTAAAAAATGACCCACTTCCCGTGAAGCCATTGAGCTGAAACTTGGCACACGGACCCGTGTTGCCTAACAATACATCGTATCAAAATTTCAGATCGATCGAACGTACCGTAATTAAATGAATGCACTTTTAGTTTATCTCTATACGAGGTGTGTAATTCAATTTCACGGTTTGTTATTGTTTTTTGTTTTTTACGTGAAAGCTCAGCTCGCGCGTTGACGCGATGTACCGGGGTGCTATTGTTTACTTTTTACGTGTCACGCTGAGCTCGGTCCAGCGATCGGTGACCAGACTTTTCCCCTCTTCAGGGTTATGAAGCAAAGGGGAATTAAGACAGATTCAGTCTGTAAATGTTCGTCGCGTTTGAAATAATCAATACTGTTAGTTATGTCTCATATATAAGGGATTTATAGTCAAAAACTTTGTTATTACGGGGTTGTTTTATTCTTCCTTTATTTCTTGCATAGCAGAACGAATTTGCCTTGTTACGTCACAAAGTTTGGGAACCATGGAATGACCGTGGCCTAACCGATTTCGTGGAATAATGAATCGTGACTTAAAAGATCTTTATATGCGTTACATTAAAACATAATTAATCGAAAATTAATATATATATATATATATATATATATATATATATATATATATTACATTATTAAATTAAATTTGTTGTAACTAATTTTGTACATTATTATACCCTGGGTCATGCATAATCTTCTATACTAATAAAAGGCAAAGCCCTGAATCACTCACTCACTCATTCATCACTAATTCTCCAACTTCCCGTGTAGGTAGAAGCATGAAACTTTGGGAAGTTGTTGAGTAGCCTCTCGCGACGAAAATTGGCGTAAAAGAATTTTAAAATTAACACTCATGGGGGCCGGGGGCCCAAAAACGTTTTTTTTCCTTATATGGCCTATATAAAATTTGAAAATCACCAATTCTCCTATTTCCCGAGTAGGCAGAAGCATGAAACTTTGGGAAGTTGTTGAGTACAATCCCGCGATGGTAACGGGAGAAAAAATATTTAAATTATCACTTCCTGGGGGTCCGGGGGCCCAAATGAAGTTTTTTCCTTATATGAGCTATATAAAAACTAAAAATCACTAATTCTCCTATTTCCCGTGTAGGTAGAAGCATGAAACACTGGGTAGTTGATAAGCACACTTCCGCGATGGTAACAAGCGAAAAAATATTTAAAATAACACTTAATGGGGTCCGGGGGCCCAAATGTAGTTTTTTTCTTATATAAAAACTGACTCATCACTAATTCTCCAACTTCCCGTGTAGGTATTAGCATGAAACTTTGGGAACTTGCTGAGTACACTCTCTCGACGATAATTGGCGAATAAGAATTTTAAAATTCACACTGTTGGGGGCCCGGGGCCCAAAAACGCTTTTTGTTTCCTTATATGGACTATATAAAATATGAAATCACTAATTTTCTCATTTCTCGAGTAGGCAAAAGCATGAAACTTTGGGAAGTTGTTGAGTACAAACCAGCGATAGCAACGGGAGAAAAAAAAATTAAATTATCACTTCCTGGGGGCCGGGGGCCCAAATGAAGTTTTTTCCTTATATGAGCTATATAAAAACTAAAAATCACAAATTCTCCTATTTCCCGTGTAGGTAGAAGCATGAAACTTGGGGTAGTTGTTAAGTACACTTCCACGATGGTAACAGGTAAAAACAATATTTAAATTATCACTTAATGGGGGCCGGGGGCCCAAATGTAGTTTCTTCTTATATTAAAACAGACTCATCACTAATTCTCGGATTTACCGCGTAGGTAGAAGCATGAAACCTTGGGAAATTGTCAAGTAGCCTCTTTGGACGACAAATGGCGAAAAAGAATTTTAAAATTCACCTTCATGGGGGCCGGGGGCCCAAAATCGTTTTTTCTCCTTCTATGGGCTATATAAACATTTGAAAATCACTAATTCTCCTATTTCCCGAGTAGGTAGAAGCATGAAACTTTGGGAAGTTGTTGAGTACACTTCCGCGATGGTAACAGGCGAAAAAATATTTAAATTTTCACTTACTGGGGCCCAGGGGCCCAAATGTAGTTTTTTCCTTATATGAGCTATATAAAAACTGAAAATCACTAATTCTCCTATTTCCTGTGTATGAAGAAGCATGAAAGTTTGAGTAGTTGTTAAGTAACATTCTGCGATGGTAACAGGTTAAAAAATTATATAAATTATCACTTACTGGGGGCCGGGGGCCCAAATGTAGTTTTTTTCTTATATAAAAAACTGACTCATCACTAATTCTCCAATGTCTCGTGTTGGTAGCAGCATGAAACTTTGGAGAGTTGTTAAGTACACTTCCGCAATGGTAACAATCAAAACAAATGTAAAATTATCATTCACTAGGGGGCCGGGGGCCAAAATGTAGTTTTTTTCTGATATGAGCTATATAAAACAGACTCATCATTAAATATATAACTTCCCGTGTAGGTAGGAGCATGAAACTTTGGGAAGTTGTTGAGTATCCTCCCGCAATGGTAGCAGACAAAACAAAAATTATCAGCTCGATAGGATCGCGGGAAGTGTGTCATTTTTTACTTTTCGCTTTTGTTTTTCTGCGGGACTAGGACAGACAGACAGACAGACAAGACGGTGAAGTTAATATATGTATTATATCCACCATGATCCAGATTGAAATCAATTGGTGTTTTGAATTTGTGTTTCGCGGATTCTCAACGTAACTGAAATACTAATTTCCGCAGCGAAGCGGGGGTATTTTGCTAGTTTTATATACATCTTAAATAAAGAATCGTGCCACTAGATGTTAAGCACTGAGAGTCATGACAGACTGCAAGCAGGCCTGACACTGACACAAACATATCTTTCACATTAATGCACAGTCATAATTGCCCTAGAAATGATATGAAAACAAACAACTATGTTATATGTAGCCGAGTGGTGGCTAAGTTAAATTAAAAACAATAAAGTTCAATTCACTGGGTTAGGATATCAAAACAGTTTATTTCTCAATATACTACAAGAATGGGCCATGAACAAGTTAACAAGTCAGTCCCCCTCTCCAAGCGCTACCTCAACACACACTCTCCAACACACTCTCATCTCACACAGACCAGGGGCAGTGTGTTACTGGCCCACAGATGTCAGTGCTGTTAACTCAAGGTGCCAAATTTTCCCAGGCAGGAGTAAAAAATTCCCAAATTAGACTAAAAATTTCCCAAATGCATTAAATTCTGTTGGCGAAGCAATCTCAATTATTCCCATATTTAAGGCCAAATCCTCATAAATACCCATTTCTATAAATTTGCCTAATTTAGCTTTAAAAAAATTCCCACGATTTGGAAAATTTCCCAGGAGTTAACAGCACTGACCGGTTTGTCCCTGCTCATCACGTGACTGACCTCCCCGTGCAGTAAAACACGGGTAGTTGGTCAGTCGCTCTGTGTGAACTCCCGCCACAACGAGGGCTGGAGTAAACCTGCACTGACCCCTGAAGGTCACTAAAGCGGACTGTTGAGGTCAACTCTAGCAGATGGCTACATATGTCTTGTAAAATAGTTTTAATATAAACTAAACTAATGGTGGCCACACTATATTCCTACTATAACTGGAAATTCTTTGATTTGTATCAGTATATCTGGGTATTTTTGGATAACAATAAGGTGACTGTTAAATTCTATTGTTTTACAGTATTGATTGATGCAGTCTGAGAATAGCTTATTTTGATTCAGCTTTTAGAAAACAAGCGCCCATCCCTCCGCCATAGATCATTAATTGACGTTAATACGTCACTAGCTAGAAATTAGCTCTTTAGCTTCAAATATCATGTACTTTCAACCCCCCTCCCCCCTTTCCCTTTCCAGGTATCCGGTATTGCCAAAAGTTCGAAAAGTCCAAAGCCTTGCAGGCGTACCACGCCGTCCCTGGGGACAAGCCCATGAAGTTCTGCTCGGCACATCAGTACGACACAGACGACTATTGGGAGTGCATGGTCCGCACAAAGATTCACACCATCTACCATCCTGTGGGAACCTGTAAGATGGGGAAGAAAGGAGACCCCACTGCCGTAGTAGACCCCCGTTTGAGGTTTGTTATTTTCTCACGAACAAACGCAGTTTAACACACTAGTTGTTAACATGTCAATCAACAATGGAAAAACTCAACATTCAACTTGACATTTAGTAACACATTCAACATGACAATTACACACAGCCCAACACAAACATGACAATTACACATAGCTCAACACAAACATGACAATTACACACAGCTCAACACAAACATGACAATTACACTCTGCTCAACACAAGCATGACAATTATATACTGCTCAACACAAACATGACAATTACACATTGCACAACTCAAAAATAGCCATGACATTCAAATTAAGACATTCTTAGAAAATAGAATAGAATAATTAGAAATAGTTTCATCCACTAGCCCCAGCTACGCCTCTGACACATTAGACATATCCAATAACCCTAGCTACGCCTATGACACAAAGACATTTATCCACTAACTCTAGCTACGCCTCTGACACACAGACATATCTGCTAACTCTAGCTACGCCTCTGACACACAGACATATCTGCTAACTCTAGCTACGCCTCTGACACAGAGACATTTATCAACTAACCATAGCTACGCCTCTGACACACAGACAGATCCGCTACCTCTAGCTACGCCTCTGAGACAGAGATATTTATCCACTAACCCTAGCTACGCCTCTGAGACAGAGATATTTATCCACTAACTCTAGCTACGCCTCTGACATATAGACATTTATCCACTAACCCTAGCTACGCCTCTAACACAGAGACATTAATCCACTAACCCTAGCTACGCCTCTGAAACAGATATTTATCCACTAACCCTAGCTACGCCTCTGACATATAGACATTTATCCACTAACCCTAGCCACGCCTCTGACATATAGACATTTATCCACTAACCCTAGCTACGCCTCTGACACAGAGACATTAATCCACTAACCCTAGCTACGCCTCTGAAACAGATATTTATCCACTAACCCTAGCTACGCCTCTGAAACAGATATTTATCCACTAACCCTAGCTACGCCTCTGAAACAGATATTTATCCACTAACCCTAGCTACGCCTCTGACACAGACATTTATCCACTAACCCTAGCTACGCCTCTGATTCAGATATTTATCCACTAACCCTAGCTACGCCTCTGACTCAGACATTTATCCACTAATCCTAGCTACGCCTCTGACGCAGACATTTATACACTAACCCTAGCTACGCCTCTGACACATCTTGTTTCCCTTAATTCCAGTGTTTTGGGACTGCAAGGACTTCGGGTGGTTGACGCTTCCATCATGCCCTTGATACCATCAGGGAACACACACACGCCAGTCGTGATGGTAGCCGAGAAAGCTGCCCACATGATTCGTGAGGACAGAGGAAAGTAGACAGCAGATTGTTGGTTGGTCTCAGTTGTCATGGTAACTGGGTTTAGTCCTATAACGATGAGAGGTAGAGATGTGAAGCTGGCCATTCTGATGATAGTTTTTGTTATAGAGCAGATGTAGTCAGCAGTGATATGGAGCAGAGCTTGGAGTCCTTTTGTCCGGAGCTTAAGGAAGCTGGAGTCGGTTAAATTTCTTGCTGTACCGTGGTAAACCATTTATACAAGACAAATAAACATTTAATGTCGAGTTTAAAAAAAACATAAAAATGAATTTGTTGAAATTGATGTTATAGCTTAAATCAGTGGTTCCCAAACTAGTCCCTACGGACCCCCAGGGGTCCGCAGTACCATTCAGGAGTTCCGTGGAAAATTAAAATTGATATGGGGGTCCCCGAACAACGTCAGCTCAAGGCCTAATATAAAATAATAAATATTGTAATCCAATTTTATTATTTCGGAAATTAAAATAAATAAAACTACTTTTTCATAAAATTAAATAATGATCTATTAGGTGCTATCAGTCATGGAATACAATGTTCTTTTACATAGAAACAGAAGCAGAACTACGGTAATTTCCACAGCTAGAAGATATTAAAAAATGCTTGGTTTATTGAAAGGATAAGTTTGATATGTAAGAAAGGTGGCCCGTCAAAACGGCCCCGACTTAACGGCCCCGACATAACGGCCCTGGTCAAAACTGCCTCTGTCAAAACCGGTCAAATCGACCAAGGACAAAACAACCCCTGTAAAAACGGCCCCGGTCAAAACGGCCCCAGGCGAATCTGCCCTGGTTAAAAAAAAACGGCCCTGGTCAAAACGGCCCCAGACAAATTGTTTACATTTCTTTTACAAAAAAATTATTTTTTCTTTTGCATTTTAACCTTTGTTAATATTTTTCACATTTTAAGAAAGTGGGCAAATTGTACAATTATTTCTTGTAATGTATTTGTCAAAAAACATATGTGACTTGGTACCATATAGAGTAACTGTTATTAGATTCTTTCTTGTGATGTTATTACTATTGTTTCTTGTGAACCAAACTTGACACTGAATCGGTGATTAAAAATACTAATATAATATTTGAGTGTATTTTATTCCATTAACATCTATTAGTCCAGGGCCGATTTTGTCTGGGGGCCGTTTAGACCAGGGCCGTTTAGGCCGCGCGTTTAGATCAGGGCCGTTTAAGCTGCGGCCGTTTAGACCAGGGCCGTTTTCTCATTTACTCTTGAATCTTATGTTACAAGCTATGGTACGAGCCGAATGAATATTGATAACTTCATTCTATAACTTTAAGTTCATTACCTCTGCTGTATGTAGTAGTCGATAACAAGTTCATTACCTCTGCTGTATGTAGTAGTCGATAACAAGTTCATTACCTCTGCTGTATGTAGTAGTCGATAACAAGTTCATTACCTCTGCTGTATGTAGTAGTCGATAACAAGTTCATTACCTCTGCTGTATGTAGTAGTCGATAACAAGTTCATTACCTCTGCTGTATGTAGTAGTCGATAACAAGTTCATTACCTCTGCTGTATGTAGTAGTCGATAACAAGTTCATTACCTCTGCTGTATGTAGTAGTCGATAACAAGTTCATTACCTCTGCTGTATGTAGTAGTCGATAACAAGTTCATTACCTCTGCTGTATGTAGTAGTCGATAACAAGTTCATTACCTCTGCTGTATGTAGTAGTCGATAACAAGTTCATTACCTCTGCTGTATGTAGTAGTCGATAACAAGTTCATTACCTCTGCTGTATGTAGTAGTCGATAACAAGTTCATTACCTCTGTTGTATGTAGTAGTCGATAACAAGTTCATTACCTCTGCTGTATGTAGTAGTCGATAACAAGCACTGAAATGTAGATAAATATATCAAAGAGAAAAGGGTTAATCATGCGTGAATTATAGACTTGATTGACCTTTAAGTACCAATAGTCACATCAAATAAAACTTAAAACAAAACCATATGATAAATAATTAAAAAAGTGAAGGTACTGTACGCACCACATGAAACGGACATCAAACGTACGCACCACCTAACACAAGTAACTAATAGCCGCACCAAATAAGAAAGGCAACATATAGGTGCACTTCCTAAACAAGGCAACAAATGTACGCACCACAAAATACAGACAACAAACGTAGGCACCAAATAAAGCAAGCAAAAAACGTATGCACCAGAAAACACAGGCAACAAACGTACGCACCACAAAACACAGGCAACAAACGTGCGCACCACAAAACACAGGCAACAAATAGGCGTACCACAAACATAATGTTCTGAAAAGAAAGTTACCATCGTTGTGGGACACGTAGTCGTGGGACACACGTAGTCGTGGGACACAGGTAGTAGTGGGACACAGGCAGTTGTGGGACACAGGTAGTCGTGGGACACACGTAGTTGTGGGACACAGGTAGTCGTGGGACACACGTAGTCGTGGGACACAGGTAGTTGAAGAACACACCCCCCATCTGACCCAAACAAATTAATAGTCCACCAACCTCCCCCCATCTGACCCAAACAAATCGATAGTCCACCATCACCCATCTGACCCAAACAAATCGATAGTCCACCAACCTCCCTTATCTGACCCAAACAAATCGATAGTCCACCAACCTCCCCCCATCTGACCCAAACAAATCGATAGTCCAATAACCTCCCCCATCTGACCCAAACAAATCGATAGTCCACCAACCTCCCTTATCTGACCTAAACAAATCGATAGTCCACCAACCTCCCCCCATCTGACCCAAACAAATCGATAGTCCAACAACCTCCCCCATCTGACCCAAACAAATTGATAGTCCACCAACCTCCCCCCATCTGACCCCAAACAAATCGATAGTCCACCAACCCCCCCCATCTGACCCAAACAAATCGATAGACCACCAACCTCCCCCCCCATCTGACCCGAACAAATCGATAGTCCACCAACCTCCCCCCCATCTGACCCAAACAAATCGATAGTCCACCAACCTCCCCCATCTGACCCAAACAAATCGATAGTCCACCAACCCCCCATCTGACCCAAACAAATCGATAGTCCACCCACCCCCCTCCCATCTGACCCAAACAAATCGATAGTCCACCAACCTGCCCCCATCTGACCCAAACAAATCGATAGTCCACCAACCCCCCCCCCAACTGACCCAAACAAATCGATAGTCCACCACCACCCCATCTGACCCAAACAAATCGATAGTCCACCAACCTGCCCCCATCTGACCAAAACAAATCGATAGTCCACCCCCCCCATCTGAACCAAACAAATCGATAGTCCACCAACCTGCCCCCATCTGACCCAAACAAATCGATAGTCCACCAACCCCCCCCCCAACTGACCCAAACAAATCGATAGTCCACCACCACCCCATCTGACCCAAACAAATCGATAGTCCACCAACCTGCCCCCATCTGACCAAAACAAATCGATAGTCCACCACCCCCCCATCTGAACCAAACTAATCGATAGTCCACCAACCTGCCCCCATCTAACCAAAACAAATCGATAGTCCACCAACCCCCCCTCAACTGACCCAAACAAATCGATAGTCCACCAACCTCCCCCATCGGACCATTTGCCAAAACGTTAAGTGTTTCCTCGAGATTAACCTAATCCAAAGATAATCTGTCATTTGCATGAACCCACGAATGACAATGACGCATTTCGCCAAGCTATTTTCGAACGTAACTAATGAACTTTGACCCTCAAATATCACTTACATTTTCTCCGTGGACAGAATACAAAATTCCAAAGGAAATACAGAAAAGCTTTCAGCTGATGTATACTCAAAGAACGAGGAAGATTGCCTCCCCATTATGGAGTCATCTCTAATCCTCCGACTAAGTATCAATAGATGATATTTTGATCCCGTCTCAGACACCATTGTGAAGAGATTGACCAGGACAATGAAGGGATCACCCTCCGGGACGATGAAGGGATCACCCTCAGTTTCAAACTTTGGCCACACACAAACACGAGTTTCAAAGGTTTTGACATTTCCATTTCAAGGAGATGCCATTGTTGTTGTATTGTGTCAGACTTTATTACAAGGATGGGGGTTAGCAGAGGCGTGGCACAGAGGGGAGGGGTGCACATAGAGGGGAGTGTTGACATAGAGGGGAGTGTTGACATAGAGGGGAGTGTTGACATAGAGGGGAGTGTTGACACAGAGGGGAGTGTTGACATAGAGGGGAGTGTTGACACAGAGGGGAGTGTTGACATAGAGGGGAGTGTTGCACATAGAGGGAGTGTTGACATAGAGGGGAGTGTTGACACAGAGTGAGTGTTGACATAGAGCGGGAGTGTTGACATGAGCTGAGTGCTGACACAGAGTGAGTGTTGACACTGTAGCTGATTCCACTGTAGTGACGACAAAGTAGCTGATCCCTGTAGCTGATCCCTGTAGCTGATCCTGTAGCTGATCCCTGTAGCTCATCCCTGTACTGATCCCTAGTACATCCTCTACACCATGTACATCCCTGTAGCATCCCTGTACGCTCATCCCTAGTACATCCTCTACACCAAGTACATCCTCTACACCAAGTACATCCTCTACACCAAGTACATCCTCTACACCAAGTACATCCTCTACACCAAGTACATCCTCTACACCAAGTACATCCTCTACACCAAGTACATCCTCTACACCAAGTACATCCTCTACACCAAGTACATCCTCTATACCAAGTACATCCTCTACACCAAGTACATCCTCTACACCAAGTACATCCTCTACACCAAGTACATCCTCTACACCAAGTACATCCTCTATACCAAGTACATCCTCTACACCAAGTACATCCTCTATACCAAGTACATCCTCTATACCAAGTACATCCTCTACTACCAAGTACATCCTCTATACCAAGTACATCCTCTACACCAAGTACATCCTCTATACCAAGTACATCCTCTATACCAAGTACATCCTCTATACCAAGTACATCCTCTATACCAAGTACATCCTCTACACCAAGTACATCCTCTACACCAAGTACATCCTCTATACCAAGTACATCCTCTACACCAAGTACATCCTCTATACCAAGTACATCCTCTACACCAAGTACATCCTCTACACCAAGTACATCCTCTACACCAAGTACATCCTCTATACCAAGTACATCCTCTACACCAAGTACATCCTCTACACCAAGTACATCCTCTACACCAAGTACATCCTCTATACCAAGTACATCCTCTACACCAAGTACATCCTCTACACCAAGTACATCCTCTATACCAAGTACATCCTCTACACCAAGTACATCCTCTACTACCAAGTACATCCTCTACACCAAGTACATTCCTCTATACCAAGTACATCCTCTATACCAAGTACATCCTCTACACCAAGTACATCCTCTACTACCAAGTACATCCTCTATACCAAGTACATCCTCTACACCAAGTACATCCTCTATACCAAGTACATCCTCTATACCAAGTACATCCTCTACACCAAGTACATCCTCTACACCAAGTACATCCTCTACACCAAGTACATCCTCTATACCAAGTACATCCTCTACACCAAGTACATCCTCTACACCAAGTACATCCTCTACACCAAGTACATCCTCTATAACCAAGTACATCCTCTACACCAAGTACATCCTCTACACCAAGTACATCCTCTATACCAAGTACATCCTCTACACCAAGTACATCCTCTACACCAATTACATCCTCTACACCAAGTACATCCTCTACACCAAGTACATCCTCTATCACCAAGTACATCCTCTACACCAAGTACATCCTCTACACCAAGTACATCCTCTATACCAAGTACATCCTCTACACCAAGTACATCCTCTACACCAAGTACATCCTCTACACCAAGTACATCCTCTATACCAAGTACATCCTCAACACCAAGTACATCCTCTACACCAAGTACATCCTCTACACCAAGAACATCCTCTACTACCAAGTACATCCACTACACCAAGTACAACCTCATACCAAGTACATCCTCTACACCAAGTACATCCTCTACACCAAGTACATCTCTACACCATCACACCAAGTACATCCACTACACCAGTACAACCTCTACACCAAGTACATCCTCTATCCAAGTACATCCTCTACACCAAGTACATCCTCTACACCAAGTACACCTCACTACAACCAGTACATCCTCTACACCAAGTACATCCTCTACACCAAGTACATCCTCTACACACAAGTACATCCTCACTACACCAAGTACATCCTCTATACCAAGTACATCCACAACACACCAAGTACAAATCCTACAGTACCCCTAACCAAGTACATCCTCCTACACCAAGTACATCCTCTACACCAAAGTCACCCAAACTACATCCTCCAAGTACATCCTCACACCAGTAACATCCTCCCTACACCAAGTACATCCTCTATACCAAGTACAAACCTCTACACCAAGTACATCCTCGTACCACCAAGTACACCTCTACACCAAGTACACCTCTATAGCAAGTACATCCTCTACACCAAGTACATCCCTCATACACCAAGTACATCCTCTACACCAAGTCACATCCACTACACCACTACCAATCCTCTACACCAAGTACAATCCTCTACACCAAGTACAACCTCTACACCCAAGTACATCCTCTATACCAAGTACAATCCTACTACACCAAGTACATCCTCATACACCAAGTACATCCTCTACACCAAGTACATCCTCTATACCAAGTACATCCTCTACACCAAGTACATCCTCTACACCAAGTACATCCTCTACACCAAGTACATCCTCTATACCAAGTACATCCTCTACACCAAGTACATCCTCTACACCAAGTACATCCTCTACACCAAGTACATCCTCTACACCAAGTACATCCTCTACACCAAGTACATCCTCTACACCAAGTAACATCCTCTATACCAAGTACATCCTCTACACCAAGTACATCCTCTACACCAAGTACATCCCTCTATACCAAGTACATCCTCTACACCAAGTACATCCTCTACACCAAGTACATCCTCTACACCAAGTACATCCTCTATACCAAGTACATCCTCTACACCAAGTACCTCCTCTACACCAAGTACATCCTCTACACCAAGTACATCCTCTATACCAAGTACATCCTCTACACCAGTACATCCTCTACACCAAGTACATCCTCTATACCAAGTACATCCTCTACACCAAGTACCATCCTCTACACCAAGTACATCCTCTACACCAAGTACCTCCTCTATACCAAGTACATCCTCTATCACCAAGTACATCCTCTACACCAAGTACATCCTCTATACCAAGTACCTCCTCTACACCAAGTACACTCCTCTACACCAAGTACATCCTCTATACCAAGTACATCCTCTATACCAAGTACATCCTCTATAACCAAGTACCTCCTCTACACCAAGTACATCCTCTATACCAAGTACATCCTCTATACCAAGTACATCCTCTATACCAAGTACATCCTCTATACCAAGTACATCCTCTATACCAAGTACATCCTCTACACCAAGTACATCCTCTATACCAAGTACATCCTCTATACCAAGTACATCCTCTATACCAAGTACATCCTCTACACCAAGTACATCCTCTATACCAAGTACATCCTCTAACCAAGTACATCCTCTATACCAAGTACATCCTCTACACCAAGTACATCCTCTATACCAAGTACATCCTCTATACCAAGTACATCCTCTATACCAAGTACATCCTCTATACCAAGTACATCCTCTATACCAAGTACATCCTCTATACCAAGTACATCCTCTATACCAAGTACATCCTCTATACCAAGTACATCCTCTACACCAAGTACATCCTCTATACCAAGTACATCCTCTATACCAAGTACATCCTCTACACCAAGTACATCCTCTATACCAAGTACATCCTCTACTACCCAGTACATCCTCTATACCAAGTACATCCTCTATACCAAGTACATCCTCTACACCAAGTACATCCTCTATACCAAGTACATCCTCTATCACCAAGTACATCCTCTACACCAAGTACATCCTCTATACCAAGTACATCCTCTATACCAAGTACATCCTCTATACCAAGTACATCCTCTATACCAAGTACATCCTCTATACCAAGTACATCCTCTACACCAAGTACATCCTCTATACCAAGTACATCCTCTATACCAAGTACATCCTCTATACCAAGTACATCCTCTATACCAAGTACATCCTCTACACCAAGTACATCCTCTATACCAAGTACATCCTCTATACCAAGTACATCCTCTACACCAAGTACATCCTCTATACCAAGTACATCCTCTATACCAAGTACATCCTCTATACCAAGTACATCCTCTATACCAAGTACATCCTCTACACCAAGTACATCCTCTATACCAAGTACATCCTCTATACCAAGTACATCCTCTACACCAAGTACATCCTCTATACCAAGTACATCCTCTACACCAAGTACATCCTCTATACCAAGTACATCCTCTATACCAAGTACATCCTCTATACCAAGTACATCCTCTATACCAAGTACATCCTCTATACCAAGTACATCCTCTATACCAAGTACATCCTCTATACCAAGTACATCCTCTATACCAAGTACATCCTCTATACCAAGTACATCCTCTATACCAAGTACATCCTCTACACCAAGTACATCCTCTATACCAAGTACATCCTCTATACCAAGTACATCCTCTATACCAAGTACATCCTCTATACCAAGTACATCCTCTATACCAAGTACATCCTCTATACCAAGTACATCCTCTATACCAAGTACATCCTCTATACCAAGTACATCCTCTATACCAAGTACATCCTCTATACCAAGTACATCCTCTACACCAAGTACATCCTCTACACCAAGTACATCCTCTATACCAAGTACCTCCTCTATACCAAGTACCTCCTCTACACCAAGTACATCCTCTACACCAAGTACATCCTCTACACCAAGTACATCCTCTATACCAAGTACATCCTCTATACCAAGTACATCCTCTACACCAAGTACATCCTCTATACCAAGTACATCCTCTATACCAAGTACATCCTCTACACCAAGTACATCCTCTATACCAAGTACATCCTCTACACCAAGTATATCCTCTACACCAAGTACATCCTCTACATCAAGTACATCCTCTATACCAAGTACATCCTCTATACCAAGTACATCCTCTACACCAAGTACATCCTCTACACCACGGACTAATAGATAACAATGTTAGATTTCCAGAGTTGTATCTGAGGACATGGTCAGAGATTGAAGTGACCAATAAAAACAGTGAGAGCTTCTGGTCATCAAACTAAACGTGAGACTTTGGAATGTTGTCTTCATTAAGAACAAACCAAAACAAATGTAAACAAAGATGTGACGTATTCAAAATGTATATACTTATATTTATTGCAACTTCCTCCCATACAGAACACATGTAAACATAGATGTAACGTATTCAAAATGTATTTACTTATATTTATTGCAACTTACTCCAAAATGTCAATGGCAAAAATGAAGTCTGACTTTCACTCTTCATTAACTATGGAAGTAACAAAATCACAAACAAAACCCTTCATCTCCAGCAACATAACTATTTCTTCCTTGAGATCTCATACTCGCCTCAATATCTTGCACAGGCTCAGCCAGCGGACACTGTCGTGGTAGATAATATAATATTCAAATCTTCAAACAGTGCTTTTAAAACCTGTGATTAAGTTCCCTGGCTTTTACAAAGTTTATCATACATACAACTGCTTGAAATTCAACACAGCCTTACACAGACTATCCTGATGGTTGCCACAGTGAAGAGGTAAGAGTGTGTGGTCAGGATGATATTCTTTAATTTTATTGTTCATACTAATTTTTCCAATTAAAGCTACAGTTCTCCATCGGTTGTTACACTGGCCATCTTGTTCCACACCAACCCAGTTATTTCAACACAGTTCTCTACAGCATTTGAATAAATCCTGTTCTGTAGTTGTGTCTTTGAGTGCCTCAACACAGAGTAATTCTTCGTTAAGCTCGAATCGAGGATGTATTCCCCGTATAAATACCAAAAATTGTGCTGTTCCTATACATTGGTACTTTAATCCAATGCGAGAGTACCAAAAAGCCTTTGCTTGCATCTCGAAGTTGATGCATCAAATTGTCACTTTTTTTTCAAAACGTCTGATTAAAGTTCCCTTGATAAAGAAATGGTGTCAAATTATGTTTTCTGTTCCGGACACACAATGCTTGCTGCATATGTCAAGCATTTCTTGATAAATTCACTGTCAGAAAAAGGCTTGTTCCGTTTTACGATCTTATGAGATATCTCCAAACTGGCTTCTGTTGCAGCATCTTGTATTTAAGACTTTTGGTGAAAACATTTTGCTGCTTCTTTAAATTATTAACAAACTTCTGGCATTTCTATTTTCTCTGTTGGTTCGTTAAATTGTGCCCGAAACACAAATGTTTTGTTTGGTGGTATCTTTTTAAGTCACACTCATTAAAGACGCTCACACACTCACGGCACAGCAAGCAGGCTGCTTTTCTCCCAACGCTCGTGAAGCAATATTTAACAGTTCATTCGTCATTTAAAAATACATTCGTCCTCAATCTTACTTTCTTTGGTAGCACTAATTGTTAAATCAAACGAATATTTCCTTTTAAATCACAAATTTTCAAAACCGTTCGAAATGTAAATCGTAAACAAAAGCCAATTCCGTTGAGCTGAAATGTAGTTTCGAACATGTATTTTAACAATTAATGACTAATGATTCTGAGGGGCATAAAACCGATTCTATATCTCTAGATTCGAATCAAATGGTGGGAATAAAATTTCAAAAATATATCAAAAATTCTAAGCAAAGAAAATTAACATGACACAAGATTGGCACATGTACATGCCTACCGGACGCATGTGGCCCGCGGATCGTAGTTTGCCTATCCCTGTGTTCGAATAATAATACAAAAAATTCGCGCTGTATATATTTTTACTGGAAAGTGGGCGGTAGGCCAAACAATTTTGAGAACCACTGCACTAGAGGATAGAAGAACAAAGAGCAAAGAAGTTATAATACATAAGGCAATTAATTTTAACATAGAAATACAACACAAAGATAACTTAATACAACCCTCAGATAGACATAAGGATAAAAACACCTTTCTTATTGATATTCCGTATGCAACAACAAACACATACAAATTCTCGTTTTTCCCATTCGGAATTCGGGCGTGGAATGACTTGTTGAGGAAACCAACAAAAAAACAACACTTTCATAAACATTTTTAACTCTAATAAGAATGCAAGACAAAACATAATTTACGGATAAACGAAAGTCGCAGTCATCTTCTGTATGGAGGAAGCGTCTGTAACAGATAAGATAATAAGATCACTATGGTGACAGTTATCAATATTTTCATAGGAACAAACTCATAAATCCCCCGACGCCCACCCCCCCCCCAAAAAAAAATATTTAAAAAAAATAAAAAAATCCGGTGACAAATTAAATCAACAAACGTCAACAATTCAGTGTACAAGATTTGATCTCATTTCTTTCATACCCGCCAGCGAACTTATCCCCCTTGTCAGCAGAGACCTCGGTTGTCAACAACATAATGGGACATAACTACTGGTCACTTCATGGCTGCTGAAGGGAAGTAAACCCATAACTCCTTCATACCCTTCAACTGAATGAAGAATCACTGCTAACAAGTCGGCTTAGCGATCTTCTCCAATCTCACCCACGCGGCGGTTCTTAAGTTGGCAAAGTTCTATGTATACCGGGTTCATAAGACAATTTCTTTAATACAACGCTATTGCTATCTGGTTTGAAAAAAAAACGTTTTTCAAAGCAAAGATTCCCGAACCTTTTTGAGTAGCGAACCCATTGTGACATATACATATGGTATTTAAAAACCGTCCGTCACCAAGACCTTTTGGGTCAGAAACAAAGGTCTTGAGAACCTCTGTACGAAGATGGTTATTTATTTTATTTATTCTGCACGTAAAGTTGATCGGGGAAGAGGCCCCCAAAGTACACACTTTTGAAATGACATGGTAACAGCTAAAGCGTTGTCAGACGTCCCACGTGACTTTGTCCAATCATAACAAAGTTAATTGCCCCACTTATTATGACGTAGTAAAGCTAAATTTAGAAAGGTTTTCAGATTAAGTTGGAAACGAATAACAAAATGAAATCACACCACCCTAACCATTTACACTTACACACAGCTGAAAATCTACCATTGCCGAAGGACTCATATTTCAACAATCAGAAGCTCTCAATTTCCGTGCGTCTGTCTCCAGAAGTAAGACAAAGACTTCAGTGACTTCATTCTTAGACCAGACTCAACAACCTTTCGAAATGATGTTAAAAAACCCCTCCAGGTGAAAAGCCGTCGAAATATAAATGTATTGTCTAACATTGACATTGACATTCTCATTGGCCACATTTGATTATCACTGCCTGTCTCAGAACAGATCATAAACTCACAGACATCATACAGTATTTGAAATAAATGTGTACACATCCATGACACTGTTTACTATTGTTCTTTGTAGTGTTAAATCTAAACTTGTCACAAACAAATCATAGAAATATTTGGGGAAATATCCTATATAATAAAAGGCAAGTTTCTGTCCTTTCTGTCCTTTCTGTCCTTTCTGTCCTTTCTGTCCTTTCTGTCCTTTCTGTCCTTTCTGCCCTTTCTGCCCTTTCTGCCCTTTCTGCCCTTTCTGCCCTTTCTGCCCTTTCTGCCCTTTCTGTCCTTTCTGTCCTTTCTGTCCTTTCTGTCCTTTCTGTCCTTTCTGCCCTTTCTGCCCTTTCTGCCCTTTCTGTCCTTTCTGTCCTTTCTGTCCTTTCTGTCCCGTCATCTATAGCGATTGGTCCCTCAAACACATATGACTCCTACAGCCAATCACTAGCGGAGAAAAATCTACATATTACGCGGAGGTTCAAAACGAGTTATTTTTGTTGCAGTTTTTTTTGGTCATAGTTCATTATGTTGTTCCCATCTTGAAGTGATGCCTGCCGCTTATTCCAATGACAATTATGTTAAATGCTTTTTCCTTGATGGTCCTGGGGGTAGTGGCAAGAGTTTTAAGTGTTGTTTGTTTTTTGTTGCTGTTATTGTTGTTGTTGTTTTTTTGTTTTGTTTTTTGTTGTTGTTTTGTTGTTGTTTTGTGGTTGTTGTTATTGTTGTTGTTTTGTTGTTGTTGCTTTGTTGTTGTAGTTGTTGTTTTGTTGTTGTTGTTTTGCTGTTGTTGTTTTTGTTTTGTTGTTGTTGTTGTTTTGTTTTTGTTGCTGTTGTTGTTGTTTTTGTTGTTGTTGTTGCTGTTGTTGTTGCTGTTGTTGTTTTTGCTGTTTTTGTTGTTGTTGTTGTCCACATCCCTTGCCCTGCGACGACAATGTCCTGCAAACGCTTCAGCATAACAACTACCAAAACACAACGTCCATGAACTTCACAGGTCACTCTACACTTATTCCCGTCCTTGGGCGGGCTTTGTTACTAGTACACCAATAAAATTCATTTGAAAGTCTTTTTAAAAGAGGATTATTCATGACAGAAACACGAATAAGCGGGGAGTACCTGAGAGAACTTTTAATCTAATTATAGAAAGTATATACAGTACATATCAAAGACGAGATGGGCTGTAATTAAAGTGGTACATGCCAAAGACGAGATGAGCTGTAATTAAAGTGGTACATGCCAAAGACGAGATGGGCTGTAATTAAAGTGGTACATGCCAAAGACGAGATGGGCTGTAATTAAAGTGGTACATGCCAAAGACGAGATAGGCTGTAATTAAAGTGGTACATGCCAAAGACGAGGTGGGCTGTAATTAAAGTGACTCGATTTACAAATAATATCAATAAAATATTAGTGTCTAAATAAGAGCATTCAATGAATACAGATTCTTTGCGTTAACGATTTTTTTTCAACGCTTTAAATTATGTAATGTGTTTTTTAAATACTTCTGTAAATAATCAACTAACTTATGATTGTATATAATCAAGAAAAGGTAAGTTTTATATGATCAACGAAAGATTTCTTTGTCTCTACGATAAAAAAGATGTGTTTGTATATGATCAAGAAATGAAAGGTCCCCCACCCTATCCCATTATTTTCACACAACTGAGCAGACGCAAGTTTCCGCCACTGAGATAAACAGTCCACATCTATCCCAGGACATCAGAGCGTGAAACAAGTTAGCGAAAACAGAAGTGTTGACCCTCGGCAGGCGACTCTCAGCGGATGAACGAGGAACGTCTCTAAAAATAGCTCAAGTAATATGGTGAGTGACATGAATCAGAAAAAGTGCATTGCATACCGTGAACGCAAGAATACCAATTGCTATCAATCATTTGGGTTATATCCCTTGGCGTAGATCAGGGCTCTCCAAACTTTTCTGCTGGAGGGCCGCATTAACTGTCAAACAGCAGTTTGGGGGCCGCATTAACTGTCAAACAGCAGTTTGGGGGCCGACTACACACTGGAGGTCCAAATAAGAAAGAATCAAAACATAGATGTTGTTTTTAATTATATATTTAATATTATTATATTTATAATATTAATATTATTTAATCTTATATTTATTATTATTTAATAATACATTGATGCACTGCGCATGAATACATGTATTAGTGGGAATGGTGAAATTGTTTCCTGGATGCCAAAATAGTAGATATTTCTGGCTTTAGATTTGATGTCCCTAACATCAACATTGACCTGAGATTATCATCAGACAAGTTAGTTCTCACATTGTTCTTCACCTATTTCATCCTCGGAGATGTCTGTTCGCACAAGCATGTTGTTCCAAAGATTTAAAGATACTTTGGTTCAAAAGCTTTGATATTATTATGTCTTCCTTGGGCAAAAACGTAAAAATTCAAAAGTCCTTTTTTGAACTTGTCCCTAAGGAGGTCATTTGCTTGCAAATTAATGAACTCAAGCTACAGTTCATTAGAGCAACGGTCCACATTTTCTTAGAATGGATTTTGAAATAGCCTCACTTTTTATGCCTTTGAATCCAAGTCAGAAAACCGCTCCTGAAACTGCAGTTGGAGGTCTTTGATGATCTCGCATGCAAATTATGTGGGGGAACTAAGCAGATAAATCAGCCGTGAAGACCTTGCACTACTGAAAGTGTATCAAGTTGTTGGCCTGTACTTGTTCCAAAAAACAAGACAAGTTTAGCTCTGAAGGCCATTAGGTGATTGTATAGATCAGAAACTAGATTTTTCTCTCCTTGTAGTTTTAGGTTCAGATATTTTAAATGTCCAGTTCAGTAATGTCTGCAGCAAAGGCCAATTTCCATACCCCCTCATTAGACAGTAATGGCTGTTACTTTCCTTTACTTTCTAGGAAGTCATGTATTTCTTTTCTTAATTTAAATACTCTACTCAGAACTTTCTCACTACTTATAAATTAGAGGAAATCAATAATTTGTGATAAATATCAATTAAGAACTACTATGTTAATCAATTTGATTGGCTTTGGTCAACTAATCAGTTATTGGCGAAGTTTTCTTGTCATCTACAGGTAAAATAGTATTTTTTTATTTTAAAAGGTCTCCAGGGGCCGGATGAGAGGGCCTCACGGACCGCATCTGGCCCGCAGGCCGTAGTTTGGAGACTCCTGGCGTAGACAGTAATATAGCTCCCATTGAACTTTTGTGTTCGTGTTTTATGTCTATTTGTTCTACAGTGTTATGAAATGTTTACAATCTATGAAATCAATTATTAAGAAATTTAAGTATAACGACTTGTCCCAGACCTGCTCTCTTCAGATGATGTCACGTGGGGAAACAGAGAGAAAATTGAGGATACATCCTAGTGCTTCATTCTATGATAGCCGGAAGTGACGTTCCAAACAATACAACAGTAAACTCTCTTCACGCTATTACTTAGCCCCTTCCACTAAGTGGCTAACCCCTGACAGACTTACTTCCCCTTGTCATGATGTACTTTTGCTGGACGTGCTGTGGGGTGGGGAGGGAATGAGGGGAGGGGGCTAGTTGCTTGTGACTGTCAGGAGAAAAGCCTCAGGTTAGATGGAGGAAATCAAGGGCGCTCTACTCTTTGATGACTCTTGATGTGTTCTTGTCTCCCTTACGGCTTGCTGTCCCCTTTAACATTTCGGTCAACAAGTCTAGAACCGCTAAACCCAACTATGGTAAGAGATTTGAGATTATCTGTGGACAGCCGCTGAGTACTGTATTCAGTGGTTTCTCAACTAGAAGGTATTACCCCTTGTTAGAGGGTTAGATGATTGACTATACAGAGAGTGTTACATATCAGGGCCCTGGGCCTTCTAATGTTGAGGCAATACATAATTGGTCTTACATTTAAAAACTATATTTAGTGAATCAAACGACTCCTCTTTCATGCAACAGACAAAGATATTTAATAAACTGCTGACAATATATGTATATATTGGCATATATATATAGAACAAGAGAAATGTCGGGAGCAACAGAAACCCCTCTTCATTGCCTTCATAGATTTAACGAAGGCATTTGACCTGGTCAGCCGCAAGGGTCTGCTACGTATACTGGAAAAAATAGGATGTCCACCGCGGCTTCTCTCCATCATCGAGTCCTTCCACACCAATATGCACAGCACAGTGCTCTTCGATGGTGCCACCTCAGAACCCTTCCCAGTTTGTAGCGGAGTCAAACAGGGCTGTGTACTGGCTCCAACACTCTTTGGTATCTTTTTCTCGATGCTGTTGCGACATGCTTTCGAGGTATGCTCCGAGGTTGTGAACATTCATACCAGGACGGATGGAAACCTACACAACATCAGCCGGCTCCGTGCGAAGAGCAAATTGGAAAATGTATTAATCAGAGAGTTGCTCTTTGCGGATGACGCAGCCCTTACCTCACATACAGAGGCAGGACTCCAACAGTTGGTCAATAAGTTCTCAGAGGCATGCAATGATTTTGGTTTAAAGATTAGCCTAAAAAAGACCAACATTATGAGACAAGGCACTGGCCGCCTTCCAGCAATCTCCATTGAGGGAAACACCTTGGACGTCGTCGATGATTTCACCTACCTTGGCAGTAACATCACAAGCACACTCTCCCTGGATAAGGAAATAGGAACCAGAATCGGCAAGACCACGTCATTTATGGCTAGCTTGAATCAAAGAGTGTGGAACAATGCGCAGCTCACAGATAGGACGAAAATTACTGTGTACCAGGCCTGCGTGCTCAGCACACTCCTCTATGGCAGTGAGTGCTGGACGACCTACGCCAAGCAAACAAAGCAGCTCAACAGCTTCCACTTACGATGCTTGCATAGGATTCTACGCACCAAGTGGCAGGACAAGATCACCAATGTCGAGGTACTCAGAAGAAGCCATATGCTGAGTATGCACTCAAATCTGAGTGAGAGGCGCCTGCGGTGGTTAGGTCATGTCCACAGGATGAGCTCGGAGCGCATTCCTAGAGCCATGCTTTACGGTGAGCTGGCAACCGGTAAGAGAAAAAGAGGTCGCCCCTGCTTGCGCTTCAAGGACGTCTGCAAGAAAGACATGTCATTGGCACAGATAGACTATAAAACGTTGGAGACCATTTCCGAGGAGCGCACCTCCTGGTGGGCAAAAGTGAGTGAGGGCATTCATGTCGCGGAAGCATCCCGCATAGCTTTGAGTGAAGAGAGAAGGGTCAGGAGAAAGGGGCATGAGGGGCAGAGGAGCAGAAGTATACGCCATCGTCCCATGAGGACGGACGGTTGCCAAACATATATAGAACTAGAGAGTGGCCTGTCATTTAAACACTAGAGGATGTCATTGAACCATAGAGGATGTCATGGGAACTTTGTTCCATGCCAGTTAACCTTAATCCCTGACTTAATCTTCATCCGTGTCTGTTTTCTTTGAGCGATAGATACATCAGGTGATCTTCAGTCGGTCTTTGAGTGACAGACCTATCAGGTGATCTTTATTCTGTTTTTGGGTGACAGATCTATAAGGTGATCTTTATTCGGTCTTTGAGTGACAGATCTATCAGGTAATCTTCAGTCGGTCTTTGAGTGACAGATCTATCAGGTAATCCTCAATCAGTCTTTGAGTGACAGATCTATCAGGTAATATTCATACAACATATAGAATGGGACTGCAATAAAGCTTTTAAATAAAATACAAAATACACAAACAAATTGTGCAATGAAAACAATAAATTTGAGCTTTATTTTTAGACTGATACGACAGTAAACGTTTCGGCTAATGCCTTCATCAGTACAACATAAAATACATTCTTAAAATACTTACATAAGTAATAATAATATTCTTACAACATATTTTATTTTAAAATATTTATGTTAAATAAAAAGAAAGGAAAAACAAAAACAAACATGGACACAGGATATAGCAAAAAGGGGGAAGTATCCAAAGTTACAGTAAAAACCACAACGGGAACAAGATTATGCAGTTAAGTAAAATTATGAATTTGGTTAATTCCATATGGAGCCAACGTACCAAATCTTTTTATGAGTCTATTTTCCATGTGGACTCTATCATGGGTATTGCTTGCATATAAAATACCAGTTACTGCAATATCTGATATGCCGTTATGGTCAACACTGTTAAAATGTTTAGAAACAGGACATTGAGCCTGTTTATTTATATTATACAGGTGTTCTCTAAACCGATCTCCAAGACGACGACCAGTCTCACCCACGTAAATTTTATTACACCTCTTGCAGAGAATTGCATAAATCACGTTGCGACTTGTGCAAGTGAATCCATCTTTTATTAAGAATTTTTCAAGAGGGAAAGAAATGTTGTTAATTTCCATCACATATGGACAAGTATTGCAACGGTTACGGTTGCAACCTTTTGTTCCAATATGTGCTTTCATTGTGGGAAGGTGACTTCTTACAAGAATATCTCTGAGGCTTCTATCTCTCCGGAAAGCAAAAAGAGGAGGTTTTTTGAAGACCTGCTGAGTTAGAGGGTCAGCCATAAGGATTGGTCGGTTTTTGAGAATCACCTGGCGGGCTTTAAAATTATGAGGATGAAAAGTTAAAATAAATTTTGATCGATCACATTGATCAGAAACAGATGATTTAAATGTATCCTGTCTGGTCATGCCTTTAATTCGATTGACAGCGGATATTAAAACTGTTTCCGGGTATGACCTTCTTCGAAAAAAATCCAGCATTTCATTACTTTTCTCCAAAAAGTCTGCCTCATCACTGCAGAGTCTTTTAAGTCTCAATAGTTGCGAAAATGGAATAGCGTTCTTACATGATTGAGGATGGGACGATGTGTACATAAGGAAACTATGGCTATCTGTAGACTTGTAAAATATTGATGTTGATATTTTGTTTTCTTTTAATTTAATTTGAATGTCCAAAAAAATTGACAGCACTCCTATGGATGGTATAAGTAAATTTGATTGCACAATGGAAATTACTAACGAAGTCAATGAAACTTTGCAATTGTTGCATGTCCATTTTTGTTATTCCTATACAATCGTCAATGTATCTCCTGTAGTACTCTGGAGAGATACCTTTGTAATTTTCACTCCATAGGTGTTCCAAATGGCCCATAAATATGCATGCATAACTTGGTCCCATTTTCGTTCCCATAGCAACTCCACTAATTTGATCAAAAAACTGTCCGTTAAACTCAAACGAGTTTAAATTTAGGACCAGCTCAGTTAATCGTAGTATGGCACTTGCGGGGATCTTGAGATTTGCCTTCTTGTTGAGAAAAAATGAGATTGCAGAGAGGCCATCGGCATGAGGAATAGACGTGTACAATGAAGAAACGTCCATTGTAAATAGTAAATGATCTTCATTGGGTAAAACCAAGGAATCCAGAGATTTTAACATATGGCTAGTGTCCTTAATGAAGGATGGTAAATTAGCAACAATAGGTTGAAAAACAGTATCCAAAAAATCTGAAATTAATTCAGTAGGACAAGAGCAGGCGGAGACAATTGGTCTTCCAGGGTTTCCCAGCTTGTGTATTTTTGGTAATAAGTATAAACATGGTTTACCAAGATCACTGTCATAAATACGTAAATTTTTTGCAGAGGATGGTAATTGACCACAATCTATAAGTTCTTCAATGGTCTCCTTAACAATTTCGTTATTACAAATAATAGGATCGTTTGTCCTTGGGTTGTAAAAAGTTGCATTATTTAATTGTTTAGAGGCCTCTTCAATGTAAAGTCTCTTATCCCACACCACCACAGCTCCACCTTTATCTGCCGGCTTGATAACAATGTCTTGGCGTTTTTTCAGTTGGAAAAGTGCTCGCCATTCTTCTTTCGATAAATTGGATTTGTTCAGAGGAGTTTGGCGAATATTTTGGATTTGATTTTCCGTACTTTTAATGTAAAGGTCAAGAGCTTTAGATTGATCGGAAGGAGGGGTCCATGTTGATTTACGTTGCCGATGTAAAGGAAATTCATTGTCGTCCTCATCGTTATTCGCAGGGGTACCATAGAAGTAAAGCTGCAATCTCATTGAGCGAAAGAAACGATGGGCATCTGATAGTAATTGGTATTTATCACTTGAGGCCCGAAGAGGAATAAATTTGAGACCTTTACTCAGAACTGATCTTTCTGGCTCAGAAAGTGTAAGATCCGGTGGAATACAGACGACTAAGTTTGATTCATTATCCGTTACGTGAGACGTTGTAACTTTAGGATTATTTGCAGTTTTAAGATGTTCAATCTTTCTTTTTTTGGCTCCAGATAATAAGTTGTAAAGCTCCCTATTAAGACCATGAATTATCCAGTGAATGAGATTGAATAGCAAGTTGTTATTATGAGTATTCACACGAAGTTGATCCTCCAATTTGTTAATTTTAATAGTTAGTTGAGAAATTAAACGCCTGTGAGAGTCCAAAACAATCCTCATACGTCCACAAGCACATCTCTTGTCAATGGCAGAAAGTTTGAGTCGATCAAAAGAATTAAAGGCACCAGCAGCAGGATGAAAATATGTTTTAAAACCTTTTGGAACAAGATTTTTATGAATACAATTGTTTAAAAAATTGACATGTGTGGTATATCGAGTCTTCTTAAATATATTGAACGCCAGTTCAGTACAATTTTTTGATAAAACTGTTGGCAAAAGACTAAATGAAGTAATAATAAAGTTACGGAATTGATTTTGAACAAGTTTAGATGACGTCATTTGCAAAAATGTATTAAAAAATGTTTGACATAATTAAAAAAAGTGTAAATTAATGGTAAGAAACAAAGAATTGGGGATAAAATAATAATAGTACAAATACAAATGAAGAAATATAAATCTCTACTCTAGTTCTAACAAAATGGAATAAAATTATAACGATATATCAAATACAGATATTTAGCATTAATAACAATTAGACACAAGACATATATCAAGTAGCAGTCAGAATTTAAGATTAATACAACATATAGAATGGGACTGCAATAAAGCTTTTAAATAAAATACAAAATACACAAACAAATTGTGCAATGAAAACAATAAATTTGAGCTTTATTTTTAGACTGATACGACAGTAAACGTTTCGGCTAATGCCTTCATCAGTACAACATAAAATACATTCTTAAAATACTTACATAAGTAATAATAATATTCTTACAACATATTTTATTTTAAAATATTTATGTTAAATAAAAAGAAAGGAAAAACAAAAACAAACATGGACACAGGATATAGCAAAAAGGGGGAAGTATCCAAAGTTACAGTAAAAACCACAACGGGAACAAGATTATGCAGTTAAGTAAAATTATGAATTTGGTTAATTCCATATGGAGCCAACGTACCAAATCTTTTTATGAGTCTATTTTCCATGTGGACTCTATCATGGGTATTGCTT
The DNA here is from genome assembly GCA_944989445.1 of Ampullaceana balthica. Taxonomy (NCBI): domain Eukaryota; kingdom Metazoa; phylum Mollusca; class Gastropoda; family Lymnaeidae; genus Ampullaceana; species Ampullaceana balthica. Next base: position 183,717 of record CALYLW010000824.1, read on the forward strand.
GCATATAAAATACCAGTTACTGCAATATCTGATATGCCGTTATGGTCAACACTGTTAAAATGTTTAGAAACAGGACATTGAGCCTGTTTATTTATATTATACAGGTGTTCTCTAAACCGATCTCCAAGACGACGACCAGTCTCACCCACGTAAATTTTATTACACCTCTTGCAGAGAATTGCATAAATCACGTTGCGACTTGTGCAAGTGAATCCATCTTTTATTAAGAATTTTTCAAGAGGGAAAGAAATGTTGTTAATTTCCATCACATATGGACAAGTATTGCAACGGTTACGGTTGCAACCTTTTGTTCCAATATGTGCTTTCATTGTGGGAAGGTGACTTCTTACAAGAATATCTCTGAGGCTTCTATCTCTCCGGAAAGCAAAAAGAGGAGGTTTTTTGAAGACCTGCTGAGTTAGAGGGTCAGCCATAAGGATTGGTCGGTTTTTGAGAATCACCTGGCGGGCTTTAAAATTATGAGGATGAAAAGTTAAAATAAATTTTGATCGATCACATTGATCAGAAACAGATGATTTAAATGTATCCTGTCTGGTCATGCCTTTAATTCGATTGACAGCGGATATTAAAACTGTTTCCGGGTATGACCTTCTTCGAAAAAAATCCAGCATTTCATTACTTTTCTCCAAAAAGTCTGCCTCATCACTGCAGAGTCTTTTAAGTCTCAATAGTTGCGAAAATGGAATAGCGTTCTTACATGATTGAGGATGGGACGATGTGTACATAAGGAAACTATGGCTATCTGTAGACTTGTAAAATATTGATGTTGATATTTTGTTTTCTTTTAATTTAATTTGAATGTCCAAAAAATTGACAGCACTCCTATGGATGGTATAAGTAAATTTGATTGCACAATGGAAATTACTAACGAAGTCAATGAAACTTTGCAATTGTTGCATGTCCATTTTTGTTATTCCTATACAATCGTCAATGTATCTCCTGTAGTACTCTGGAGAGATACCTTTGTAATTTTCACTCCATAGGTGTTCCAAATGGCCCATAAATATGCATGCATAACTTGGTCCCATTTTCGTTCCCATAGCAACTCCACTAATTTGATCAAAAAACTGTCCGTTAAACTCAAACGAGTTTAAATTTAGGACCAGCTCAGTTAATCGTAGTATGGCACTTGCGGGGATCTTGAGATTTGCCTTCTTGTTGAGAAAAAATGAGATTGCAGAGAGGCCATCGGCATGAGGAATAGACGTGTACAATGAAGAAACGTCCATTGTAAATAGTAAATGATCTTCATTGGGTAAAACCAAGGAATCCAGAGATTTTAACATATGGCTAGTGTCCTTAATGAAGGATGGTAAATTAGCAACAATAGGTTGAAAAACAGTATCCAAAAAATCTGAAATTAATTCAGTAGGACAAGAGCAGGCGGAGACAATTGGTCTTCCAGGGTTTCCCAGCTTGTGTATTTTTGGTAATAAGTATAAACATGGTTTACCAAGATCACTGTCATAAATACGTAAATTTTTTGCAGAGGATGGTAATTGACCACAATCTATAAGTTCTTCAATGGTCTCCTTAACAATTTCGTTATTACAAATAATAGGATCGTTTGTCCTTGGGTTGTAAAAAGTTGCATTATTTAATTGTTTAGAGGCCTCTTCAATGTAAAGTCTCTTATCCCACACCACCACAGCTCCACCTTTATCTGCCGGCTTGATAACAATGTCTTGGCGTTTTTTCAGTTGGAAAAGTGCTCGCCATTCTTCTTTCGATAAATTGGATTTGTTCAGAGGAGTTTGGCGAATATTTTGGATTTGATTTTCCGTACTTTTAATGTAAAGGTCAAGAGCTTTAGATTGATCGGAAGGAGGGGTCCATGTTGATTTACGTTGCCGATGTAAAGGAAATTCATTGTCGTCCTCATCGTTATTCGCAGGGGTACCATAGAAGTAAAGCTGCAATCTCATTGAGCGAAAGAAACGATGGGCATCTGATAGTAATTGGTATTTATCACTTGAGGCCCGAAGAGGAATAAATTTGAGACCTTTACTCAGAACTGATCTTTCTGGCTCAGAAAGTGTAAGATCCGGTGGAATACAGACGACTAAGTTTGATTCATTATCCGTTACGTTATTATTTCAGGTAATATTCAGTCGGTCTTTGAGTGACAGATCTATCAGGTGATCTATAGTCGGTCTTTGAAAAGTTCGGCAGATCTGACGAGGCTGGTTGTCTAGGTCATTAATATAACCAGAGAGAAGACAGAAGAAATCTTCGAAAGACTTGACACAAATCAATGTTCTTCTGTTGTCAGTGCTAGAAGTGTTGTCAGTGCTAGAAGTGTTGTCAGTGCTAGATGTGTTGTCAGTGCTAGAAGTCATGTCATTGATTGCGAAGAACAAACCTAGAAATGCCTGACAACAAACTGGTCATTTCAACTGTCCACCTCATTTCACTTGTTGCTAACTGTGAGATTGGAGATGGAAACATTGGTTATCTTTCTTTTAGTATTTCCAAATGTAAGTATTCCAAGTTATGGACTATAGATAGGTTATGAGGCTGTTAAAAGTTGCAGATACAAAGTGGAGGTAAATTAAAGTCTCACACCCTTGTAAAATATTATTCTAAAAATGAATATATTTTATTGACTTGCCACCCTCCCCCTCCCCCATGTAGAAAAGGGAGGGGAAATGGCATCCTAAACAGATGAAAATAAAAAATTTGAATCGATACCTAGAATCGAGTTAGTTGGAGAAAAAGAAAATTGGATAAAAATCATGATGAGCCGTAATCGATACACAGGAAGAAGAAAAATGATTTTCACAGCTGCAACATAACAACAGTTACTTCTTTTTTTTATATCATATTTATGAACTAAAAGATGTTGGTTCTTCGGCAATTTTGGCAAATTGCACAGATTGCCGAAACGTCAGTTGTTCTGGGACGTCCTGTCAGACCCATAAGATTCCCTGTTTGTATAAAATATATCTATTTAAAGATTTTGAAACCCTTTTAACAGATAGATAATTCTCTGATATAAACAGCCAAGAACTTTGTGGTGAAAGGTCAGTGGCGTGTTCTGTACGGTAGTGTGTTCTGTACAGTGGCGTGTTCTGTACAGTGGTGTGTTCTGTACAGTGATGTGTTCTGTACAGTGGTGTGTTCTATACAGTGGTGTGTTCTGTACGGTGGTGTGTTCTGTACAGTGGTGTGTTCTGTACAGTGGTGTGTTCTGTACAGTGGTGTGTTCTGTACAGTGGTGTGTTCTGTACAGTGGTGTGTTCTGTACAGTGGTGTGTTCTGTACGGTGGTGTGTTCTGTACAGTGGTGTGTTCTGTACAGTGATGTGTTCTGTACAGTGGTGTGTTCTGTACAGTGGTGTATTCTGTACAGTGGTGTGTTCTGTAAGGTAGTGTATTCTGTACGGTGGTGTATTCTGTACAGTGGTGTGTTCTGTAATGAGGTAAAAGATTTAATATCTTTGAAACTCATAACAAAAAATGGATTACGCTCCAAACTTGAGGATTTCTCTAAGAATTTTACGAACTCTCCCAATATGTATGACATCCGGGGACCTCACTATATTAGCAATTGAGTATCAGTTCTGTAACCTCACTTACATGTTTGTACATTAATTTGAGAACTCTCTCAACTAAAAGTTCGTAAAAAAAGTCTGAGTTATACTCATGTTAACTGTTTTTTAAAATGAAGTGTGTTCAATAAAAGTATTAGTTTTTGTAATAATTACCGTGTAAGTGTTACAGCGTTCTTCATTTGGATGTTCGCTAACAATTGATAAAAAACATAATCTCTCTTTTTTAGAATAAGTACATTGTATTTACATAGGGGCGCAATATTTTACTTTTCACGGAGTGATTTAAAGGCTAAATCTGGCCCTGTAGGGAACTAATAGATGAATTTATATTTTAATAATAAGCTATTAGATGTACGTGACATAAAGATGTCTATGAAAAGGCATTTAATGGATAAAATACAAAGATAATTTTAAGAAGAATTATAGATTTGAAGAAAAAAAAACTTGACATAAAATCACACCGATGACGTCATTGTTGCTTATTTAAATCTTTATCTCAAATTACTGGACAAAAATATAGCGCGCAGTGGAATATCTGATATTATCACAAGAAAAGTTATTTAAAAAAATTTGAATGTGTGATGACGTCATGACAGGAAAAGTTATAGAGCAAAAGTTGAATGTGTGATGACGTCATCAATCCGACAGTGTTAAAAGTAGGGATACAAATAACAAAAGATTGCGATGGAATTTACGGATTTTCTAATAAGACAAAAATGAAACTTGACAAACAGAAAAAAAAACCTTTTAGCATTGAAAAAAATAATTTTCCCCACACATAATAAAGACAAAGGGAGATAATTTATGGATTTTTCTCTTCAACATCAGGTTGAAAAATTACATAAATGATTTCATTGAACATTTGAAAAAAGGTCGTAACTCACTAATGGCTGGTTCATGAACTTAATATGTACTCACTAATGGCTGGTTCGTTAACTTAATATTTCAGCTGACGAGAGGTTAGCAACATTTCAAAACTTGAAGGAATGAGAGCACAGTTATTGTGAATAAGAAACATTGTTTTATACAACTGTTATTGAGCGCATTGTTAATCGGTTTAAAGTAACCCAACATGCACACAGCCTAGTTTAACATGCACACAGCCTAGTTTAACATGCACACAGCCTAGTATAACATGCACACAGCCTAGTTTAACATGCACACAGCCTAGTATAACATGCACACAGCCTAGTATAACATGCACACAGCCTAGAATAACATTCACACAGCCTAGTATAACATGCACACAGCCTAGTATAACATGCACACAGCCTAGTATAACATGCACATAGCCTAGTATAACAAGCACACAGCCTAGTATAACATGCACACAGCCTAGTATAACATGCACACAGCCTAGTTTAACATGCACACATCCTAGTATAACATGCACACAGCCTAGTATAACATGCACACAGCCTAGTATAACATGCACACAGTCTAGTTTAACATGCACACAGCCTAGATTTACATGCACACAGCTTTGTTTCACATGCACACAGCCTAGTTTAACATAAACACAACCTAGTTTAACCTGCCCACAGCCTTGTTTTACATGCACACAGCCTTGTTAATATGCACACAGCTTAGTTTAACATGCACACAACCTTGTTTATATGCACACAGCCTAGTTTAACATGCCGCAGCCTTGTTTTACATGCACACAGCCTTGTTTACATTCACATAGCCTAGTTTAACATGCACGCAGCCTTGTTTTACATGCACACAGCCTTGTTTTACATGCACACAGCCTTGTTTTACATGCACACAGCCTTGTTTTATATGCACACAGGCTGGTTTAACATGAACACAGCCTTGTTTTACATGCAACAGCCTTGTTTTACATGCACACAGCCTAGTTTAACATGCACACAGCCTAGTTTTACATGCACACAGCCTTGTTTATATGCACACAGCCTAGTTTAACATGCACACAGCCTTGTTTTACATGCACACAGCCTAGTTTAACATGCACACAGCCTGTTTACATGCACGCAGCCTAGTTTAACATGCACACAGCCTTGTTTTACATGCACACAGCCTAGTTTAACATGCACACAGCCTAGTTTAACATGCACACAGCCTAGTTTAACATGCACACAGCCTTGTTTAACATGCACACAGCCTTGTTTAACATGCACACAGCCTAGTTTAACATGCACACAGCCTAGTTTAACATGCACACAGCCTTGTTTTACATGCACACAGCCTAGTTTAACATGCACACAGCCTTGTTTAACATGCACGCAGCCTAGTTTAACATGCACACAGCCTTGTTTTACATGCACACAGCCTAGTTTAACATGCACACAGCCTAGTTTAACATGCACACAGCCTAGTTTAACATGCACACAGCCTTGTTTAACATGCACACAGCCTTGTTTTACATTCACATACTCAAAAAAAGTAAAGGGTATCAGCATGTAGAAATGTAAGTCTCATCCAATAATCCCTACTTGTATGAGTACATGTATGAGTACATGTATGAGTACATGTATGAGTAGATGTATGAGTACATGTATGAGTAGATGTATGAGTACATGTATGAGTAGATGTATGAGTACATGTATGAGTACGATGTATGAGTAGCATGTATGAGTACATGTATGAGTAGATGTATGAGTAGATGTATGAGTACATGTATGAGTACATGTATGAGTAGTACATGTATGAGTAGATGTATGAGTACATGTATGAGTAGATGTATGAGTACATGTATGAGTACATGTATGAGTAGATGTATGAGTAGATGTATGAGTACATGTATGAGTAGATGTATGAGTACATGTATGAGTAGATGTATGAGTAGATGTATGAGTAGATGTATGAGTACATGTATGAGTACATGTATGAGTACATGTATGAGTACATGTATGAGTACATGTATGAGTACATGTATGAGTAGATGTATGAGTACATGTATGAGTAGATGTATGAGTAGATGTATGAGTAGATGTATGAGTACATGTATGAGTAGATGTATGAGTAGATGTATGAGTAGATGTATGAGTACATGTATGAGTAGATGTATGAGTACATGTATGAGTACATGTATGAGTAGATGTATGAGTAGATGTATGAGTACATGTATGAGTAGATGTATGAGTAGATGTATGAGTACATGTATGAGTACATGTATGAGTAGATGTATGAGTACATGTATGAGTACATGTATGAGTACATGTATGAGTAGATGTATGAGTACATGTATGAGTAGATGTATGAGTACATGTATGAGTAGATGTATGAGTACATGTATGAGTACATGTATGAGTACATGTATGAGTAGATGTATGAGTACATGTATGAGTAGATGTATGAGTAGATGTATGAGTACATGTATGAGTAGATGTATGAGTACATGTATGAGTAGATGTATGAGTACATGTATGAGTACATGTATCGAGTACATGTATGAGTAGATGTATGAGTAGATGTATGAGTACATGTATGAGTACATGTATGAGTACATGTATGAGTAGATGTATGAGTACATGTATGAGTACATGTATGAGTACATGTATGAGTAGATGTATGAGTACATGTATGAGTACATGTATGAGTAGATGTATGAGTACATGTATGAGTACATGTATGAGTACATGTTATGAGTAGATGTATGAGTACATGTATGAGTACATGTATGAGTAGATGTATGAGTACATGTATGAGTAGATGTATGAGTACATGTATGAGTACATGTATGAGTAGATGTATGAGTACATGTATGAGTACATGTATGAGTACATGTATGAGTAGATGTATGCGTACATGTATGAGTACATGTATGAGTACATGTATGAGTACATGTATGAGTAGATGTATGAGTACATGTATGAGTACATGTATGAGTACATGTATGAGTAGATGTATGAGTACATGTATGAGTACATGTATGAGTACATGTATGAGTACATGTATGAGTAGATGCATGACTACATGTATGAGTACATGCATGAGTACATGTATGAGTACATGTATGAGTCGACAGTACAAAACAAAAATACTTCTCGGAGAGTGGAGGGAAGGTTATAGATTTTATTGGTGGAATTTACAAATTTGCAATTGTTTTTATTTTAAAAAATGTGATACTCTCATCGTACACTGTAGATTATAAAGCAACACCCCATAGCCAAATTTGGGCCGTCCATAATGACGTCACGCACCTAGGGGGGAGGGGGATCCCCACATTTGTGACGATGTGTGACGAGGGGGAGGGGGGAGTTTAAGAATTGTGACGTCACGTCAAAACACGTTACTTTAAATCAAAGTTCCACTGAAATATTTCATTTCTTACAATTTATTTTATGTCGTTTTACATGGATTCACGCGTGTAACGATATTAGGGTGCAAACTTGCACTAAATACATAGCCTACTAAAATGACAATAAAGTAATCTGAAACAAGCTCATTTTCAAATAGAATAAAATAATTTTAAAAAATCTTTTTTATAAAGTACACGCTTTTATTTACACATAAAAAGTGCACTAAAAAGAATAAAATAAAAAAACATTCTATGATAAAAGGTGAAATCCGTGAAACTATCCACTGCACATAAAGCGTGGGGCGCCCATCACAGCTCATTTCTCTTTGCAACAATTCTTTTGCATATAGATAAATATATCTAATTAATATGATAGTAGCAATTATATGATCAAAGTTGTGAAACTTTTAATGTTTATTAATATACATACAAAATTGTATTTATGTTTCACAGCCTTGTACATGATAGCAAGTTTTGATGAGGGCCCCACGCTTTTATGTGCAGTGGATAGGTTCACGGATTTCACCTTTTATCATAGAAAGTTTTTTATTTTATTCTTTTTAGTGCACTTTCTATGTGTAAATAAAAGGGTGTACTTTTAAAAAAAAGATTTTTTAAAAATATTTCATTTTCTACTTTTTAGTATCAACATTTTTTAAATCGATTTTTCGACCTTATCAATTAAATTCAATTAGTTAAACTTCAATGTCAATAACTTAAATATGATTAAAAAGATAGATTATTAATTACAAATTTATGTATTTAAAACAACAACAGAAACACACAAAAAACAGTTCCCCCAACCAAAAATTGAATCACGTACCTCCAGGTCAGCTCCATCACTCTAACAATTCGGCCAAGGAGGCCTGACAGATTATGTTTTTTAAAAAACTTATAATAAAAACTCTTTACAATTCACGTCTGACGCCCACACATCTTATTTTAAAATTATTATTATTATTAAATCCCTTATATTAACTTCACCGCCGTCTCTGTCTTGGGCGGGCACCGCGGAAAAACAGAAGTAAAAAATGACCCACTTCCCGTCATGCCATTGAGCTGAAATTTGGCACACGGACCCATGTCACCTAACAATGCATCGTATCAAAACTTCATATCGATCGAACGTACCTTAATTAAATTAATGCATTTTTAGTTTATCTATATAAAACTATTGTAGAAGTCGCTATTGTTTACATTTTACGGGTCAATCGACTTCACGCCAGCCATCGGTGATCACATCTCGTGTTTTAACCAGGTGGAATTGACTCAGTTTCAGGCTGTAAATGTTTCTCGCGTTGGAACATAGTCAAAACTTTAAGTTCTGTTTCATATATAAGGGATTTATAGTCAAAAACTTTGTTTCTACGGGGTTGTTTTTATTTACCTCTATTTTTTTTTAAAACACCAAACACATCATAAGTGCCCGCCCAACGTTTTATACCACGGTGATGTGTTCACGTGGTGAACTCATGGATGTCAACAAAGCAGACGGGTACCGATGCTTATATAAAGATAAACTAAAAATGCAATAATTTAATTACGGTACATTCGATCGATCTGAAATGTTTATACAATGCATTGTCAGCCAAATCTATCTGTTGTAAAAATTTGAGATCTCTAGGACCATCAGAAGTGGTTTAATTTTACGTTACAAGATTTGATGGAAGGACGGAAAATACAACATACAAACAGTGTGAGTTAAATAAAAGCGTGTAATAAAATACCGCTTTTAGGGGTGGGGGGGGGGTCAACTCTAAGTGACGTCATATTGGAGGGAGGGTATCTAAGTTTTTGTGACGAATTGTGACGAGGGGGGGGGGTAAAAAATCGGCCAAAATCACGTGACGTAATTTATGGACGGCCTAAATGTAGATTTATAAAGGGACACTCCCAATAGCTTAATGTAGATTTATGAAATACTTGACTATAATCCACTTCCTCAATTATCCCATAAATCCAAGGGAGACGGCCGAATAATGCTTCATTTTAACGGCGGATAATCCTTGTTAACGCGTTGTCCGTTCAATTAGCCATGTAGAGTAGAGTGCATCTGTCTGACGTGGATGGACATAACTTTGTTATTTGCCTGGCCTAATGACATCTTGCTTTCTGCAAGACTGGACCGAGCCCTTTCCAATGTCATCCTGGAATTTAAATGACATTTGGCGCTAATGTCACCTTCTTCGATAATGCCAGAAAAGCTAAATCTGACGTATGAAGGGTTTACAAAGTCAGTGGTCCCCTAGATCAGTGCTTCTCAAAGTGATGGTCCACGGACCGGAACGGATCCGGTCCGTGGGCCATCCGATGCCGGTCCGCAGAAGTTACAAAGAAAGGGCATTTCGCTACCACGTCAGTACAGGGAAATAGTTCACCGGTCCCTGGTGCAATGAAAAAAATTTCTGCCGGTCCGCCACAATAAAAGTTTGAGAAGCATTGCACTAGATGACGTGTTCCATCCCCAGTGGAATTACACTGACGTTTATCTTATAGTGTGTTATCTGTTACAGACGCTCCTTCTATAGAGAAGAATATTGCGTCCTACGCTTATCAATGTTTTATGTATAGTTCTTACATTTTTTTAAAAAGAGTTTTCAATGTTGATAGAGTCTTGGTTTTCCTGGATTCTGCAGGCAGCCCATTTCACGTCCGGATTCCGGAATGGGAAGAACGAGAACTTGTTTTTGTTTTTATCATTATGTCTACTTGTTTTACCCAAGTCAGTGGTCCCCTAGATGATGGTTACCAATTCAGTGGTCCCTCTAGATGATGTTTACCAAACCCCGCTGGTGTCAATGGTTTACTTGTTATATGTGTTTTGTAGGCGTTCTCACAATACAAACTTTCGTGCAATAAATCCTTGAAATACTGTTGTCAACAAAATAACTTTAATATGCACAATATATATACAGAAATATAACTTTGAGGTTTCACAATGTGGAGACATCAGAAAACACAAATCCGCCATTACTTTTTCTCAACTCTAATAATACGCTCGAACCTTTTCCCCCTTTTTTCCCGCGCTTTCACTCACGTGACCTCTCCGTCATCCAACTCGTGATTCACACGTGACAACTGGTATTAATAATAATAATAATATGATAATTTATATAGCGCAGTACTCAAGCACAGTGCTTCTCAAACTTTTTAGCATGGTGGACCGGCAGGAATTTTTCAATTGCTCCAGGGACCAGTCACTATTTTCATTCTATGGACGTGGTAGCGAAATGTAATATATTTTATTTTATTTCTTTCATTTTATGAGCAATGCCAAAAAATTGACATATTCTTTAGGGTTGGTATTAATGGTTGCAAATGGAGGATTATAATTACAATTTATGTTCTGTCTTGATAAATTCTGCGGACCGGCGGCGGATGGCTCTTGGACCGGAACCGGTCCGCGGACCACCACTTTGAGTAGCAATTCTTTTGCTGTCTGCTGGACTCACATCGCTTCACCTAAAATAGTTATAATATAATACTCTATGCATTCCGTGTGAAACATTCATATCCTAACTACCACAATGACATATATAACGACATAAGCTACGAATATTATTTAAAGACATGTTTAATTGTTATTGCGGTCTACCAAGTAGATTAAAGGTTACATGTAGTTAATGTTTAATAACAAAGGGAGTTACTTAAAATTTCAGACTTCTTCAGTTTAGGATCAAATAAACTTTCACACTTGAAGACGAAGATCATAATAATATAACGAATCAACGCTAAATTTAGTCATCTACACGCATAGCAATGCCAAATTTAGCAGTCATCTACACGCATAGCAATGCCAAATTTAGCAGTCATCTACACGCATAGCAATACCAAATTTAGCAGTCATCTACACGCATAGCAATATCAAATTTAGCAGTCATCTACACGCATAGCAATATCAAATTTAGCAGTCATCTACACGCATAGCAATATCAAATTTAGCAGTCATCTACACGCATAGCAATATCAAATTTAGCAGTCATCTACACGCATAGCAATGCCAAATTTAGCAGTCATCTACACGCATAGCAATGCCAAATTTAGCAGTCATCTACACGCATAGCAATGCCAAATTTAGCAGTCATCTACACGCATAGCAATGCCAAATTTAGCAGTCATCTACACGCATAGCAATGCCAAATTTAGCAGTCATCTACATGCATAGCAATGCCAAATTTAGCAGTCATCTACACGCATAGCAATGCCAAATTTAGCAGTCATCTACACGCATAGCAATGCCAAATTTAGCAGTCATCTACACGCATAGCAATGCCAAATTTAGCAGTCATCTACACGCATAGCAATATCAAATTTAGCAGTCATCTACACGCATAGCAATATCAAATTTAGCAGTCATCTACACGCATAGCAATATCAAATTTAGCAGTAATCTACACGCATAGCAATATCAAATTTAGCAGTCATCTACACGCATAGCAATGCCAAATTTAGCAGTCATCTACACGCATAGCAATGCCAAATTTAGCAGTCATCTACACGCATAGCAATGCCAAATTTAGCAGTCATCTACACGCATAGCAATGCCAAATTTAGCAGTCATCTACACGCATAGCAATGCCAAATTTAGCAGTCATCTACACGCATAGCAATGCCAAATTTAGCAGTCATTCCTGCCGGTCCACCATACTTAAAAGTTTGAGAAGCACTGATCTACACGCATAAGATAATCTAATTTAGTCGTGTGTTGTTCCAAATTACACAGTTGTTACGATTTAGTAGCTAGTATCTATTAAAGAGATTGTTTCTTATGGTATCAGTTTGTTAATGGACTTAGGAACGAGGTACACCGAATAAAAAAAAGGGGAATCCCTGTGAAGAAATCCGTCGTTTGTGGGGCTGACGTCCGCGGATTACGCGGCAGCAAAGCCCCTGGACAGGTCAGCAGAAAGCCATCTCTCCATGTAGCCGCCTTAATGTGGTTAGCGCGGCTATTATCTCGCCAACTGCCTTACAGCTTTTAGCGCGGGATTCACATACAAACATTGTCGACATTGGACAAACACATTGCAACATCCCTTACTCATCGACTCGGTCTTATAGCAACAAAAACTCCTTAACAAATACAAAGTCTTTTTTCTTTTTTAGCCCTGGCGTTGTTCACAGCATAAACAATGGCATCTCAGTGACAACACTTGATTATATCGGTCACGTGTCCTCACAGTCAAGGGAGGCTATCTGATGGGGGACATCATAAACAATAACCACTTAGTCAAGGGAGACTACCTGATGGGGGACATCATAAACAATAACCACTTAGTCAAGGGAGGCTATCTGATGGGTGACATCATAAACAATAACCACTTAGTCAAGGGAGACTATCTGATTGGGGACATCATAAACAATAACCACTTAGTCAAGGGAGACTATCTGATGGGGACATTATAAACAATTACCACTTAGTCAAGGGAGACTATCTGATGGGTGACATCATAAACAATAACCACTTAGTCAAGGGAGACTATCTGATGGGGGACATCATAAACAATAACCACTTAGTCAAGGGAGACTATCTGATGGGGGGACATCATAAACAATAACCACTTAGTCAAGGGAGACTATCTTATTGGGGACATCATTAACAATAACCACTTAGTCAAGGGAGGCTATCTGATGGATGAAATCATAAACAATAACCACTTAGTCAAGGGAGACTATCTGATGGGGGACATCATAAAAAATAACCACTTAGTCAAGGGAGACTATCTGATAGGGGACATCATGATCAATAACCACTTAGTCAAGGGAGACTATCTGATGGGGGGACATCATAAACAATAACCACTTAGTCAAGGGAGACTATCTTATTGGGGACATCATTAACAATAACCACTTAGTCAAGGGAGGCTATCTGATGGATGAAATCATAAACAATAACCACTTAGTCAAGGGAGACTATCTGATGGGGGACATCATAAACAATAACCACTTAGTCAAGGGAGACTATCTGATGGGGGACATCATAAACAATAACCACTTAGTCAAGGGAGACTATCTGATAGGGGACATCATGATCAATAACAACTTAGTCAAGGGAGACTATCTGATGGGTGACATCATGAACAATAACCACTTAGTCAAGGGAGGCTATCTGATGGGGGACATCATAAACAATAACCACTTAGTCAAGGGAGGCTATCTTATGGGTGACATCATAAACAATAACCACTTAGTCAAGGGAGACTATCTGATGGGTGACATCATAAACAATAACCACTTAGTCAAGGGAGACTACCTGATGGGGGACATCATAAACAATAACCACTTAGTCAAGGGAGACTATCTGATGGGGGACATCATAAACAATAACCACTTAGTCAAGGGAGACTATCTGATGGGGGACATCATCAACAATAACCACTTAGTCAAGGGAGGCTATCTGATGGGGGACATCATAAACAATAACCACTGAGTCAAGGGAGACTATCTGATGGGGGACATCATAAACAATAACCACTTAGTCAAGGGAGACTATCTGATGGGTGACATCATAAACAATAACCACTTAGTCAAGGGAGACTATCTGATGGGGGACATCATCAACAATAACCGCTTAGTCAAGGGAGGCTATCTTATGGGTGACATCATAAACAATAACCACTTAGTCAAGGGAGACTATCTGATGGGTGACATCATAAACAATAACCACTTAGTCAAGGGAGACTACCTGATGGGGGACATCATAAACAATAACCACTTAGTCAAGGGAGACTATCTGATGGGGGACATCATAAACAATAACCACTTAGTCAAGGGAGACTATCTGATGGGGGACATCATCAACAATAACCACTTAGTCAAGGGAGGCTATCTGATGGGGGACATCATAAACAATAACCACTGAGTCAAGGGAGACTATCTGATGGGGGACATCATAAACAATAACCACTTAGTCAAGGGAGACTATCTGATGGGTGACATCATAAACAATAACCACTTAGTCAAGGGAGACTATCTGATGGGGGACATCATCAACAATAACCGCTTAGTCAAGGGAGACTATATGATGGGGGACATCATAAACAATAACCACTTAGTCAAGGGAAATTATCTGATGGGGGACATCATCAACAATAACCACTTAGTCAAGGGAGGCTATCTGATGGGGGACATCATAAACAATAACCACTTAGTCAAGGGAGACTATCTGATGGGGGACATCATAAACAATAAACACTTAGTCAAGGGAGACTATCTGAAGGGTGACATCATAAACAATAACCACTTAGTCAAGGGAGACTATCTGATGGGGGACATCATCAACAATAACCGCTTAGTCAAGGGAGACTATCTGATGGGTGACATAAACAACAACCACTTAGTCAAGGGAGGCTATCTGATGGGGGACATCATAAACAATAACCACTTTGTCAAGGGAGACTATCTGATGGGGGACATCATAAACAATAAACACTTAGTCAAGGGCGACTATCTGATGGGTGACATCATAAACAATAAACACTTTGTCAAGTGAGACTATCTGATGGGTGACATCATAAACAATAACCACTTAGTCAAGGGAGACTATCTGATGGGGGACATCATCAACAATAACCGCTTAGTCAAGGGAGACTATCTGATGGGTGACATAAACAACAACCACTTAGTCAAGGGAGGCTATCTGATGGGGGACATCATAAACAATAACCACTTTGTCAAGGGAGACTATCTGATGGGGGACATCATAAACAATAAACACTTAGTCAAGGGCGACTATCTGATGGGTGACATCATAAACAATAAACACTTAGTCAAGGGCGACTATCTGATGGGTGACATCATAGACAATAACCACTTATTCAAGGGAGGCTATCTGATTGGGGGACATCATAAACAATAACAACTCAGTCAAGGGAGACTATCTGATGGGTGGCATCATAAACAATAAACACTTAGTCAAGGGAGACTATCTGATGAGGGACATCATAAACAATAAACACTTAGTCAAGGGAGACTATCTGATGAGGAACATCATAAACAATAACCACTTAGTCAAGGGAGGCTATCTGATGGGGGGACATCATAAACAATAACAACTCAGTCAAGGGAGACTATCTGATGGGGGAATTCATAAACAATAACCACTTAGTCAAGGGAGGCTATCTAATGGGGGACATCATAAACAATAACCACTTAGTCAAGGGAGACTATCTGATGAGGACATCATAAACAATAAACACTTAGTCAAGGGAGGCTATCTGATGGGGGACATCATTAACAATAAACACTTAGTCAAGGGAGGCTATCTGATGGGGGACATCATAAACAATAACCACTTAGTCAAGGGAGACTATCCGATGGGGGACATCATAAACAATAAACACTTAGTCAAGGGAGACTATCTGATGGATGACATCATAAACCGTAACCACTTAGTCAAGGGAGACTATCTGATGGGGGACTTCATAAACAATAAACACTTAGTCAAGGGAGACTATCTGATGGGGGGACATCATAAAAAATAACCACTTAGTCAAGGGAGGCTATCTGATGGGGGACATCATAAACAATAAATTTTTAGTCAAGGGAGGCTATCTGATGGGGGACATCATAAACAATAACCACTTAGTCAAGGGAGACTATCTGATGGGGGACATCATAAACAATAACCACTTAGTCAAGGGAGACTATCTGAAGGGTGACATCATAAACAATAACCACTTAGTCAAGGGAGACTATCTGATGGGGGACATCATCAACAATAACCGCTTAGTCAAGGGAGACTATCTGATGGGTGACATAAACAACAACCACTTAGTCAAGGGAGGCTATCTGATGGGGGACATCATAAACAATAACCACTTTGTCAAGGGAGACTATCTGATGGGGGACATCATAAACAATAAACACTTAGTCAAGGGCGACTATCTGATGGGTGACATCATAAACAATAAACACTTTGTCAAGTGAGACTATCTGATGGGTGACATCATAAACAATAACCACTTAGTCAAGGGAGACTATCTGATGGGGGACATCATCAACAATAACCGCTTAGTCAAGGGAGACTATCTGATGGGTGACATAAACAACAACCACTTAGTCAAGGGAGGCTATCTGATGGGGGACATCATAAACAATAACCACTTTGTCAAGGGAGACTATCTGATGGGGGACATCATAAACAATAAACACTTAGTCAAGGGCGACTATCTGATGGGTGACATCATAAACAATAAACACTTAGTCAAGGGCGACTATCTGATGGGTGACATCATAGACAATAACCACTTATTCAAGGGAGGCTATCTGATTGGGGGACATCATAAACAATAACAACTCAGTCAAGGGAGACTATCTGATGGGTGGCATCATAAACAATAAACACTTAGTCAAGGGAGACTATCTGATGAGGGACATCATAAACAATAAACACTTAGTCAAGGGAGACTATCTGATGAGGAACATCATAAACAATAACCACTTAGTCAAGGGAGGCTATCTGATGGGGGGACATCATAAACAATAACAACTCAGTCAAGGGAGACTATCTGATGGGGGAATTCATAAACAATAACCACTTAGTCAAGGGAGGCTATCTAATGGGGGACATCATAAACAATAACCACTTAGTCAAGGGAGACTATCTGATGAGGACATCATAAACAATAAACACTTAGTCAAGGGAGGCTATCTGATGGGGGACATCATTAACAATAAACACTTAGTCAAGGGAGGCTATCTGATGGGGGACATCATAAACAATAACCACTTAGTCAAGGGAGACTATCCGATGGGGGACATCATAAACAATAAACACTTAGTCAAGGGAGACTATCTGATGGATGACATCATAAACCGTAACCACTTAGTCAAGGGAGACTATCTGATGGGGGACTTCATAAACAATAAACACTTAGTCAAGGGAGACTATCTGATGGGGGGACATCATAAAAAATAACCACTTAGTCAAGGGAGGCTATCTGATGGGGGACATCATAAACAATAAATTTTTAGTCAAGGGAGGCTATCTGATGGGGGACATCATAAACAATAAACACTTAGTCAAGGGAGGTTATCTCATGGGGGACTTCATAAACAATAACCACTTAGTCAAGGGAGACTATCTGATGGGGGACATCATAAACAATAACCACTTAGTCAAGGGAGGCTATCTGATGGGGGACATCATAAACAATAACCACTTAGTCAAGGGAGACTATCTGATGGGGGACATCATAAATAAGAAACACTTAGTCAAGGGAGGCTATCTGATGGGGGACATCATAAACAATAAACACTTAGTCAAGGGAGACTATCTGATGGGGGACATCATAAACAATAAACACTTAGTCAAGGGAGACTATCTGATGGGGGGGACATCATAAACACTAACCACTTAGTCAAGGGAGGCTATCTGATGGGGGACATCATAAACAATAAACACTTAGTCAAGGGAGACTATCTGATGGGGGGACATCATAAACACTAACCACTTAGTCAAGGGAGGCTATCTGATGGGGGACATCATAAACAATAAACACTTAGTCAAGGGAGACTATCTGATGGGGGACATCATAAACAATAACCACTTAGTCAAGAGAGACTATCTGATGGGGGGACATCATAAACCGTAACCACTCTAGACATTTAAAACTAATAAAAATGCAAGACTAGACGAAAACCAAGGATAAGAATCGTACGCCTTCGCCTTCTATGTAGAAAAAGTGTATGCAATAAATAACTATATCATGATGATAAGATAATTATTTATACATAACAAAGTTGCGATTGGTGTTCTTTGTGTCGAAAACTCTCTGCACGGATTGATGGATCTTGACCTAACTTTTCACATATATCCATCATGATCCACAACAATCCGTTGGATTGGGCTTGCCGCCATATTACATTTCCCTTACAGTTGATGTTATTATTCACTAGATTCGGTTATGATCTTAAATATTCTAGAAAATTGTTTGATTTCATTTTCCGTTAAGTTGCCCTCATTAATAACATATTTAAATGGGAGACAATTGAAAGTCGGGTCCGATTGTGTTCGTGAATGGGGGAAACATCGCGTGATACAATGGATGCCCTATGGGGCCATCTTTAAACTTTCATGAATAATGTTTATAGATATTGTATTTCAGTGGAATATATATTTCTATTTCCAGTGATGCTGGTAGTGGTGATCCCAGTATTACAAAGAATTAGTCATTAAATGGTTCTGTAATGTGTGTTTGTGGGGGAGGGTTGTGTGTGTGTGGGGGGAGCTGTGTGGTTGGTTGTGTGTGTGTGGGGCTGTGTGGGGGGCTGTGTGGTTGGTTGTGTGTGTGTGGGGGGCTGTGTGGTTGGTTGTGTGTGTGGGGGGCTGTGTGGGGGGGCTGTGTGGTTGGTTGTGTGTGTGTGGGGGGCTGTGCGGTGGGGTGTGTGTGGGGGTTGTGTGTGGGGTATGTGTGGGGGTTGTGTGTGGGGTGTGTGTTTGGGTTATAACAACAGTAAAAGTGAAGTTGTATAACAACAGTAAAAGTGAAGTTATATAACAACAGTAAAAGTGAAGTGTATAACAACAGTAAAAGTGAAGTTGTATAACAACAGTAAAAGTGAAAATGTATAACAACAGTAAAAGTGAAGTTGTATAACAACAGTAAAAGAGAAGTTGTATAACAACAGTAAAAGTGAAGTTGTATAACAACAGTAAAAGTGACGTTGTATAACAACAGTAAAAGTGAAGTTGTATAACAACAGTAAAAGTGAAGTTGTATAACAACAGTAAAAGTGAAGTTGTATAACAACAGTAAAAGTGACGTTGTATAACAACAGTAAAAGTGAAGTTGTATAACAACAGTAAAAAGTGAAGTTGTATAACAACAGTAAAAGTGACTTTATATAACAACAGTAAAAGTGAAGTTGTATAACAACAGTAAAAGTGAAGTTGTATAACAACAGTAAAAAGAGAAGTTGTATAACAACAGTAAAAGTGAAGTTGTATAACAACAGTAAAAGTGAAGTTGTATAACAACAGTAAAAGAGAAGTTGTATAACAACAGTAAAAGTGAAGTTGTATAACAACAGTAAAAGTGAAGTTGTATAACAACAGTAAAAATCGAAGTTGTATAACAACAGTAAAAGAGACTTTGTATAACAACAGTAAAAAGTGAAGTTGTATAACAACAGTAAAACTGAAATTGTACAACAACAGTAAAAGAGAAGTTGTATAACAACAGTAAAAGAGACTTTGTATAACAACAGTAAAAGTGAAATTGTATAACGACAGTAAAAGTGAAGTTGTATAACAACAGTAAAAATGAATTTGTATAACAATAGTAAAAGTGAAGTTGTATAACAACAGTAAAAATGAATTTGTATAACAATAGTAAAAGTGACGTTGTATAACAACAGTAAAAGAGAAGTTGTATAACAACAGTAAAAAGTGAAGTTGTATAACAACAGTAAAAGTGATGTTGTATAACAACAGTAATAGTGAAGTTGTATAACAACAGTAAAAATGAATTTGTATAACAATAGTAAAAGTGAAGTTGTATAACAACAGTAAAAGTGAAGTTGTATAACAACAGTAAAAGTGAAGTTGTATAACTTGTTGTATATCCTATTTGTTCATCGTTCCTTTTTCAAAAATTAAAATATAAGCATAAAACAATGACGTCAATTAATATTTTTATACAAAATCGATCGCAGCGCCACTTAACATAACCTAAAAATATTATATGACGTCACATCCGTTACATCCACACATACATACATACATACAGACGACGGGAATTATGTATATTGATGATATAATTAGGATTTGAAGGTTTTAAATTGGAGGCATCTATAAACTTTAGTATGTGTCTTTCCACTTTTCTGTAAAACTTGGTGAGGCGAGCAGCTAGCTGGAGTACAGCGCTATACATGTTCTGAAATTATTTGTATTATTTAATATTACTATTATGCAATGGGATCATAATGGCGTATGTAATCCGATCGAAGCATGGGGTCGTGTAGGGGGAAAACGATTCTTTTGGGGAAGAAAATCCTAACACAAATAATTTGTATAAGATGTGTCTGGAAAGTCTTAAAAATGTATTTAGGTCACTGTTTTAACGTGCTCTTTTATTTATATCTTACCTTAAAGGTTGTGTGTGTGTGTGCCCTAATGACGTCCCAGCCTTCATGTTATATCATTTAAGGATATGGAGTCAAACAAAATGCAATTCGTAATCCTGATCCTGGACGCCGGGTATGTTAGCTAGTAATAAACTTTCTCCACTAAATAAAGGGAGGTTACCGGGTGAGGAGAGTAGGTAAACTATAACCGCTTAGCCCAGAGATGCTAACCGGTTTATTAGGTCGAAGTTCAGTGGTCCTAGGGTCTGACATGAGCTGGAAAGGACAAAGCTCGATGATACGACAAATGAGATACATTTCTGACATTAAAACTACATGTCATATGAAACCAAGAATTTATGACATTAAAACTAAATGTCATATGAAAACAAGAAATTCTGACATTTAAACTACGTGTCATATGAAACCAAGAATTTATGACATAACTATTACATGTCATATGAAACCAAGAATTTCTGACTTTAAAACTACATGCCATATGAAACCAAGAATTTATGACATTAAAACTAAATGTCATATGAAACCAAGAATTTCTGACATTAAAACTACGTGTCATATGAAACCAAGAATTTCTGGCGCGAACACTGCATATAATATCAAAGAAATAAATTCTGACACCAAATCGACATGTAATATGATACCAAGAATTTATGACATTAAAATTAAAACTACATATCATAAGAAACCAAGAATTTCTGAAATTTAAACTACGTATAATGTGTAACCAAGCATTTCTGACATGCAAGCTGCCTAGTTTATGTAACCAAGAATTCGTTCCTGGTTTCTCGGGGTTACAATCCCTGGAGTGAGAGAATTGTTGAGCTGTGATAAGTGCTTATCATTGTGCAGATGTGATAATTTTATCTTGAGACAAAGAGACAGACGTTTTACAATGATTTTTCAAGTTGAAAATAAGCTTTGTTTTATTCTGTAACCATTCTTATATACTTGTAAAAGTACTTGGTAAGAAGCGAGCAATTAAAAGACCATGGGTCTCCTCTAATACACTGGAACTATGCGATGAAAGAAGAAAACTTAAGAGCGTAAAGAATACTGCAGAAGGAGCACCCAGATACAGAGAAATGAATAAAAAGATCAGGAAAGATATGGTAAAAGCAAAAAAGGAATGGATAGAACAACAATGCTCTGACATTGATGAAAATCTACTAAGGAACAATTCAAGGAAGGCTTACAAAATTGTTAAAGACTTGACATCCACCAAACAAGGTCGTATCTCAACCATACAAGATAAATCCGCAAAATGTATCACAGAAGAACAAGAAATTCTCAGAAGATGGACCGAATACTGTTCTGAGCTGTACAATGAAGACTCCAAAGGCAATGCGTCAGTGCTCAACTGCCCAAAGTCAACTAACACAGACATGCATTCTATTCTCCGCGACGAGGTGGAGCTGGCCGTACAAAAACTGAAGAAGGGGAAATCAGCTGGAGCGGACAACATCCCAGGGGAACTGATTCAAGCAGGAGATGACCCCGTAATAAACATCCTAACTAACATGTGCAACAAGATCTGGCAGACAGGAAAATGGCCAACCCCCTGGACGCAATCGCTGGTTATCACGCTCCCAAAAAGAGTATTCTACAAATGTGTTAGAACTACCATAAAATCAGCCTGATTAGTCACCCCAGCAAAGTCATGCTTATGATCATATTGAACAGACTGAAACCACAAGCAGAGCAAATCATTTCAGAAGAGCAGGTTGGCTTCAGAACAGGAAGAAGCACAACGGAGCAAATCTTTAACCTGCGAGTTCTCTGTGAAAAACATCTCCAACACCAGAGTGACCTCTATCATGTCTTTATAGACTTTAAGAAAGCGTTCGACAGAGTGTGGCATGCGGCACTGTGGGCAACGATGCACAAATTCAACATTAATGCAAACATGGAAGTTATCAAGAACCTTTACAACAGAGCTACCAGCGCAGTACTCTTCAACAGCAAGCTGGGAGATTGGTTCAAGACCACTGTTGGTGTCAGACAAGGATGTTTACTTTCCCCCATCCTCTTCAACCTCTTCCTTGAAAGGATCATGACAGATGTACTAGAAGACCATGTCGGAACAGTCAGCATCGGAGGGAGAAGTATAACCAACCTACGCTTCGCCGATGACATTGACGGCCTAGCTGGTAGCGAGGACGAACTAAAAGAATTCCTCGCAAAGCTAGAGAAAACAGCAAAGGCGTACGGCATGGAAATCAATCTAGAAAAGACCAAGGTCATGGCAAATAGTAAATTCACAAGCGACATTCGGATAAACGGGCAAAAAACTCGAAGAAGTCTCCACCTTCAAGTATCTAGGGGCCATAATATCCGATGAAGGCTCAAAGCCGGAAATTCTTGCCAGAGTAGCCCAAACAATGGCAGCATTGAGCAAATTAAAGCACATCTGGCAAAATATGAAGCTCTCCCTGAGATCAAAGATCAGGCTAATGTGCTCTCTAGCGATGTCGGTCTTTTTGTATGGTTGTGAGGCTTGGACGCTCACTGCAGACCTCCAAAGAAGAATCAATGCGCTAGAGATGAGATGTTTCAGAAAGATATTAAACATATCCTACACAGTGCACATCACAAACGAAGCGGTCCGCAACACAATAAGTACTGTCATTGGCCCCTACGAGGACCTACTCAAATCAATTAAGAAGAGGAAATTACGATGGTACGGACACGTGACAAGAACTGGAGGTCTCGCAAAAACCATATTACAAGGCACAGTCCAGGGAGGAAGGAAAAGAGGCAGACAAAAGAAGAGATGGGAAGACGATATCAAAGAGTGGACCGGCCTGTCATTCAGCGACTCTCAAAGGGCAGCACAGGACCGTGACAAATTGCGTGTGTTAGTGAGCACTTCACGATGGTGCCCCAATGACCCAACAACGGGTTAAGGGATAGTTCAAGGTCATTCTTATATCTATGAAGATCATGATGTGACGATAGACAACTACCAAATTCAAAAGTCCTGATTTATTCTATTGAATTAATTGAGTTAGACAGAACGCCCCGACGTTAAATGAACATTTCCATAGCTTCCGTGTGGCAGAAATAGAGACACGCACTGGTCCTTTAGTGTTTGGTTCATTTATTGATGTTTATCAAACTGATAAATGGATGCAGATCTTTAATGTTTAGTTTTAGATTTATCCTAAATAAAGACTTCACTTGAATTCAAACACAAAGATTTACAACGACAGTGAATTTCCGAGGTTTGAGTTAAAGTAAAATTCAAACTTGTTTTTGTGTTTTGAAGGATGTTCTCAAATTGTTGTTCCGGGTCCTCGTGTATGTGTTTCTAATCATCTCTTGGCTCGTTAGGGCCTCGAGAGATGATGCAAGCGGCCTAGCGTCGTATCTAGTTGCACGGAGTTCAACTCACGAGTGGCACGCGATCTGCAGATTGTCTTTTTGTGTTTCCCGACAAGCCCGGTGGCTCACATCTGTTTGTTCGCCTCGTGTCCAGTTTGATTCTTCTAGCGTGACGTCACTAGGGAAGAGTTGGAGTTTTTTGCTTTTGTTTGTGTGACAAGATAAGATACGATAAGATAAAAAAAGATAAGATAAAAAGCGCTGGTAAGATAAGATACGATAAGATACGATAAGATTCAATAAGATAAAAAAGATAAGATAAAAAGCGCTGGTAAGATAAGATACGATAAGATACGATGAGATACGATGAGATTCAATAAGATAAAAAAAGATAACATAAAAAACGCTGATAAGATAAGATACGACAAGATACGATAAGATACAATAAGACAATAACATAAGATAAGATAAGAAATGATGATAAGATAAGTTAAGAGAGGAGTGAGATTACCTCCTTACACAAACAACAGTAGCAACCGAACAACAAACACAACAACATCAGTTGTATATGGTCGTGGAGGGAGAGTTTCAATGCACTCTAGCACTCTGGCACTCTGGCACTCTAGTACTCTGGCACTCTAGCACTCTGGCACTATAGCACTCTGGCACTCTAGCACTCTAGCACTATGGCACTCTAGCACTCTGGCACTATAGCACTCTGACACTCTGGCACTCTAGTACTCTGGCACTCTGGCACTCTAGCACTATAGCACTCTGGCACTCTGGCACTCTAGTACTCTGGCACTCTAGCACTCTGGCACTATAGCACTCTGACACTCTGGCACTCTAGTACTCTGGCACTCTGGCACTCTAGCACTATAGCACTCTGGCACTCTAGCACTCTGGCACTATAGCACTCTGACACTCTGGCACTCTAGCACTCTGGCACTCTAGCACTCTGGCACTATAGCACTCTGACACTCTAGTACTCTGGCACTCTGGCACTCTAGTACTCTGGCACTCTAGCACTCTGGCACTATAGCACTCTGGCACTCTAGCACTCTCGCACTCTAGCACTCTGGCACTCTAGCACTCTGGCACTCTAGCCCTCTAGCACTCTGACACTCTGACACTCTGGCACTCTAGCACTCTAGCACTATAGCACTCTGGCACTCTTGCACACTGGCACTCTAGCCCTCTGGCACTCTTGCACTCTAGCACACTGGCACTCTAGCACTCTGGCACTCTTGCACTCTTGCACTCTAGCACACTGGCATTCTAGCACTCTAGCACACTGGCACTCTAGCACTCTGGCACTCTTGCACTCTAGCACTCTGACACTCTGACACTCTGGCACTCTTGCACTCTAGCACACTGGCACTCTAGCACTCTGGCACTCTGGCACTTTACACCACAGCTAAACACGTACATGACATACCGGTAATCATTTGTTCATGACAATATGTATGAAATGTTAGATTTGTTCATGACAGTATGTATGAAATGTTAGATTTGTTCATGACAGTATGTATGAAATGTTAGATTTGTTCAAGACAGTATGTATGAAATGTTAGATTTGTTCAAGACAGTATGTATGAAATGTTAGATTTGTTCATGACAGTATGTATGAAATGTTAGATTTGTTCAAGACAGTATGTATGAAATGTTAGATTTGTTCAAGACAGTATGTATGAAATGTTAGATTTGTTCATGACAGTATGTATGAAATGTTAGATTTGTTCAAGACAGTATGTATGAAATGTTAGATTTGTTCATGACAATATGTATGAAATGTTAGATTTGTTCATGACAGTATGTATGAAATGTTAGATTTGTTCAAGACAGTATGTATGAAATGTTAGATTTGTTCAAGACAGTATGTATGAAATGTTAGATTTGTTCAAGACAGTATGTATGAAATGTTAGATTTGTTCATGACAGTATGTATGAAATGTTAGATTTGTTCATGACAGTATGTATGAAATGTTAGATTTGTTCATGACAGTATGTATGAAATGTTAGATTTGTTCATGACAGTATGTATGAAATGTTAGATTTGTTCAAGACAGTATGTATGAAATGTTAGATTTGTTCAAGACAGTATGTATGAAATGTTAGATTTGTTCAAGACAGTATGTATGAAATGTTAGATTTGTTCATGACAGTATGTATGAAATGTTAGATTTGTTCATGACAGTATGTATGAAATGTTAGATTTGTTCATGACAGTATGTATGAAATGTTAGATTTGTTCAAGACAGTATGTATGAAATGTTAGATTTGTTCATGACAGTATGTATGAAATGTTAGATTTGTTCATGACAATATGTATGAAATAATGGATTTGTTCAAGAAATGTTACATCCCTACACTTCCTGGCCATGAGATCACCGATGTTTCTCCACTGACCGGACACGAACTGACAACGAACTATGAACACTGCCGAGCAGCCATCAATTTCTATTACTTCTGCTTCACCGTGTGTAAGTAGTTCGCCTGCTGAAATGACGCGTAGAAAACTTGAAAGATCAAATCTGCCATTTAGATTTATTTCTACTCTTAGTTTTGGTACGTGCCCTCAAAGATTTAAAAAAATAAAAACAACTAACAGGGGCAAAAACTCCGTGACACTACTTTACAGGGGCAGTAAACAGGAGAGTTCCAGAATGATTGACGTCATCTTTGGCGCAGTGATCTCTTATGACAATCTTTTGACATTGTTTCGCTCATGGACTGGCAAGGAAGACTTTTCTTAACGATTTTTAGTGACAATAAACAATGTTTTATCTTGTAACTGTTATCATATAGATTATAGATTATAGATTAAAGATTATAGATTATAGATTATAGATTATAGATTATAGATGTATTAATTAGTATAATTGCAACCAGTGTCGGTGGTGGTGGTGGTAGCCCTAGTATTCCAACCAGTGGTGCTGGTGGTAGTCCTAGTATTGCAGCCAGTGGTGCAGGTGGTAGTCCTAGTATTGCAACCAGTGGTGGTGGTAGTTCTAGTATTGCAACCAGTGGTGGTGGTAGTCCTAGTATTGCAACCAGTGATGCTGGTGTTGGTAGTCCTAGTATTTCAACCAGTGGTGCTGGTGGTGGTAGTCCTAGTATTGCAACCAGTGGTGGTGGTAGTCCTAGTATTGCAACCAGTGGTGCTGGTGGTGGTAGTCCTAGTATTGCAACCAGTGGTGCTGGTGGTGGTAGCCCTAGTATTGCAACCAGTGGTGCTGGTGGTGGTAGTCCTAGTATTCCAACCAGTGGTGCTGGTGGTAGTCCTAGTATTGCAACCAGTGGTGGTGGTAGTACTAGTATTCCAACCAGTGGTGCTGGTGGTGGTAGCCCTAGTATTGCAACCAGTGGTGGTGGTAGCCCTAGTATTGCAACCAGTGGTGGTGGAAGCCCTAGTATTGCAACCAATGGTGCTGGTGGTAGTCCTAGTATTCCAACCAGTGGTGGTGGTAGTCCTAGTATTCCAACCAGTGGTGCTGGTGGTGGTAGCCCTAGTATTGCAACCATTGGTGGTGGTAGTCCTAGTATTCCAACCAGTGGTGGTGGTAGTCCTAGTATTCCAACCAATGGTGCTGGTGGTGCATGTATTCCAACGAGTGGTGCTGATGGTGCTTATATTTCTACTGTCAGCCTGCTGAGAAAAGTTCATCACAATTATAAACTATTGTCTCCTCCAAATTTTTTTTGCACAATTCACAGTTTTACAGTTGAAAAACTCTGATGACGTCATTATACTTCTGCAATTCTTATCACCTTTAATGACGTCATTCGACCCAACAACAGTTTTCGAAACTTCCAATTATTGTATCGAGTCAAGGCCATGAATCCACTGGATAACAAGGGAGATTACTGGGCTCGAAGTGCAGACATGATTATATGTTATTTAGGTAGCTTGACAATGTCAAAGGGATTTGGTTGATTTATTATTACAAGAAAATCAATCCCTTAAATTATACGTGTGAACGCCCCTCCCCTAAACAAGTCTGGCATGAAGGTTTCAATTATGTTTTTGATGACATGACAAAAGTCCCGCAAAACACACGCAAACACACGCACACACACACACACACGCGCACACACAAGCACGCACACACACGCCTGCGCGCGCACACACACACACACGCATGCACGCACACACACACGCACGCGCACACACACACAAAAGCATAACAGATGGGGTCAGAGAGTATGGGTCTAAGAAAATATCTCAACTTTAATGTCTGTCGTTGTTCTCCCACCCCCTCCCCCCCCGCCCACATTTAAAATATCACTAGCAAATACACCCAGCACTGACCAGGCACATTTATCATATAACATTTTAAGGCTTAGTAACAAGAATGTGAGGCTAAATCAATAGGAAGTCACACGCATAATGAATTAAAATTGTATAATTTGGTTATAAATAACATTTTAAAAAAGCAACAACAAAAAATGTCTGTAATAATGTTTGAGACAATCCGGCACCTGATGGGATGCAGTCAATGATTTGACGTCCTTCTAATATGACATCATAATCATAACTATAACAACTTGTAATAACATCAAAGCGATAAAATACTGAGATAAAATATGGAGATAAAATACACAGATAACATATAGAGATAAAATATGGAGGTGAAATATTGAGATAAAATACTGAGATAAAATTAAAGAGTACCATAGTACCATTAAAATTGAACTACATGTTTCATTTGAATAATTTACGTAGACGAATATTCTAAACTAATCCTGAGTAGATTTCATTGTTATTTGTTTTCATTGATATATTCATATACTCTTGATATATTCATATACTCTTGATATATTCATATACTCTTGATATATTCATATACTCTTGATATATTCATATACTCTTGATATATTCATATACTCTTGATATATTCATATACTCTTGATATATTCATATACTCTTGATATATTCATATACTCTTGATATATTCATATACTCTTGATATATTCATATACTCTTGATATATTCATATACTCTTGATATATTCATATACTCTTGATATATTCATATACTCTTGATATATTCATATACTCTTGATATATTCATATACTCTTGATATATTCATATACTCTTGATATATTCATATACTCTTGATATATTCATATACTCTTGATATATTCATATACTCTTGATATATTCATATACTCTTGATATATTCATATACTCTTGATATATTCATATACTCTTGATATATTCATATACTCTTGATATATTCATATACTCTAAGCTCTATCCTATTCAGGGGTACCTCACAAGATACCAAAGGCCAATATTATCTTATCTTATCTTATCTTATCTTATCTTATCTTATCTTATCTGTTACAGACGCCGCTTCTATACAGAAGATTATTGCGTCCAACGCTTATCTATGGTTTGTGTTTAGTCCTGCATTCTTATTAGAGATTTAAATGTTGATAAAGTGTTGCTTTTCCTGGTTTCTTCAGGCAACCCATTCCACGCCCGAATTCCGGACGGGAAGAACGAAAATTTGTATGTGTTTGTTCTTGCATACGGAATAAAAAAAGGGTGTTTTTATCCTTATGGCTATCAGAGGGTTGTATTAAGCTATCTTTGTGCTGTATTTCTAAATTAGAATTAATAGCTTTATGTATGATTACTACTTTACTCTTGGTTCTTCTATCCTCTAGTGTTTCAAGGTTTAATGATTTAACTAATGGTGTTATTCTTGTCAGTTTTGAATATTCTCCAGTAATGAATCTGGCAGCCCTTTTTCAAATTTGTTCTAATAAATCAATGTTTTCTTTGGTGGAGGGGTCCTATACAGACAGTGGCGTAGCGAGAGGGGGGAAAGGGGGGGGGGCAAACGCCCCGGGTGGCACTATTTAGGGGCGGCAAATTCCGCGTCTGTAATTAGCTTATAATAATGAACATTTTTAAAGAAAGTATAGCTTTTTGTCAAAAAAACAAAACAACTAAATCAAATCGGAAATTGATTGAAGAAATAAAGGAACTATCCTGAAATATGTGAACATTTCTACTGCCAAAACTTCAAACTCCATGTTGGATATAGATTCTTCTGACACAATGTTATTGAACTGAAAAACCAAGAGGCTCAAGTAGTTTGAGACCTTGACTGATTTGCTGGTAACTTAAATGATTCATTTTGTTGAGGGCGGCAAATCCCTCGTTGTTTATTAGCATCTAAAAATAAAAACGCCAAGCTAAAGTTTTATAAAAGAACAAATCAATGTTACAATTTATAAAATAAATGAAGGAACTTTACTAAAATTACGTGATAGTTTTTAATGCCAAAATTTCAAATTCCATAATGAATATAAAGTCTTCTGATACTAAAGCCCAGAGGCGTAACTAGGTTTTTGGCACCCTTTGCAAAATTATATTTGGCGCCCTTAATAAATTGACAAGTTTCAGCTTTGCAACTTTTTCATTTGTTACAAAAAATAATTGAATTTCTCTTATTTTTTTATGACAATAATTACGTAGTCTGACAGTGACAGTAATAGAACGTGAATATAAAAAGTGCATAAGACAGGAACAATACTAATTTGCAGTTTATTATTTACTAAATAATACCAAATAAATTGGTGGATAAAACGGGATTTTGTTGCGTTAAAAATGAATACAGCAAAACTTGAAGTAACGTGTATTATAAATAGAAACAATGGTGTCAATGTGTCATACTCATTATCTCATACATAACGATAGAAACTCACAATTAAAAGTAAATTTAAGTAACATTCCACCGACTACAGCTCAGCACTTACGTTAGCTGGCGCATTGGCGTGTTGCTAATACAGTCGGACCTTTTTAAGTCGAACTCAAAGGGGAAACAAATTCGACTAACGGAATTTACAAGTTTGGGAATCGGGCGTAAAAGGCGCAGATTAATCAAGGACAATGTTGATATTGATAGGGGGGGGGAATACAGCCATAGCGGCTAGAAGGCTTGACAGGAAAGAGGGGCGGTGATGTTTCATATGAAAGAAGCCAACTTGCTTTGACATACCGACGCAAGCCCGTGAGAGGAGACACCTTCCCTCACCTCCCCCACTTTACTCCCTCGACAGTGGGATGGGGATAGTAAGATTTTTCTTTTTAAAAGAAAGAATGTAAAATCATATTGACATTTGTTGTATGATAAGTAGCCCCGCAAAGGCCACACAAATAAAAAATATTATTATGGTTTAAATGAAATATATTTAAATATAATTAATTATTCACCTTTTTGTTATGGAGGATACAAGTGAAATACAGTCGGACCTCGCTAACCGAACTTCCCTAAGGGACCTCGCTAACCGAAATTCCCTAAGGGACCTCGCTAACCGAACTTCCCTAAGGGACCTCGCTAACCGAACTTCCCTAAGGGACCTCGCTAACCGAACTTCCCTAAGGGACCTCGCTAACCGAACTTCCCTAAGGGACCTCGCTAACCGAACTTCCCTAAGGGACCTCGCTAACCGAACTTCCCTAAGGGACCTCGCTAACCGAGCTTCCCTAAGGGACCTCGCTAACCGAACTTCCCTAAGGGACCTCGCTAACCGAACTTCCCTAAGGGACCTCGCTAACCGAACTTTCCTAAGGGACCTCACTAACCAAACTTCCCTAAGGGACCTGACTAACCGAACTTCCCTAAGGGACCTCGCTAACCGAACTTCCCTAAGGGACCTCGCTAACCGAACTTCCCTAAGGGACCTCACTAACCGAACTTCCCTA
The DNA here is from genome assembly GCA_944989445.1 of Ampullaceana balthica. Taxonomy (NCBI): domain Eukaryota; kingdom Metazoa; phylum Mollusca; class Gastropoda; family Lymnaeidae; genus Ampullaceana; species Ampullaceana balthica. The sequence continues at coordinate 215,688 of CALYLW010000824.1, forward strand.
AGGGACCTCGCTAACCGAACTTCACTAAGGGACCTCGCTAATCGAACTTCCCTAAGGGACCTCGCTAACCGAACTTCCCTAAGGGACCTCACTAACCGAACTTCCCTAAGGGACCTCGCTAATCGAACTTCCCTAAGGGACCTCGCTAACCAAACTTCCCTAAGGGACCTCACTAACCGAACTTCCCTAAGGGACCTCGCTAACCGAACTTCACTAAGGGACCTCGCTAACCGAACTTCCCTAAGTCGAAAGCCTCTGTAAATGGTTTACTCTTATATGTGTTTTGTAAGTGTTCTCACAATACAAACTTTCGTGCAATAAATCCTTGAAATACTATTGTCAACAAAATAACTTTAATATGCACATTATATACAAAAGTATAACTTTGAGGTTTCACAACGTGGAGACATCAGCCACACATCAGCCATTGCTGTCTATCAACTGCTTTCGCGCCATTTCTACCCATCGTCAATTGAGAATTATAAAGCTCTAAGTCAATATAAAAATTGAAGGACATAGAGCTTCATAATTCTCAAGTGACGCCATGTGACCTCTCTGTCAATCATCTCGTGATTATCACGTGACATCCTCCCTATATCGAATTAATTGTTAGCTCCTGGCCAAATTCCATAAGACTAATGTATTTTAGATCTCATAACTCAAAGATTTATGGCTTTCAACCTCTCTTAGTGGAATTTTCCAAGGCGTTTGGGTTAGTATTCTGGAGTGACATTTCAGAACACGTGTTCCGTAGAGCCACGTGAATGGACGTAAAATCGTATCTTAGTGCGTTCAACGAGGGATTTAGCGCCCCTTGCAAGTACAAAAAATGATAAAGACAAGAAAAGGAGTGGTAACTAATTCGCGTCCCTTTGCTCCATAATGTGACTCTTTTTAAAAAGAAAAATCTTACTCCCCCCATCCCACTGTGGAGGGAGTAAAGTGGGGGAATGGATGGAAGGTGTTCCTCACACGGGCTTATGTCGGCATGTCAAAGCAAGTTGGCTTCCTCTCATATGAAAAATAGACACCACCTTTCTTTCCTTTTAAGCCTACTAGCCGGTATGGCTGTTCCCCCCACCTCTCAATATCTACATTGTACTTGATTAATCGGTGCCTATTACGCCATTTTCCCTAGCTCAAAAACTCCGTAAGTCGATTTTTTTGTGGCTTACATTGGAGTTCGACTTAGAGAGATCCGACTGTATTTATTTAAATACAAATTTAAAAATTAAAGATTTAGTGGCGCCCAATTGAGCTGGCGCCCTTGGCAATTGCCCCGAAGCGAACCTGTTGTTACGCCACTGCTAATGCCTCAGAACTGAAAATTCAAGGGGCTTAAGTAGTATAAGAACAGAATACTAATGTGCATAAAATAATCGAAAATTAGCCACTTATGAACAAGTGCTCAACTTTAACAAAGTTTTTGCAAATGGAAGGAACCAGAAATGGGATACAACAGAATAGACTTAAAATACAAATACCGTACAGATTGTTGCAAGAAATTCTTGTTAAGATGTGTGCCATTATTACATCTTGGCAAAATAGAATTCGTCTTATTGCAATCACAATGAGGAAAACATAAGGGCAAATATAGAAATATTCTGGAACTGAAGCATATGCAATCAAAGTAAGTATGACCCAGTACTTCGGTAAGAGCCAGTGCTTCGAGAACATCATGAGAAAAATGGTTTTAAAAAGTGTCATCTCAAATTCAAAATGAGCTCATTCCAGTTTTAGGAGTTACAGTTTGCCTAAACTCATCTTTCAGGTACAAGATACCAAAATATTATTCCATTGTATTTGATAGCTCTCCGTGTATGCCACATAAGGATCAAACAAATCCAGGTTTATGATATGACGCGATTGAAAATCAGAAAGTAGATATTGTATAATCTTTCAACGATTTCATTGAAACAAAGAATGAATCTACTTCCGACATTTCTGAAATTATTTTCAATAAGTTTAAACCTGAAAATCTTGTAATATAGGATTGCAGGAGCCCAACGTGTGTTAATAGCCTACTTCTTCATTTCTTCATGGCTGGAAGTAAGTTGGAGCTCAAGAAAGAATTCAAAGACAAAAATCTCAATGTCAAATTAGTAGATCGCTCGTTTATATCCTTACATCTCATTGGCTTACATACTGCTCCAACTGGTCCTTACATCTCATTGGCTTACATGCTGCTCCAACTGGTCCTTACATCTCATTGGCTTACATGCTGCTCCAACTGAAACTAACTCTCTATTTTTGGTACACTAGAATGTGGTTAGTCATTCTTTTCCATCTCAACACATCATTGGAAACATCGTATTGCTGGTACCAGCAAGACATTAAACAGACTTCAGGGCACAAGATAGTGAATATATAATGGAGCCATTTTGAGGTTAATTTAAATGATGTAGAAAAACTCATCACAGAGGCAGACAAAAAGCTAAACACATGAACAGGCGAAATAACTTTACTAGTCACAATGAAATATTTTTCTTTTCTAATTTCTTAGACATCTGGAAACGTGAACTATCTGGAAATATGAACTATCTGGAAACGTGAACTATCTGGAAACATGAACTATCTGGAAACATGAACTATCTGGAAACATAAACTATCTGGAAACATGAACTATCTGGAAACATAAAATATCTGGAAACGGGAACTATCTGGAAACGGGAACTATCTGGAAACGTGAACTATCTGGAAACATGAACTATCTGTAAACATGAACTATCTGGAAACATGAACTATCTGGAAAAATGAACTATCTGGAAAAATGAACTATCTGGAAACATGAACTATCTGGAAACATGAACTATCTGGAAACGTGAACTATCTGGAAACATGAACTATCTGGAAACATGAACTATCTGGAAACATGAACTATCTGGAAACATGAACTATCTGGAAACATGTTCTATATCAAGTCAATGATGCCTGAAAGTATCAACACATGTATAGTGCTAAAAATGCTGTGCAGAGGCTACTCACAGAGTTAATGGTATACTTAAGGATGCTTTGACTTTCTGCTAACATTTCATGTGGGGACCTCAGCATTTTAATTGATTCTTCCAGTCAAAGAACGAGAGAGCAAATGTTAACGATCAAAACGAAAATGTAGCCATGTTATGTACAAAAACAGTGAAAAGAAAGTTGTATTCTTCATACGACGAGGTTACTGTAGAAATTCATGTGAGGTTTTGGCAGTTCCAAAATTTGGAAAACATGATTTTCGCACGCCAGCTAATCTAATGCATGGATTTTGAAATTTTGCCTTCAAATCAAAGTATTCAAATGTTCTCAACTTGCATGGTCAAGCAAAGGTTATTTTACTTATCTATAGCTATTTTGGCTAATGGGCATGGTATATGGTATGGCTGACAACATTGATTCATCAAAGATTGTGCTCTAAAGAAAAACAAAAAACTTCAATTTTTTTCAATAAATGAAAGCTTTTCTAATTATTTCTAACATAAAAATTTAAAGTTTCCTTATTATTACTTTCTAAGAAAAATAATCTTTTCTTTATAGCATCAACAAATTTTAACGAGGGGAAGCAAACCTGGGTTCTGCCTTGGTTGGCACATTAGTAAATGTATAAAATATAAACATGGTATTAGTTAGCCTGAAAGGACATAACACAACAGCGAACGTTTCGGCAAAGAGCCTTCCTCAACGGACAAATAGTACACAAATAAAACGAATATAACGAAAGAATAAAAACACTTAGCTGCGGTGAAATCCAAGTAGTCCAGTAGAGATCATTTCTGGTTGGCACATACCCACGCTACGCCACTGCATACAGAAGATGCATATTCTAGTACAGGTCTCACCAAGGTGAGATAGCATTTTAGTTTTATATCTCTACATTTGTAAAAGTTAATTTTTATAAAGCCTAAGGTTTTGTTTGATTTTTTAATAACTTTATTGACATGGGGATTCCATGATAGTTTCTCATTTATTATGACTCCTAAGTATTTTGCAGCTTTAGTTTGGGTCAGTTCTTTTCCATGAATGAAATATTTTGAATGTATTTGTTTCTTTTTCTTTGTTACTCTTAACGGTTGACACTTTTCTGGGTGGAAAGACATACTCCAGTTAGTTTCCCATTTTATCAATTCATCTAAGTCTTTTTGTAACATTGTGTTATCTTGTACTGATTTAATTGTTCTATAGATTATACAATCATCAGCAAATAACCTAACTTTTGTTCCTGTTGAGATGTTGTTGGGTAAATCATTTATATAAATTAAAAAGAGTAAGGGGCCTAGCACAGTTCTTTGTGGAAATCCCACGTAGGCCTTTATTTGTGCAGATTTAGATCAATTAATTATTACAGTTTGCTCCCTACCCAAAAGGAAGTCTCGGATCCAGTCAAAGAATAGATCTGTTTCGTTCCTGATACAAAAACGATTTCAAGATATGAAAGAGGCGCAGCTGACAACACTAGGTATCACGTGACTACCACCAACAGTTCTGCTCAGAGACCATTAGTAAGTGAAGATGTTTGTGGAAGTAAGGTGAAGTTTATTAAAGGTGAAACAGAAAATTAGAAAGCGCAAAACAAAAACTAAAAAAAAATAATAATAGGACTGGTACTGATTAGGGGCCGTCCATAAAGTACGTCACGCAATTTTTTGACAATTTTTACCCCCTCCCAAATGTCACAAACTGTCACAAATCTCGCCCCCCCCCTAAAGTACGTCACACTTTCAAACAAAAATAATTTTTTTAGTAACAAAATAATTAAAATTTAATATAAAACACCGTGACGTCACACATGGCCGGACCCCCTCCCTCCTGTCACAAACTGTCACACTATCTTATACCCCTTACCCCCTCTGGAGCGTGACGTACTTTATTGACGGCCCCTTGACAAAATTTTGTTCGAATAATAGGGAAAACATTTAATCGATTAATTTCGATTAATTATATTTTTATAATGCATATGTAGATCCCGTTAAGTTGCGATTCATTATTTCGCTAAATCGGTTAAGTTTCAGTTATTCCATGGCTCCCAATTTTGTGACGTAGCACAGCAAATTCGTTCTGCTATTCAAGAAATAAGGAAGCAAAACCTTTTTGTTTACGTAAGCACTTCTAAATAAATAATAATAATAATGCGAGGGGAAAGTATGTAAGTAACAATAAATTTAAATTATTAATAAATTGAAAAAAAAATAATACAAATATTTTCTTAAATTTTAATCGAATTTTAATCGGTCAAATTAATTTTAATCGGTTAAATATTTTTACGAATAATCGAATAATTAAAAAATTAATTTGCGCAACCCTAAAAAAATATTTAAATATTAAAAAAGCAAAAATTTCCCCCCCATAAGTTTAAGGTTTACATGTTACGTATGTCTAGAGTAGAGTTGTCTTAATGGAGCTGTATATTTAGCAGTAGAGTTGTCTTAATGGAGCTGTATATTTAGCATTGAGTCATGCAAAGTTTAGAGATCACGTATTATTTACATCAAGTTAAGTTTTCCCTACGCAGTGCCGTAATGTTTTCTGCCATCCGTTCTCCTCCACTACTACATCATCCGACATTTGGCCACATCGCCTCACTCGAAAGGTAAAGGTTCGAATCCGTGTGAAGGCAAGGGTTTGTTCCCGGGGCCTAGGGCGTCCCTGAGTCACCCCGCTCCGAATGGGTACCTAACACTACATGTAGTTAGGCGGCTGGGTAATGCGTGGAACCCACAAAGCCGTGGCCTGTGAATGCTGCATCACTTGCCAACAGATCATCTGTCATGGTCTGTGGACGCAATTATCTTCTGTATAGAAGGAGCGTCTGTATAGATAAGATAAGAAGATATACCTACTAGCAGATCCGTCGTGCGTTGCAACTATCTCAGTAAAAAGGAATAAATTTATTAAACCAATGAGTGGTATGTTTAAAAACAATTATGCCAGAAACCTTCGTGGAAGTGTGCACAAAAAAGTCCAAGTTTCATAGCAAACGGATAAATAAATAAAAAATTAAAAAGCTTACAAAAGAAGAAATGATATTAAGGGCATCGCCACAAAATGAGTGATAATTTAATTTTTTTAAATGCCATTGTACTCAAGCTATATCTTGTAAAATTGAATGGGGAATACAATTATTAACGATCAGTAAAAAAAAAGACATTTGGGGCCCCCAGCTCCGAGGGAATGGACATTAGGAGTTCAGTGCCCTATAGTAATTTAATATAGGCTCTTAAGTTTTTATATACTAAATTTGGTCAAAATCCAGTTATTTTCTCATTATCTAACGCTTAAACTAATTTTTATATAGCTAATATAGGGAAAAATGACATTATGATGCCCCAGGGCCCATTTGGTGGAAGTTGTCAATTTCAAAATCCTGTTCATATTAATACAGTTTCATCATGGATATATTTCTCAAGATAGTTAAAAAGTGAATGGGAAAAATATCTTAAACATATTCGAAAAAAGAAATTTGGGGCCCCCGGCCCCGAAGAAATTGACATTAGAAGCCTAAACAATGCATTGAAAAACTACATAACATTCAAAATTCAGCTGCCAGATTAGTTCTAAAGGCCAAAAAACATGACCATGTTACTCCGCTACTTTACTCACTTCATTGGCTACCTATACAAGCCTGAATTGATTACAAACTGGCCGTTCTCTGTCACAACTTCTTTTCTGACTCTTGCACTTCCTATCTTACTGAGCTTATGTCGGTCTATTCACCAAGTCGTCAGCTACGCTCTTCTGCCGACACGCGCATTCTCTGTGTTCCTAAGACACGAACTCGAAAATTTGGCGAAAGGTCGTTCTCTTTTTGTGCAGCCAAACAATGGAATTCTCTACCATTACACATCCGGAGTATATCATCTACCAAGTCCTTCAAGACTGCACTTAAGACGCATCTTTTTCAAAATTTGAATTTGAACTTGAACTATCCCTTAACCCGTCGTTGGGTCGTTGGGGAACCATCGTGAATTACACACTATCTCACGCCATTTGTCCCGGTCCTGTGCTGCATTTTAAGAGTCGCTGAATGACAGGCCGGTTTACTCCTTGATATTGTCTTGCTATCTCTTCCTTTGTCTCTCTCTTTTCATTCCTCCCTGGACTGTGCCTTGCAATATAGTCTTTGCTTGGCCTCCAGATATTGTCACGTGTCCGTACCATCGTAGTTTCCTCTTCTTAATTGAGGTGTGAAGGTCCTCGTAGGGGCCAATGACAGTGCTTATTGTGTTGCGGACCGCTTCGTTTGTGATGTGCGCTGTGTAGGAGATGTTCAATATCTTTCTGAAAAATCTCATCTCTAGCGCGTTGATTCTTCTTTGGAGGTCTGCAGTGAGCGTCCAAGCCTCACAACCATACAAGAAGACCGACATCGCCAGAGAGCGTATTAGCCGGATCTTTGATCTCAGGGAGAGTTTCTAGCTTTGCCAGATGTGCTTTAGTTTACTCAATGCTGCCATTGTTTGGGCCACTCTGACAAGAATTTCTGGCTTTGAGCCTTCGTTGGATATTATGACCCCTAGATATTTAAAGGTGGAGACCTCTTCGAGTTTTTGCCAGTTTATCCGAATCTCACTTGTGAATTTTCTATTTGCGATGACCTTGGTCTTTTCTGCATTGATTTCCATGCCGTACGCCTTTGCTGTTTTCACTAGTTTTGCAAGGAATTCTTTCAGTTCGTCCTCGCTACCAGCTAGGCCGTCTATGTCATCGGCGAAGCGTAAGTTGGTTATAATCATCCCTCCGATGCTGACTGTTCCGACATGGTTTTCTAGCACATCTGTCATAATCCTTTCAAGGAAGAGGTTGAAGAAAATGGGGGAAAGTATGAATCCTTGTCTGACACCAACAGTGGTCTTGAACCAATCTCCCAGCTTGCTGTTGAAGATTACTGCGCTGGTTGTTCTGTTGTATAGGTTCTTAATCACTTCTATGAGGTTTGCACTAATGTTGAATTTGTGCATAGTTGCCCACAGTGCCGCATGCCACACTCTGTCGAACGCTTTCTTAAAGTCTATAAAGACATGATACAGGTCACTCTGGTGTTGGAGATGTTTTTCACAGAGCACTCGCAGGTTAAAGATTTGCTCCTTTGTGCTTCTTCCTGCTCTGAAGCCCGCATGCTCTTCTGAATTGATTTGCGCTGCTTGTGGTTTCAGTCTGTTTAATATGATCATAAGCATGACTTTGCTGGGGTGACTAATCAGGCTGATTGTAGGGTAGTTCTGGCACATCTGTAATTACCCTTCTTTTGGAGCGTGATAACCAGCGATTGCGTCAAGGGGGTTGGCCATTTTCCTGTTTGCAAGATCTTGTTGCACATGTTAGAATATCTATTACAGGGTAACCTCCTGCCTGAATCAGTACACCAGGGATGTTGTCTGCTCCAGCTGATTTCCCCTTTCTCAATTTTCATACACCCAGCTCCACCTCGTCGCGGGGAATAGAATGCATGTCTGTGTTAGTTGACTTCGGGCAGTTGAGCAGTAATGCATCGCCGTTGGAGTCTTCATTGTACAGCTCAGAACAGTATTCGGTCCATGTTTTGAGAATTTCTTGTTCTTCTGTAATACATTTTGCGGATTTATCTTGTATGGTTGAGATACGACCTTGTTTGGTCGATGTCAAGTCTTTAACAATTTTGTAAGCCTTTTTTGGGTTGTTCCTTAGTAAATTTTCATCGATATCTGAGCATTGTTGTTCTATCCATTCTTTTTTTGTTGTTGTTGCTTTTTTCATATCTTTTCTGATATTTTTATTGACTGATGTGTATCTGGGTGCTCCTTCTGCAGTATTCTTTACGCTCTTAAGTTTTCTTCTTTCATCCCATAGTTCCAGAATATTAGAGGTCTCCACAGTCTCAACCTCTCACAGTGGCGTCACCCCTTACAGTGGCGTCACCTCGTGTCTAGGGTCTCCACAGTCTCAACCCCTCACAGTGGCGTCACCTCGAGTTTAGGGTCTCCACAGACTCAACCCCTCACAATGGCGTCACCTCGTGTCTAGGGTCTCCACAGTCTCAACCCCTCACAGTGGCGACACCTCGAGTCTAGGGTCTCCATAGTCTCAACCCTTCACAGTGGCGTCACCTCGTGTCTTGGGTCTCCACAGTCTCAACCCCTCACAGTGGCGTCACCTCGAGTCTAGGGTCTCCACAGTCTCAACCCCTCACAGTGCCGTCACCTCGTGTCTAGGGTCTCCACAGTCTCAACCCCTCACAGTGGCGTCACCTCGTGTCTTGGGTCTCCACAGTCTCAACCCCTGACAGTGGCGTCACCTCGTGTCTAGGGTCTCCACAGTCTCAACCCCTCACAGTGGCGTCACCTCGTGTCTTGGGTCTCCACAGTCTCAACCCCTGACAGTGGCGTCACCTCGTGTCTAGGGTCTCCACAGTCTCAACCCCTCACTGTGGCGTCACCCCTCACATTTCCTCTCTCAGACAATGTACTGCTCCACCGCTGATTCTAATGACCCCCACAGGGACATCAAGTAAGTTTTAATGACCTGGGACCGAATCTTAAGGACAACTTTACTAATTAGTACCTTCACCCCCTCCAAGTGCCCCAATTAATGACGTCAGTTCAGATGGTTGACCCGGGTAAACTAATCAAAAGCCACCCAGCCGGAGGTAGGAAAACTTTGTGGAGAGGGGAGATGAGATTATTGTTGTTAGGCGGCCAGAAAATGTTCTTATAAATTATTTTCCTTATGTTACATGTAAAGGGAGGCTCGTTTGAACTCGACTTATAACAATTTTATAGACAAATCATAGTATTTACAGTCGCGCGCGTGAAATGTTTTCTTCTTCCTAGGGGGAAGGGAAAGACAGAAAATAATTGAGAAGCACTGCTCTAGAGGCGAACAATATTTTTAAATGCTAAAAGACACTACTGGACTGTTGACTTTTTAACTAATCAAAGACACTACTAAAAGACACCACTAAAAGACACTACTAAAAGAAACTAGTAGAAGGGACTACTAAAAGACACTACTAGAAAAGACTACTAAAAACCCTACTAAAATACACTGCTAAAAGACACTACTAAAAGACACTACTGGACTTTTGGTAAAACTTTGTGTCACTGATGACCAAGATTTTACAGATCGATATTTCGTCATTTCCCGTTGATCTGTCTGCGGTTACGTCTATTACATCCATTAACTGGACACCGGGCAGACCAAGTGTCCGCTAGGATTGGGTCATCTGATTGTCATCATCTGGACGTAGTAAAGATAACTCTGCCCGGCCAGCAAGTCATTGTAAGCGGTCACTCTGTGGTTGGTACTGGACAAATAACCGGAACAAGCACGAACTTACCATGATAACTTACCCTCTAACTTATACCTTACCCTAGACCAGTGATGCCGAACCTATGGCACGCGTGCCACAATCGGCACGCAGAGCCTCATCAGCGACACGCAGAGCCTCATCAGCCGGCACGCAGAGCCTCATCAGCCGGCACGCAGAGCCTCATCAGCCGGAACGCAGAGCCTCATCAGCCGGCACGCAGAGCCTCATCAGCCGGTACGCAGAGCCTCATCAGCGGCACGCAGAGCCTCATCAGCCGGCACGCAGAGCCTCATCAGCCGGCACGCAGAGCCTCATCAGCCGGCATGCAGAGCCTCATCAGCGGGCAAACAGAGCCTCATCAGCCGGCACGCAGAGCCTCATCAGCCGGCACGCAGGGCGTCATCAGCCGGCACGCAGAGCCTCATAAGCCGGCACGCGACTCAAGTTAGTTTCCCTAATCAAACCAGCTAAGACAAACCCCCATTAAACACATAGTGTGTTTTATTGGAGTGTTGGCACTTTGCTACACATAGTGTGTTTTATTGGAGTGTTGGCACTTTGCTACAACTAAGGGGTTTAATTGGAGTGTTGGCACTTTGCTACAAGTAAGTGGTTTTATTGGAGTGTTGGCACTTTGCTACAAGTAAGTGGTTTTATTGGAGTGTTGGCACTTTGCTAAAAGTAAGTGGTTTTATTGGAGTGTTGGCACTTTGCTACAAGTAAGTGGTTTTATTGGAGTGTTGGCACTTTGCTACAAGTAAGTGGTTTTATTGGAGTGTTGGCACTTTGCTACAAGTAAGTGGTTTTATTGGAGTGTTGGCACTTTGCTACAAGTAAGTGGTTTTATAAGTCCCACAAAGGTTCGCCATCATTGATCTAGACAAAATGATACCTTACCCCAGAAATTACAGGCTAACAAATAACTTACCATTATAAATTACCCTTTAAAGGACAACTAACCCCCACTAGCCTGTGTCTGCTGTCCCGTCACACCAGACAGCCAGTTGATATCACCGTCCAGACTGTGTGTCTGCTGTCCTGTCACACCAGACAGCCAGTTGATATCACCGTCCAGAATGTGTGTCTGCTGTCCTGTCACACCAGACAGCCAGTTGATATCACCGTCCAGACTGTGTGTCTGCTGTCCTGTCACACCAGACAGCCAGTTGATATCACTGTCCAGACTGTGTGTCTGCTGTCCAGTCACACCAGACAGCCAGTTGATATCACCGCCCAGACTGTGTGTCTGCTGTCCTGTCACACCAGACAGTCAGTTAATATCACTGTCCAGACTGTGTGTCTGCTGTCCTGTCACACCAGACAGCCAGTTGATATCACCGTCCAGACTGTGTGTCTGCTGTCCTGTCACACCAGACAGCCAGTTGATATCACTGTCCAGACTGTGTGTCTGCTGTCCTGCCACACCAGACAGCCAGTTGATATCACTGTCCAGACTGTGTGTCTGCTGTCCTGTCACACCAGACAGCCAGTTGATATCACCGTCCAGACTGATATTATGATATGGAGTCTCCAATGCAAGACTGAAACATGGGTGGGGGGGGAGGGGGAATGTTTAATTTATATCAGAGATACACATAAACATTTGCATATATTATATACCAAACAAAAATAAATGGGTACTATGTGCCGACTAGAAGAAATGCACAAATTTATGTTCCAAGGTGTGTGCCAAGTCGAAGTAAAGTTTTACTTCTGGCAGACCTCAAGATTAATTGTTTCGTTAAAGATGTGAGCTGATTTTACATCTGGATTTTGAAATATTAACAATTCACACAAAATACAAACCAATTTTTGCATGACGGAACAATATAATTTGCCTACAGAAGCTGTAAATATTTTTGTAAAAATCTAAAGAACCAATGCGGAGAAAATATTTTGTAAAAATCTAAAGAACCAATGCGGATTAAATATTTTGTAAAAATCTTTAGAACCAATACGGTGTAAATATTTTGTAAAAATCTTTAGAACCAATACGGTGTAAATATTTTGTAAAAATCTTTAGAACCAATACGGTGTAAATATTTTGTAAAAATCTTTAGAACCAATACGGTGTAAATATTTTGTAAAAATCTAAAGAAACAATGCGGTGTAAATATTTTGTAAAAATGTAAAGAACCAATGATGAGTAAATATTAAAAAAAAACAAGATGATAGCTCAATATTGAAATATTGATACAAGGGAGATATAAAAAACAAGGTGTTGTTTCATTCCGAAATATTGAACTCACTAGATAAATAGAATGTTTGGTTCAACTCACTAGATAAATAGAATGTTTGGTTCAACTCACTAGATAAATAGATTGTTTGGTTCAACTCACTAGATAAATAGAATGTTTCGTTCAACTCACTAGATAAATAGAATGTTTGGTTCAACTCACTAGATTAATAGAATGTTTGGTTAGACTAACTAGATAAATAGAATGTTTGGTTCAACTCACTAGATAAATAGAATGACTGGTTCAACTCACTAGATAAATAGAATGTTTGGTTCAATTCACTAGATAAATAGAATGTTTGGTTCAATTCACTAGATAAATAGAATGTTTGGTTCAACTCACTAGATAAATAGAATGTTTGGTTCAATTCACTAGATAAATAGAATGACTGGTTCAACTCACTAGATAAATAGAATGTTTGGTTCAATTCACTAGATAAATAGAATGTTTGGTTCAACTCACTAGATAAATAGAATGTTTGGTTCAAAGTATGTTAAAAAAAAAGATTGCTTTCGGATAATATGGGATTTCTTCGTCTGATTGGTAGGCATGAAAATAGTATTTGATTGTCTCCCTTTGAATTTTGAAGCTACCTATAGTTCATCTAGGGTATCAGTTCATGACATCTAGGGTATCAGTTCATGACATCTAGTGTATCAGTTCATGACATCTAGGGTATCAGTTCATGACATCTAGTGTATCAGTTCATGACATCTAGGGTATCAGTTCATGACATCTAGTGTATCAGTTCATGACATCTAGGGTATCAGTTCATGACATCTAGGGTATCAGTTCATGACATCTAGTGTATCAGTTCATGACATCTAGTGTATCAGTTCATGACATCTAGTGTATCAGTTCATGACATCTAGTGTATCAGTTCATGACATCTAGGGTATCAGTTCATGACATCTAGGGTATCAGTTCATGACATCTAGTGTATCAGTTCATGACATCTAGGGTATCAGTTCATGACATCTAGTGTATCAGTTCATGACATCTAGGTTATCAGTTCATGACATCTAGGGTATCAGTTCATGACATCTAGTGTATCAGTTCATGACATCTAGTGTATCAGTTCATGACATCTAGGTATCAGTTCATGACATCTAGGGTATCAGTTCATGACATCTAGTGTATCAGTTCATGACATCTAGGTATCAGTTCATGACATCTAGGGTATCAGTTCATGACATCTAGTGTATCAGTTCATGACATCTAGGGTATCAGTTCATGACATCTAGGGTATCAGTTCATGACATCTAGGGTATCAGTTCATGACATCTAGGGTATCAGTTCATGACATCTATGGTATCAGTTCATGACATCTAGGGTATCAGTTCATGACATCTAGGGTATCAGTTCATGACATCTAGGGTATCAGTTCATGACATCTAGGGTATCAGTTCATGACATCTAGGGTATCAGTTCATGACATCTAGGGTATCAGTTCATGACATCTAGTGTATCAGTTCATGACATCTAGGGTATCAGTTCATGACATCTAGTGTATCAGTTCATGACATCTAGGGTATCAGTTCATGACATCTAGGGTATCAGTTCATGACATCTAGGGTATCAGTTCATGACATCTAGTGTATCAGTTCATGACATCTAGTGTATCAGTTCATGACATCTAGGGTATCAGTTCATGACATCTAGTGTATCAGTTCATGACATCTAGGGTATCAGTTCATGACATCTAGTGTATCAGTTCATGACATCTAGGGTATCAGTTCATGACATCTAGTGTATCAGTTCATGACATCTAGGGTATCAGTTCATGACATCTAGGGTATCAGTTCATGACATCTAGTGGTATCAGTTCATGACATCTAGGGTATCAGTTCATGACATCTAGTGTATCAGTTCATGACATCTAGGGTATCAGTTCATGACATCTAGTGTATCAGTTCATGACATCTAGGGTATCAGTTCATGACATCTAGGGTATCAGTTCATGACATCTAGTGTATCAGTTCATGACATCTAGTGTATCAGTTCATGACATCTAGGGTATCAGTTCATGACATCTAGTGTATCAGTTCATGACATCTAGGGTATCAGTTCATGACATCTAGTGTATCAGTTCATGACATCTAGGGTATCAGTTCATGACATCTAGTGTATCAGTTCATGACATCTAGTGTATCAGTTCATGACATCTAGTGTATCAGTTCATGACATCTAGGGTATCAGTTCATGACATCTAGTGTATCAGTTCATGACATCTATGGTATCAGTTCATGACATCTATGGTATCAGTTCATGACATCTAGTGTATCAGTTCATGACATCTATGGTATCAGTTCATGACATCTAGTGTATCAGTTCATGACATCTAGGGTATCAGTTCATTCGAATAATTCGAAGTCGATTATAAGTTCTTAAAGATTTTATTGTCCCCAAAACGAACTGTTTTTATGACTACATAGAGCAATTATGTTTCAAATAAAGTATTGCTACCTACAATATCCGAGACAAAATAGTTTTATTTGCGTAAGAGGTTGAAACAATTTAGATTAAATGGCTTTACTTTTGTTACAAGTTAAAAGTTTTATATTTCAAATATTAAGAAGAAACAAAATAAAATTTCTTTCTTTTATTTAATAAGTTTTAAAGTTAGCCCACTATAAAATCTACAACATTAATCCTAGAAACATCGCACCACCTTAAACAACACGACACGAGGCTTGAATTAAAAAAAAATTAGTGTGTGTGTGTGAGTGGAAAAAAAGGGGGGGGTAATCTTTGGCCAGTGTGTGTGTGTGTAAAGGGGCGGGGGGTAAACTTTGGCCAGTGTGTGTGTGTGTAAAGGGGCGGGGGGTAAACTTTCGCCAGTCTTCACTCATTTAAAATGGAATAATTCATGAACAAATGACGCTATTGTCACTGAATCCACTCAAGAATTTCTTAAGTATATCTGCTTCTACGACCATGGATTGCTTTCTGAGTCTATTATCTCCCTTATGTAGCAATCAATAATGTGGCTACTAGACATCCTTTAGAACTTATTCCGATGCACCAGTGATAGGCAAGGGAAACTATAACGTAGCATCTAGTGGTAGTCTCTAATGTGACCATAAAATGCTTTGGACCACCAAAACCCAAAAGTTGGTCAAGCCTTGCATTGACCTGCCAGCACTCGTCTAGTTATAATGAGGAAAGTGTGGGACAGAAATAGACACACAAAGAGACGATGGCAGAACTAAGTACGTGAAATCGAAGTGTGAGATGGGCGAATGGATCATTCTTGTCCTTCGTACCGATGGAGAACTCGAGAAATTGTACGCATCGGAAACAGAAATCTCAAATACAAAATGAAATCAATAGTTTTTTTCCTTATACATTACAGACGCACCTTCAATTTAAAAAAAAATGTCCACGACAACACACGTGCAAACTATAAAATTATATTACATAATGGAAGACTAGAAACTACTAATCAATATACATAGTTCCCGTTGTCTGTATGTATGGATGTAACTAGGTGGCACTGAGAAATGTGTAATGCTGTTAGGTGGCGCTGCGATCGATTTTGTTTTATAGTGCTGCACCAAAAATTTTCGAACGTTCTGCATAAAATTGTTCAATCATGATAATAAATGAATCAAATAAAAATAAATGAAAGTTCTGTATTACGTTATTTTTTAATCTGGTGTGTATTTATATTGAACACTTCCGACATTTCTGATGGGTGATACGCTAGTATTCTAATATTATGTCATGTAAATTGTAGTACGGTGGTGAACAGTGATATTACTTTTTCTTAATTGACCTGGCGGGGGGGGGGAGGGGTTGCACTTCATCTTGGTTTTCACCATTGCTGTGATGTGATGGTATCTGAATGATGTGATGGTATCTGAATGATGTGATGGTATCTGAATGTTGTGATGGTATCTGAATGATGTGATGGTATCTGAATGATGTGATGGTATCTGAATGATGTGATGGTATCTGAATGATGTGATGGTATCTGAATGATGTGATGGTATCTGAATGTGTGATGGTATCTGAATGATGTGATGGTATCTGAATGATGTGATGGTATCTGAATGATGTGATGGTATCTGAATGATGTGATGGTATCTGAATGATGTGATGGTATCTGAATGATGTGATGGTATCTGAATGATGTGATGGTATCTGAATGATGTGATGGTATCTGAATGATGTGATGGTATCTGAATGATGTGATGGTATCTGAATGATGTGATGGTATCTGAATGATGTGATGGTATCTGAATGATGTGATGGTATCTGAATGATGTGATGGTATCTGAATGATGTGATGGTATCTGAATGATGTGATGGTATCTGAATGATGTGATGGTATCTGAATGATGTGATGGTATCTGAATGATGTGATGGTATCTGAATGATGTGATGGTATCTGAATGATGTGATGGTATCTGAATGATGTGATGGTATCTGAATGATGTGATGGTATCTGAATGATGTGATGGTATCTGAATGATGTGATGGTATCTGAATGTTGTGATGGTATCTGAATGATGTGATGGTATCTGAATGATGTGATGGTATCTGAATGATGTGATGGTATCTGAATGTTGTGATGGTATCTGAATGATGTGATGGTATCTGAATGATGTGATGGTATCTGAATGTTGTGATGGTATCTGAATGTTGTGATGGTATCTGAATGTTGTGATGGTATCTGAATGATGTGATGGTATCTGAATGATGTGATGGTATCTGAATGATGTGATGGTATCTGAATGATGTGATGGTATCTGAATGATGTGATGGTATCTGAATGATGTGATGGTATCTGAATGATGTGATGGTATCTGAATGATGTGATGGTATCTGAATGATGTGATGGTATCTGAATGATGTGATGGTATCTGAATGATGTGATGGTATCTGAATGATGTGATGGTATCTGAATGATGTGATGGTATCTGAATGATGTGATGGTATCTGAATGATGTGATGGTATCTGAATGATGTGATGGTATCTGAATGATGTGATGGTATCTGAATGATGTGATGGTATCTGTATGTTGAGATGGTATCTGAATGTTGAGATGGTATCTGTATGTTGAGATGGTATCTGAATGATGTGATGGTATCTGAATGTTGAGATGGTATCTGAATGATGTGATGGTATCTGAATGATGTGATGGTATCTGAATGATGTGATGGTATCTGTATGTTGAGATGGTATCTGAATGATGTGATGGTATCTGAATGATGTGATGGTATCTGAATGATGTGATGGTATCTGAATGATGTGATGGTATCTGAATGATGTGATGGTATCTGAATGTTGAGATGGTATCTGTATGTTGAGATGGTATCTGTATGTTGAGATGGTATCTGTATGTTGAGATGGTATCTGTACTTTCAAACAATTGTCACATCTTTTTATCAGCTAGAAAAAAATCAATTTAAAAAAATCATGAGCAAGTCCAATCATGACGTCACCATTGGACTAATGACATGAAATGATCAAGCAATGACCACCTGTTATTGGACTTTCAACGCTACTCAAAGAAAGTTAAGCACCTGTTATTTTACCACGTTTTCTTGTCTGTCCAAGATTTCTCAAATCTGCCAACGTAAAATTAAACCACTTCTGATGGTCCTAAAGAGCTCAAACAGATAGATCTTGGATGGCAACGCACTGTATCAAAATTTCAGATCGATCGAATGTACCGTTATTAAATTATTGAACTTTTTAGTTTATCTATATTTTATTATATACTTGCTTTCGTGTCTGTCTGTCCGCAATTTTTCAAATTTGCCAACGTAAAATTTAACCACTTCTGATGGTCCTAGAGAGCTCAAAATTTTACCACAGATATAGAATATCTTGGATGACAATACATTGTATCAAAATTTCAGATCGATGGAATGTACTGAAATTAAATTAATGCATTTCTTTGTTTATCTTTAGGGGCCGTCCATAAATGACGTCACGCACATTTGGGGGGGGGGAGGGGGTCACACTTTTGTGACGATGCGTGACGTGGGGGAGTGAGGGGGGTTGAAGAAATATGACGTCAGATCAAAAGGGTAACTTTAAATAAAACTTCAACTGAAATATTTGGTTGCTTACAATTTATTTAATAACTTTTTTTAAAATCAGTGCTTCTCAATGATGTGTCGGTCGGTATGCCATCAGACGCTGGTTGGCGTGAGCCAGGGGTGCGCAACCTTTGGGCTATTCCCGGCCGCATTTTAAAAAAAATACTTTTGCGACGGCCGCCAAAAAATTTTCACTGAAAAACGAAACGGTCACTATAAAATTTTTAGCTCTGGTAATAGTCAACGCGACATAATAATAACATAATCATAATGTATTGTAGGCAAACACAGTGCTTAATGACAAACAAAAACATTTTCATTGATAGTCTCTTATATTTTTACTTTATTGAACATTATCATGTAAACCTAACATCATGTCACACCAAGTACAGCATGAGTACATTTTAAGTGGCATTAGTACACTGAGAACACAATAGTTGAATAAGTGATAAGCTGATTCATTAACACTGTCCATGTAACTTAGCAGTCCAGAGTTCTGGAAATTAGGGGCTGCCTTGCTCTTGGATGTTTGAAGAGAGTCGCGCAAAGTCGGGCACTCGCTGAAGATCATCAGTCGTATTCTTAACGCCAGATCGGTGTCCACCAGTCGGGTTCGATATTTGTTCTTGGGATATTTCATTCGTGAAAATGACGCTTCGCTCATGTAAGTGCTTCCAAACAGCACTAGAGTGTTTCTTGATATTTCGTGACGCTTGGGATACTCCACAGCTAATTTCCATGTCTCCAGTAGATCGTTTTTGTCCTAGAATTTCTTCAAAAGCTGCGCGTTATTTTTAGTTCGATCAATTCCATTTGGACATCCAACGGCGCTCTCTCTGTCTCAACCAAATGTGGAAAAGCAACGAGTCTCATATTTTCGGAAATATTGTCGAAATCCTGAAAACGTTCTGCGAATTCCAACAACAGCGCTTCGGGGATGCCTGAAAAGGATGTAGCCGGAGTTTCATTTTTTCTTATTTCACGGCTCTCGATTAGAGCGGTGAAGTGTGGGAAATGATAGAGATTGAGCTGTTGAATAAAACTTTGTAGCAGACGACATTTGTCACAGAAAGCCTGTACTCTTCTGTGCATGAGGCAAGCTGTTGTCCCTTTGCCTAGCAGAGACTCGTTGAGGCAGTTGATATAAATTAACAAATCTACAAGGGCGGCTATAGAGATGTTAAGAAGGCCTGATTCTTCAGTGGGCAGTCCTTGTTTTTCGTGGCATAAAACTCCAGTATTTCTTTTCGTAGCAGCAGAACACGGCGATATGTTTCTCCCTGACACAACCAACGAACGCTGGTATGGTACAGAATGCCTTCAGCCGACAAATCATTTGTGTGAAGAATTTGTATGAATTGGCGGTGGTGAAGAGCATTCGCGCGAATGAAAAGGATAATGCGATTCACATCATTCAGAATTTTAGCCAAATCAACAGATTTAGAACACAGTGCCTCCTGGCGAATAATGGAGTGCAGATTTTTGAGCTGGTCATTACCGTGATCCTTCAACACATAATTCGAAAAATCTAACCACGAAGCCATTTTGCTTACCAACCATTGCAGACGTGCCGTCTGTACAGATACCTCGGAGGTTCTTCATATCAACGTGCAAGTCGATGCAAGATTTTTAAACTGCCAAATATGTCTTCTCCTCGAGTTTGAGTAACGAGTGCCTCCATGGAGAGCAGATCTTTGCACAATTCAAATGTTCGGGATAGGGTGCGAATGAATATGAGTAGCTGCGCTATTTAAATGCCTATGAACGCTAAACACTGCAGCTAATGTTACAGCTGCCGGAGTCGTAATTGTTTCGCAATAATAAGTGTTTAAGGGTGTTAATGAATATTCAATATTTCGTTTAAAACTTTAAAAAATATATTGCCAAATGGCAAATATTTGACGGCCGCAGGTTATTATAAGTTAAACAGATTTCCACGGCCGCACATTTTCGTGCCCACGGCCGCATGCGGCCATACGGCCGCAGGTTGCGCACCCCTGGCGTAAGCTATCAAGACACGAAAATTAAAGCTAATTATTATCCTTAAGTTTGAGAACCCCCAAGATAACGTATGAAATTGTTATCCTGCTTCGTTTGATGTTGACATCAAAGCATTTGTGATGTAACCGCAGCTCCACTTGGTTCTCTCACGGCAGGCGACTTTTTTTGCCCGTTAACCCCAAAATATACAAATTTATGTGTGCGTTACGCTCCCCCCCAATCCCCAGACTCTAGGTCCTGCTCACATGACTCGGTGATTTGGGGAGCGTCGTTAGCCCCCCCCCTCCCCCAGAAAATGCTACTGGTGCGTTTTACAAGCATGACAAGTGTCTAAAATGATCCGAATAGGATTATGTGTAGATATTTTAAGTCAAAATAACACGGAATATCATTTTTCTTTAAAAAAAGGGGGGGGGGATCTATTTTAAGTTTGAAGTAATTGTTCGATTTGTTTGTGGTCAAACGCCCCTGGCCCTTCTAGATATAATGATAAATGAGCCCATTTAAAATTAGTCAAGTATTCATTAACTTTATTGAATGCATCAAATTCTTGACATCGCAATTCTAGAGGAGCACAAACAACTTTTCTTCTTAGCTCAGCTTTTAAGGCATAATTTTAAATATCACAGAAAGGATACTTGATACAGACAAGTCATGTGGATTAAGATAAGGCCTATTGTCACTCGTGTCAATTTAAATGAAAGTAGGGTGGATTTAGGTGTCTTCGTATAGTACGTAGGTAAGAAATCTACATAGTTGTCAGAACCGGTTAAATAATGGGCATATGTTCCAAGCGTACACGTACACATGACGTATTTTAATATATCGAGTGGATTGTAGTGGATGTTATATGTCCCAAATGAGTCTGCATTACTCCCAAGAAATCCCTTTTGACCCCAGATTAGGTTATTTACCCCTGTTCGCCGACGTCGTTCTTACGGGATGCCAGTCAGTCAATTGAGGGATTTTTAAAAGATACAATTTAAAAATATAATTTTTAAATATTTTTTTTTCTAAGCAAAGACGTTAACCGTGAAGATTAATAGTCAATGTTTTTAATTTGTATGCATTAAAATAAAATATAAGCTAAGGATGTTAACACAGTTCGTTTTCTGAAGACCGCTTAAACGTCTTAAAAATCGTGGTTTACAATATTACAATGTAGACCTTCACTAATTAAATAATATAAATACTTAAATGACAATAAAAGTGATTTGAAACATACTGATTGGCATATAGAAAATAAATGTTGTTTTTTTTTGGGGGGGGGGTCAAAGCTTTGTGACGTATTTTTAGAGGGGGGTGTCTAACTTTTTGTTACGACGCGTGACAAGGGGGGGGGGTAAAAAATCGGCCAAAATCGCGTGACGTCATTTATGGACGGTCCCTTAATTAAGCATCTGTACCCGTCTGTTGTAGTTTAATTTCACGTGGCGAGTTCACCCCGTGACCTCATCGCTTTGTTATTAAACGTTGGGCGGGCGCTGATGAGGTGTTTGGTAAAATAAATAGAGGTAAAAAAATGATTTTTAGAAACCACGTTTATATAAGTGGACTAAAAATAAGAAAATAATTTAAAACTTATAAGTTCAAGTACTTCGATTTAATATGACTAAAAACGTGGGGCGGGTGTTTGGTATAAAAATTAAAGATTTCTAATTTAGAAGGCAAAAGAGAAATCTATAAGTGAGAGAATGAGTGAACCGCATGTGTTAAACCTCATAAGCGCCCGCCACACGTTTTTAGTCATATTAAATCGAAGTACTTGAACTTACAAGTTTTTAAATTATTTTCCTTTTTTAGTACACTTATAAAAACGTGGTTTTTAAAAATCATTTTTTTACCTTTATTTTTGGACTTTCAATGCTACTCAAAACAAAGTTAAGCACCTGATACAATATTTGTTTTGTGGCTCAATTTTGTTTTTGTGAGATTTGTTCTGTTAGTTTACATCCGTGACCTGTGACCTATAATTGAGTTAACTGAGCGGTTCGTAGATCAAGGGCCTGTCTGGTGTTGTAAGTTGTAAGCGTGGCTACTGGGAAAGTTAGGCTTGAACTTGAACTATCCCTTAACCCGTCGTTGGGTCGTTGGGGCACCATCGTGAACTGAACACTATCTCACGCCATTTGTCCCGGTCCTGTGCTGCCTTTTGAGAGTCGCTGAATGACAGGTTAGGCTAGGAGCGGCATAACACGATTATAAAGTAGTTCCTCAGCTGCTCCTGGTGACCTAATAGAATTCCCCTGGCCTGGGGTGTCACAGCTGGACAAATGGCCTTCACATTGATTTAGTCAGCCGCCGCCTTCCTGGGAAACAAACAACGTTCTTAAGGTATATTCAAGTGATACATAGCACCATAACATAGCACCATAACATAGCACCATAACATAGCACCATAACATAGCACCATAACATAGCACCATAACATAGCAACATAACATAATGACATATTGCTGAGGTATATTCAAGTGATACATAGCACCATAACATAGCACCATAACATAGCACCATAACATAGCACCATAACATAGCAACATAACATAATGACATATTGCTGAGGTATATTCAAGTGATACATAGCACCATAACATAATGACATATTGCTGAGGTATATTCAAGTGATACATAGCAACATAACATAATGACATATTGCTGAGGTATATTCAAGTGATACATAGCACCATAACATAATGACATATTGCTGAGGTATATTCAAGTGATACATAGCAACATAACATAATGACATATTGCTGAGGTATATTCAAGTGATACATAGCAACATAACATAATGACATATTGCTGAGGTATATTCAAGTGATACATAGCACCATAACATAATGACATATTGCTGAGGTATATTCAAGTGATACATAGCACCATAACATAATGACATATTGCTGAGGTATATTCAAGTGATACATAGCACCATAACATAATGACATATTGCTGAGGTATATTCAAGTGATACATAGCACCATAACATAATGACATATTGCTGAGGTATATTCAAGTGATACATAGCAACATAACATAATGACATATTGCTGAGGTATATTCAAGTGATACATAGCACCATAACATAATGACATATTGCTGAGGTATATTCAAGTGATACATAGCACCATAACATAATGACATATTGCTGAGGTATATTCAAGTGATACATAGCACCATAACATAATGACATATTGCTGAGGTATATTCAAGTGATACATAGCACCATAACATAATGACATATTGCTGAGGTATATTCAAGTGATACATAGCACCATAACATAATGACATATTGCTGAGGTATATTCAAGTGATACATAGCACCATAACATAATGACATATTGCTGAGGTATATTCAAGTGATACATAGCACCATAACATAATGACATATTGCTGAGGTATATTCAAGTGATACATAGCACCATAACATAATGACATATTGCTGAGGTATATTCAAGTGATACATAGCACCATAACATAATGACATATTGCTGAGGTATATTCAAGTGATACATAGCACCATAACATAATGACATATTGCTGAGGTATATTCAAGTGATACATAGCAACATAACATAATGACATATTGCTGAGGTATATTCAAGTGATACATAGCACCATAACATAATGACATATTGCTGAGGTATATTCAAGTGATACATAGCAACATAACATAATGACATATTGCTGAGGTATATTCAAGTGATACATAGCACCATAACATAATGACATATTGCTGAGGTATATTCAAGTGATACATAGCAACATAACATAATGACATATTGCTGAGGTATATTCAAGTGATACATAGCACCATAACATAATGACATATTGCTGAGGTATATTCAAGTGATACATAGCAACATAACATAATGACATATTGCTGAGGTATATTCAAGTGATACATAGCACCATAACATAATGACATATTGCTGAGGTATATTCAAGTGATACATAGCAACATAACATAATGACATATTGCTGAGGTATATTCAAGTGATACATAGCACCATAACATAATGACATATTGCTGAGGTATATTCAATTGATACATAGCACCATAACATAATGACATATTGCTGAGGTATATTCAATTGATACATAGCACCATAACATAATGACATATTGCTGAGGTATATTCAAGTGATACATAGCAACATAACATAGTAACATATTGCTGAGGTATATTCAAGTGATACATAGCACCATAACATAATGACATATTGCTGAGGTATATTCAAGTGATACATAGCAACATAACATAATGACATATTGCTGAGGTATATTCAAGTGATACATAGCACCAAAACATAATGACATACTGCTGAGGTATATTCAAGTGATACATAGCACCATAACATAATGACATATTGCTGAGGTATATTCAAGTGATACATAGCACCATAACATAATGACATATTGCTGAGGTATATTCAAGTGATACATAGCACCATAACATAATGACATATTGCTGAGGTATATTCAAGTGATACATAGCACCATAACATAATGACATATTGCTGAGGTATATTCAAGTGATACATAGCACCATAACATAATGACATATGGCTGAGGTATATTCAAGTGATACATAGCAACATAACATAATGACATATTGCTGAGGTATATTCAAGTGATACATAGCAACATAACATAATCACATATTGCTGAGGTATATTCAAGTGATACATAGCACCATAACATAATGACATATTGCTGAGGTATATTCAAGTGATACATAGCAACATAACATAATCACATATTGCTGAGGTATATTCAAGTGATACATAGCAACATAACATAATGACATATTACTGAGGTATATTCAAGTGATACATAGCACC
The DNA here is from genome assembly GCA_944989445.1 of Ampullaceana balthica. Taxonomy (NCBI): domain Eukaryota; kingdom Metazoa; phylum Mollusca; class Gastropoda; family Lymnaeidae; genus Ampullaceana; species Ampullaceana balthica. Next base: position 241,091 of record CALYLW010000824.1, read on the forward strand.
ATAACATAATGACATATTGCTGAGGTATATTCAAGTGATACATAGCAACATAACATAATGACATATTGCTGAGGTATATTCAAGTGATACATAGCAACATAACATAATGACATATTGCTGAGGTATATTCAAGTGATACATAGCACCATAACATAATGACATATTGCTGAGGTATATTCAAGTGATACATAGCACCATAACATAATGACATATTGCTGAGGTATATTCAAGTGATACATAGCAACATAACATAATCACATATTGCTGAGGTATATTCAAGTGATACATAGCAACATAACATAATGACATATTGCTGAGGTATATTCAAGTGATACATAGCAACATAACATAATGACATATTGCTGAGGTATATTCAAGTGATACATAGCAACATAACATGATGACATATTGCTGAGGTATATTCAAGTGATACATAGCAACATAACATAATGACATATTGCTGAGGTATATTCAAGTGATACATAGCAACATAACATAATGACATATTGCTGAGGTATATTCAAGTGATACATAGCAACATAACATAATGACATATTGCTGAGGTATATTCAAGTGATACATAGCAACATAACATAATGACATATTGCTGAGGTATATTCAAGTGATACATAGCACCATAACATAATGACATATTGCTGAGGTATATTCAAGTGATACATAGCAACATAACATAATGACATATTGCTGAGGTATATTCAAGTGATACATAGCAACATAACATAATGACATATTGCTGAGGTATATTCAAGTGATACATAGCAACATAACATAATGACATATTGCTGAGGTATATTCAAGTGATACATAGCAACATAACATAATGACATATTGCTGAGGTATATTCAAGTGATACATAGCAACATAACATAATGATATATTGCTGAGGTATATTCAAGTGATACATAGCACCATAACATAATGACATATTGCTGAGGTATATTCAAGTGATACATAGCACCATAACATAATGACATATTGCTGAGATATATTCAAGTGATACATAGCAACATAACATAATGACATATTGCTGAGGTATATTCAAGTGATACATAGCAACATAACATAATGAAACACTGTATATCTACATGAAAACTGTACAATACTTGTATTTAAGACTTTCAAAACGTATTTAATTTGAGAGATTTTACTCCTGTAATACAATTAAGGACACCAATAATTCATTCAGGAAACCTTAGTTTACTAGTATATTACCCGTCAAAAATGACGGAAGTTTTCAAAATAAATACATTTCAGCTGAAATCGATTTATTTTGAGAAAAAAAATACACACCAGAATAAAAAGTAATGTAATACAGAACTTTTATTTATTTTTATTTTATTCATTGATTTTCATGTTGCACAATTTTATGTGAAACGTTCGAAAAGAGTTATTTTTGAAGCAGTAATGTGGTGCGCTGCTTTCTAAAATTAGTAGCGTCAAGGACAGACAGACGTGACATACATTGCAAATTATGAATGTTGATATTTGTCATTTCAAAACGCTTGATATTTTTTAGTCTTAGAGCCCTAAACTAAACCCTGACCCTAATTCTTGCTAACATCAACCCTATCCTTCAACATAACCCTAACCCTAACCCTAACCATAACCATAACCCTAACCCTAACCCTAACCCTAACCATAACCCTAACCATAACCCTAACCATAACCCTAACCATAACCATAACCATAACCCTAACCAAAACCATAACCATAACCAAACCATAACCATAACCATAACCAAACCATAACCCTAACCCTAACCATAACCCTAACCATAATCCTAACCATAATCCTAACCATAACCCTAACTCTAACTCTAACCATAACCCTAACTCTAACTCTAACCATAACCCTAACTTTAACCATAACCCTAACCCTAACCCTAACCATAACCCTAACCATAACCCTAACCCTAACCATAACCCTAACCCTAACCATAACCATAACCCTAACCATAACCCTAACCATAACCCTAACCATAACCCTAACCATAACCTAACCATAACCCTAACCATAACCCTAACCATAACCCTAACCATAACCCTAACCATAACCCTAACCATAACCCTAACCATAACCCTAACCATAACCCTAACCATAACCCTAACCATAACCCTAACCATAACCCTAACCATAACCCTAACCCTAACCATGACTCTAACCATAACCCTAACCACAACCTTAACTCTAACCATAACCCTAACTCTAACCATAACCCTAACTCTAACCATAACCCTAACTCTAACCATAACCCTAACCATAACCCTAACCATAACCCTAACCATAACCCTAACCATAACCCTAACCATAACCCTAACCATAACCCTAACCATAACCCTAACCATAACCCTAACCCTAACCATGACTCTAACCATAACCCTAACCATAACCTTAACCCTAACCATAACCCTAACTCTAACCATATCCCTAACTCTAACCATAACCCTAACCCTAACCCTAACCCTAACCCTAACCATAACCCTAACTCTAACAATAACCCTAACTCTAACCATAACCCTAACTCTAACCCTAACCCTATGCCTAACCCTAACCCTAACCATAACCCTAACCATAACCCTAACTCTAACCATAACCCTAACCATAACCGTAACTCTAACCATAACCCTAACCATAACCCTAACTCTAACCATAACCCTAACCATAACCGTAACTCTAACCATAACCCTAACCATAACCCTTACCTTAACCATTACCCTAACTCTAACCCTAACCCTAACCATAACCCTAGCCCTAACCATAACCCTAACCCTAACCATAATCCTAACTCTAACCATAACCCTAACTCTAACCATAACCCTAACTCTAACCATAACCCTAACTCTAATCATAACCCTAACTCTAACCATAACCCTAACTCTAACCATAACCCTAACCCTAACCACATTTCTGTATTACCAAAAACGAATCACTATGTATAAGGCGCCTAGTTTGAGTCATTAAAATCTTCATAACACAGACTTGATATGACACAGTTATATATACAATTTTATACTCTATATGCATTAACATACATTTATCGGTAAGCAGTTCTCAGAAGAGACATCTTGCTCCAGATGAAAAAATTGACATTTTATTAGCTAATAGCCAAAACCAAGACAGCACAACTTCTAAGAACATCACATTGCTTCTACTGCTTGGTTCCTTATACTATCTCAAACTTTACTTAGATGAAGTGTCTTGACCTACTACTATCTCAGACTTTACTTAGATGAAGTGTCTTGACCTACTACTATCTCAGACTTTACTTAGATGAAGTGTCTTGACCTACTACTATCTCAGACTTTACTTAGATGAAGTGTCTTGACCTACTACTATCTCAGACTTTACTTAGATGAAGTGTCTTGACCTACTACTATCTCAGACTTTACTTAGATGAAGTGTCTTGACCTACTACTATCTCAGACTTTACTTAGATGAAGTGTCTTGACCTACTACTATCTCAGACTTTACTTAGATGAAGTGTCTTGACCTACTACTATCTCAGACTTTACTGAGATGAAGTGTCTTGACCTACTACTATCTCAGACTTTACTTAGATGAAGTGTCTTGACCTACTACTATCTCAGACTTTACTGAGATGAAGTGTCTTGACCTACTACTATCTCAGACTTTACTTAGATGAGATATCTCTACCCTAAGAAGCTGTTTTCAGATAAGATATTTCACTCCACTACCAGCTCAGGGTCTGTCATGTATATGAGTTATGGTATTGTTTTTGTGTCAGTCGAATGACACGATGCTAACCTACTGGAGGTGGAGTCACGCGTCTAATTGTACATTTTATTCCAAGAACCATCAGGCGCTAAGATGGATGAACACTTGAGAAACTCGCAGACGTTCAAGGACTTAGTGCTTCAGTCCCTGGTTCAATTCTCTTATTTACTTTAAACACTGTGGTTTGAATATTGTGAAACCATTGTTATTGAACAAATCAGTGTTTAAACGCAGAGGTCATCACTAAAACACGGACTTTAGCTGACCGTTGCTGTGCATTTAAAGAGAAGTGGCCGTGTTGAATAAACGTATCTAATTATAGACCAAGTGACGTCACGAGTCACCAGTCACTTAAATCATCCTTCGACCTTTGACCATCCAAATGTTCATATTCCCATTTTGTTTTGTTGTGTCAACTTTTCCGTGAAAGAGTGAACCATTCTGGCCACGCTGATGGGGGAGAGGGGAGTGGCAGTAATCACAATTACCGGAGGCTTGACATGACAATCTCTTGACCACTCATTGAGTCAATAATTTGCACCTTTCCATATGACCATGTCTTGACCACTCATTGGGTCAATAATTATCCCCTTTCCTTCTTTTACCTTTCCCTCTAATATTTGGTTACAAATGACAGAAGTCAGTGGTCAGGGTGAATGTGAGCTATCTTAGGAAACAATTATTATTCACGAGAACTTCGCATCACAAAAAAAAACAAATGTTGAACAGCACAGGATGTTGTATGTGGGCGGGTGCTTCACAACACAGGATATTGTATGTGGGCAGGTGCTTCACAACACAGGATGTTGTATGTGGGCGGGTGCTTCACAACACAGGATGTTGTATGTGGGCGGGTGCTTCACAACACAGGATGTTGTATGTGGGTGGGTGCTTCACAACACAGGATATTGTATGTGGGCGGGTGCTTCACAACAAAGGATATTGTATGTGAGCGGGTGCTTCACAACACAGGATATTATATGTGGGCGGGTGTTGAGTAACACAGGATATTGTATGTGGGCGGTTGTTGAACAAAACAGGATATTGTATGTGGGCGGTTGTTGAACAACACAGGATATTGTATGTGGGCGGGTGCTTCACATCACAGGATATTGTATGTGGGCGGGTGCTTCACAACACAGGATATTGTATGTGGGCGGTTGTTGAACAACACAGGATATTGTATGTGAGCGGCACGAGACAGCGAGTTAATAGATAAATTAAGTTCAAGAATAACTGAAAGTAAATAATGTTTGAACATTTCCTGTCAGCACTTGATTAGGACGTGATGGTTGGGAGCAGGAGCAGAGGAGCTCCTGGAGGGGAGCACTGGTAGATATTTTGTTGTAGTTGGAGCTGAGCAATCGTAGATCTTAGTTGGATTTGGCTGTCGAAAGGGGGTGGCCTCTACGGGGCTCGGCAGATGAGTAAGGTCGTGGGGCACGGACCTGACCGTGACTCGGCGGCCTGAAACTAACAACTCCCGGCAGGCAATGCCAAAGTCCGATATGTTAGGTGTTAGGTGCTAGTTACATATGATTACAGTCGCTCTACGGATCTTAGACAAAGCATCTTAAATGCATTGTCGATGATGAAAACCAAAGTACCCGTTGAGGGTCGGGTAAATCCTAAGCGACCGTTTCGTCCCCCTCAATTTTACTAGCAACGCTATTGAGCGGTGCCGGTTTAGGGCCAGGAGCGCCAGTACGGATTAGCAAAAGGAACCGCGAAGAACGCAGCGGACGCCAGCTCTGAGGAAACCTTCCAGTGGGGGTTGCACCCTAGGTAGGTCGTTGATGATCCCCCGCATTGCGGCGATCCTAACCATTGAGACTCGTATGCTTTGCCGGGGTGGCGCCGAAGTGGTAGCGGGTCATAGTAAGGCAATTCCACCCCTCCTTGTGAGGTCAACTTAGTGGGAGGCATCCTCGACTTCCTGTCTTAGATGCCCAGGTGGCCGCTTCAGAAGCGACCGCTCCGGGGGGGTTTTCCCAGCTGTCAACGTCCTTTTCTGGGGGAGGGGGCCAGATAGCTGGGAGGGTCTTCCAGGAAGACCCATGAAGAGCACTATGCTCGGGGCTTCTGATTTTCTTCCACATGTAGGATCATTAGTTGGATTTGGAGTGGAGCAATGGTAGAGATTAGTTGTAGTTGGAGCGGAGCAATGGTAGAGATTAGTTGTAGTTGGAGCGGAGCAATGGTAGAGATTAGTTGTAGTTGGAGTGGTGCAATGGTAGAGATTTGTTGTAGTTGGAGCGGAGCAATGGTAGAGATTTGTTGTAGTTGGAGCGGAGCAATGGTAGAGATTAGTTGTAGTTGGAGCGGAGCAATGGTAGAGATTTGTTGTAGTTGGAGCGGAGCAATGGTAGAGATTTGTTGTAGTTGGAGCGGAGCAATGGTAGAGATTTGTTGTAGTTGGAGCGGAGCAATGGTAGAGATTAGTTGTAGTTGGAGTGGTGCAATGGTAGAGATTTGTTGTAGTTGGAGTGGAGCAATGGTAGAGATTAGTTGTAGTTGGAGTGGTGCAATGGTAGAGATTTGTTGTAGTTGGAGTGGTGCAATGGTAGAGATTAGTTGTAGTTGGAGCGGAGCAATGGTAGAGATTAGTTGTAGTTGGAATGGTGCAATGGTAGAGATTAGTTGTAGTTGGAGCGGAGCAATGGTAGAGATTAGTTGTAGTTGGAATGGTGCAATGGTAGAGATTAGTTGTAGTTGGAGTGGTGCAATGGTAGAGATTAGTTGTAGTTGGAGTGGTGCAATGGTAGAGATTAGTTGTAGTTGGAGTGGTGCAATGGTAGAGATTTGTTGTAGTTGGAATGGTGCAATGGTAGAGATTAGTTGGATTTGGAATGGTGCAATGGTAGAGATTAGTTGTAGTTGGAGTGGTGCAATGGTAGAGATTTGTTGTAGTTGGAGCGGAGCAATGGTAGAGATTAGTTGTAGTTGGAATGGTGCAATGGTAGAGATTAGTTGTAGTTGGAATGGTGCAATGGTAGAGATTAGTTGTAGTTGGAGTGGTGCAATGGTAGAGATTTGTTGTAGTTGGAGCGGAGCAATGGTAGAGATTAGTTGTAGTTGGAGCGGAGCAATGGTAGAGATTAGTTGTAGTTGGAGCGGAGCAATGGTAGAGATTTGTTGTAGTTGGAGTGGTGCAATGGTAGAGATTTGTTGTAGTTGGAGCGGAGCAATGGTAGAGATTTGTTGTAGTTGGAGTGGTGCAATGGTAGAGATTTGTTGTAGTTGGAGCGGAGCAATGGTAGAGATTAGTTGTAGTTGGAGTGGTGCAATGGTAGAGATTTGTTGTAGTTGGAGTGGTGCAATGGTAGAGATTTGTTGTAGTTGGAGCGGAGCAATGGTAGAGATTAGTTGTAGTTGGAGCGGAGCAATGGTAGAGATTTGTTGTAGTTGGAGTGGTGCAATGGTAGAGATTTGTTGTAGTTGGAGCGGGGCAATGGTAGAGATTAGTTGTAGTTGGAGCGGTGCAATGGTAGAGATTTGTTGTAGTTGGAATGGTGCAATGGTAGAGATTTGTTGTAGTTGGAGTGGTGCAATGGTAGAGATTAGTTGTAGTTGGAGCGGAGCAATGGTAGAGCTAGAGCCTGTTAAGAAAAATAATACTATGTAGCCTACTACAACATTTATCAACGAAATAAATATATTATATAAACACCCTCAATTACCACTGACTAACTCACTAATTCTGTAACGCTAAGGGACATCACTGCTTTTTAAAAAAAAATGAAAATATAGACTTAAAAATCATTATATGACGTCATTGTTTTAGCTCATATTTTAATTTTGGAAAGAGGAACGATGTAAAAAGAGGATTTGAGGATTGTTAATTATAAAATACTTTGTGTACATTTCAGGAAATTTAATATTACGTATTTATCATACAAGGACAAGTTATTTGGACTTTTAAAAAAGGTGGGCGCCGTAGGTGCCCTAAAAAAAGTGGGCGCCCCAGCACAACCTAGTATCGATATACATACCTAATTTGATATGTATGTCCATCCGTCCGTCCGTAACGCTACTAATTTTAGAAAGCAGCACACCGCTACAAAAAAAAAGAAAAAAAAAGCCTTGAACTTGACAAATAAATCACTGCACCAAAAATAACTCTTTTCGAACGTCCGCATGAAATGGTCCAATGTGGAAATAAATGAATAAAATAATAAAACAAACCCGTAAAAACAAAGTTTTTGACTATAAATCCCTTATATATGAGACATAACTAACAGTATTGATTATTTTCAAACGCGACAAACATTTACAGACTGAATCTGTCTTAACTCAACTTTGCTTCATAACCCTGGGGGGGGGTTAGGGGGGGAGAGGGGAAAAGTCTGGTCACAGATCGCTTGACCGAGCTCAGCGTGACACGTAAAATGTAAACAAAAGCACGCCAGTACTTCGATGGGTCACGTCAACGCGTCAACTCAAACTCACACATGGAAAAAAACAATAACAGTGAATTTGAATTACATACGTAATATAAGGATAAAATAAAAATGCATTAATTTAATTACGGTACGTTCGATCTATCTGAAATTTTGATACGATGCATTGTTAGGTGAGACGGGTCCGTGTGCCAAATTTCAGCTCGATCGGATCACGGAAAGTGGGTCATTTATGACTTTTGTTTGTCCGCCCGCCCAAGACAGAGTGAGATGACGACAGAATGACAGAGAGACAGAGACGGCGGTGAAGTTAATATAAGGGATTTAAAAATAAATAAAATAAAATGAAAGTTCTGTAAAAAAATATTTTTTATTCTGATGTGTATTTTATCAGTAATAAACAGATTTCAGCTGAAATCTTTTCAAATTAATTTTGAAAACATCAGTCATTTTTAACGGATAATACATTAGTGTAAAAATATTTAGAAATAAATTGAAGAACCTTATATAAATCCTAATGTTATTATCCTACTATCATGTAAGAGTAATCTATCTGTTCCTACCCTACTATCATATATGTACATCTATCTGTTCCTATCCTACTATCATATATGTACATCTATCTGTTCCTATCCTACTATCATATATGTACATCTATCTGTTCCTACCCTACTATCATATATGTACAACTATCTGTTCCTACCCTACTATCATATATGTACATCTATCTGTTCCTATCCTACTATCATATATGTACATCTATCTGTTCCTATCCTACTATCATATATGTACATCTATCTGTTCCTACCCTACTATCATATATGTACAACTATCTGTTCCTACCCTACTATCATATATGTACATCTATCTGTTCATATCCTACTATCATATATGTACATCTATCTGTTCCTATCCTACTATCATATATGTACATCTATCTGTTCCTACCCTACTATCATATATGTACATCTATCTGTTCCTATCCTACTATCATATATGTACATCTATCTGTTCCTACCCTACTATCATATATGTACAACTATCTGTTCCTACCCTACTATCATATATGTACATCTATCTGTTCCTATCCTACTATCATATATGTACATCTATCTGTTCCTATCCTACTATCATATATGTACATCTATCTGTTCCTATCCTACTATCATATATGTACATCTATCTGTTCCTACCCTACTATCATATGAGCGTCAATCAGCTGTCTGTATGTCACCCAGCCAACGTTATGTTTCTTGCCATAACATCTTTATTAAACCTTGACCACGCGATAATCTTTTAACTCCGAGTCCTAGTAATGTCCACTTTCGTACATTTTCCCCAACTTCAAACCCAACTGGGAGGAATTAAGTTTGAGTAATGTCTTTAATCATCGCCATAATCCCGTCATAACTTTCTGACGAGGTACTCAAACAAAGGACATTTGTTTATTAAACCACCATTTCCGATCTACCCCGTCACCTCCGTCCAACATGAAGGATGTCATTAAACGTCTCTCTTTGTTCTCACGAGACATTCGAGCCATAACGTCTCTATGATCACGGATAACTCATTATGTTCTCTAAACTAAGGGAGACAATTTATGCCACCTCAAATCTTTTTGGTTGGCATCCCATTCGACAACAAATGGATTTTTTAATGGCTCTATCAGTGACGATTTCCTGTCAATTTTCATTTTCCAACAGACTTTGACAATTTCCCAGGTATGTTGTGACAGTATGGCAATATCAGAGACACTCAGTCAGTGATCTATGATCTTACACATACACATGTTTTTTTTGTATAGAACCAAACACGAATGTCCAGTGACATTTGATTCACAAAGTCATGCGACAAATGTCCAGTGACATTTGATTCACAAAGTTATGCGTCAAATGTCCAGTGACATTTGATTCACAAAGTTATGCGACAAATGTCCAGTGACATTTGCTATACACGGATGACCAATGTCCAATGACATTAGAAGATAGAGTCATATGTCTTTCGCTTAATTACCTTTCACACACAAGGTCAAAGAAGCTATGTCCTACGGGTTGTCATGACAACATCAACATTTGAATCAACTATTGACTTAATCAACATTTGAATCAACTATTGACTTAATCAACATTTGAATCAACTATTGACTTAATCAACATTTGAATCAACTATTGACTTAATCAACATTAGAATCAACTATTGATAAAATCAACATTTGAATCAACTATTGACAAAATCAACATTTGAATCAACTATTGACTAAATCAACATTTGAATCAACTATTGACTTAATCAACATTTGAATCAACTATTGACTTAATCAACATTTGAATCAACTATTGACTTAATCAACATTAGAATCAACTATTGACAAAATCAACATTTGAATCAACTAGTGACAAAATCAACATTTGAATCAACTATTGACTAAATCAACATTTGAATCAACTATTGACTAAATCAACATTTGAATTAACTATTGACTAAATTAACATTTGAATTAACTATTGAGTAAATCAACATTTGAATCAACTATTGACAAAATCAACATTTGAATCAACTATTTACTTGTCACTTTGCTCAACCAGTATCCTCATCTGCCAGAACTGATTAGTGTTCTCTTTAGGGCTGTACCAGATTCAAATTTTTGAAATCTGACTGCAGCCGGATTTGACCTGATAAGTGAAGTGAAATCCGGCTGGAGCCGGAGCTGGATTTGAAAAATTCTGTACAATCCTAGTCAGTGGCGTAGCTAAGGGAGAGGGGCCCAATTTGAAAGTCCCCCCGGGCCCCCCAAAGGAGTGTACGAATTTTTTTAACATTAAATGCAGTCAAACCTCTCATAACGAGCACCTCTCGTAACGAGTTTTACGCATAACGAGCAATTTTTTAAAAAATGTGCTCCCTTAACGAGCGAAGATTCGCATAACGAGTGACGCAGAAAAGGAAGGTCCCCTTTTCCTGGAAATTCATTTGTGAGCCGGCACTTCCGCCCTGATGTATTATTCTGTGTTAAGCACTCGGTCTGTTAGCGTTTTGTTTTCGCGTGTGATCAACCGTTTTTACACATCTTTGTATTCAGACAGTATTCGTAATTTTTTAAAGTGCAAAGTTTAATAACCTGTGCTAAAATGTCTTCGCAAAAAAACCACAAGAAGACAATCATAAGAGTGGGAAAAAAACAGCTGTTGAAATGCAACAAAAACCATTGAAAAGCGAGAACAAAGTGACTAATCTAGCGCGCAACTACAATCGGCCTACATCAACGATCTGCACTATTCTCAAGAACAATTAAGAAGATGTATGCTTCAAATGGAGTGTCAAGAATGTCTACGAAACGGTTAATACACATTTTCGTTAAATTTTCAAGCGTCGGCAAAAACAAATGTCTTTTGACAGTTTTCTAGTTAAAAACGAAAAAAAAATTGTCATAAATTCATATTCTTGTTTACGTTTTTGTTGTTTCAAATCTAAATTGTATTCTAGTTGTTTCATTCTTTAATAATTCATAAGTAATTTTATTTGAATAAATGTTAAAAATAATATTTTTTTCCAGCCTGGAACGGAATATCGCATTTGACATTGATTTGTATGGGGGAAATTGTTTCTTTTAACGAGTGTTTCGCTTAACGAGTAAAGCTCTCGAACGAATTAATCTTGTTATGAGAGGTTTGACTGTATTACGCCACCACCATGTATGCAGGGCCCTCAAAGAGGCCACGCCCCCGGGCCCCCAAATCCCTTCAAATCCCTAGCTACGCCACTGCCCCAAGTTTTCTTGACGTGAATCACTTGCTGACATTATGTGTATGTTAATCACATCTTCAAATCTAAAACAAGTCAAAGGAGTTCACAGAATAAAGAAAGAACGTTCAATAGTTTTTTTGCTTTTAAAAATAGGTCATACCTAATTCTTTTAGTTCATATTCATGTTTACACGCAATTACGTTTATGAATTTGTAAAGTGTGATGAAATATTGAGATGAAATATTGAGATGAAATATTGAGATGAAATATTGAGATGAAATATTGAGATGAAATATTGAGATGAAATATTGAGATGAAATATTGAGATGAAATATTGAGATGAAATATTGAGATGAAATATTGAGATGAAATATTGAGATGAAATATTGAGATGAAATATTGAGATGAAATATTGAGATGAAATATTGAGATGAAATATTGAGATGAAATATTGAGATGAAATATTGAGATGAAATATTGAGATGAAATATTGAGATGAAATATTGAGATGAAATATTGAGATGAAATATTGAGATGAAATATTGAGATGAAATATTGAGATGAAATATTGAGATGAAATATTGAGATGAAATATTGAGATGAAATATTGAGATGAAATATTGAGATGAAATATTGAGATGAAATATTGAGATGAAATATTGAGATGAAATATTGAGATGAAATATTGAGATGAAATATTGAGATGAAATATTGAGATGAAATATTGAGATGAAATATTGAGATGAAATATTGAGATGAAATATTGAGATGAAATATTGAGATGAAATATTGAGATGAAATATTGAGATGAAATATTGAGATGAAATATTGAGATGAAATATTGAGATGAAATATTGAGATGAAATATTGAGATGAAATATTGAGAGCACAGTGGGTTTGTTATTGAGTCTAACAAATAAAATAAGACATCAAATTTTAATTGGCTTGACGTGACCCAGTCAATCTGTGTTGACGTGACCCAGTCAATCTGTGCTGACGTGACCCAGTCAATTAATGTTGACGTGACCCAGTCAATCTGTGTTGACGTGACCCAGTCAATCTGTGCTGACGTGACCCAGTCAATTAATGTTGACGTGACCCAGTCAATCTGTGTTGACGTGACCCAGTCAATCTGTGCTGACGTGACCCAGTCAATTAATGTTGACGTGACCCAATCAATTAATGTTGACGTCACCCAGTCAATCTGTGTTGACGTGACCCAGTCAATCTATGTTGACGTGACCCAGTCAATTAATGTTGACGTCACCCAGTCAATCTGTGTTAACGTGACCCAGTCAATCTGTGTTGACGTGACCCAGTCAATCTGTGTTGACGGGACCCATTCAATCTGTGTTGACGTGACCCAGTCATTTAATGTTGACGTGACCCAGTCAATCTGTTTTGACGTGACCCAGTCAATCTGTGTTTACGTGACCCAGTTAATCTGTGTTGACGTGACCCAGTCAATTAATGTTGACGTGACCCAGTCAATCTGTGTTGACGTGACCCAGTCAATTAATGTTGACGTGACCCAGTCAATTAATGATGACGTGACCCAGTCAATTAATGTTGACGTGACCCAGTCAATTAATGATGACATGACCCAGTCAATTAATGTTGACGTGACCCATTCAATTAATGTTGACGTGACCCAGTCAATTAATGTTGACGTGACCCAGTCAATTAATGATGACGTGACCCAGTCAATTAATGTTGACGTTACCCATTCAATTAATGTTGACGTGACCCATTCAATCTGTGTTGATCTAGTAAATATGTGTTGAATGTTCTATCGTTGGGTACACACAATGCGTCCCTATACATCGGATTCTGAATCTTTCATTGAAGGACATTTATTAGAAGATCTTGCTGTCATACTGGATTTTTCATTTCTTTTTTCTTCGTTCCTTCCCTCTGTAGCAGCCTTGAGGCCATATCCTGGATCGAACATGCGCTTGATTAAACAAGTTTGCAGGAAGCGGGCTTTTTAAGAGCAATCTCAAATCCACGTCCATAAAATGTATTTAAAACTTCCTGGCTGATGGAATGTTCTTCTATGTGACTGTAACATTTCGCTACAAAAGACAAACTTTCTCGGCTTTTTATGTAAAGTAAAGGAAATAAGAATATTCGGGGTATTTTATTATATGGGACTCCCAAATGCGAGCTGTGATAAAAACACAGTAACAAAGGCGTTGGAGGCCATCATAAACGAAATAAATAAATTATTGTACAGACATCCTGACACGGTAACATTCTGAGTTTGATCAAAAAATTAACGACTGTTTTAAATGGGTGGCTTTAAGGGGTCGTCCATAAATGACGTCACGCGATTTTTGCCGATTTTCGACCCCCTCCCCCCCCTCGTCACGCGTCGTCACAAAAACTTAGACCCCCCCCCTCTAAAAATACGTCACAAATGTTTGACCCCCCCAAAAAATAAAAAAAAATAAAATTATTTCCTATTTGAAAATAAGTATGTTTCAAATCACTTTTATTGTCATTTAAGTATTTATTATTTATTTAGTGAAGATCTACATTATAATATCGTAACCCGCGTGAAGAATTTTTTTACATACGTTTAACCGGCCTTTAGAAAACGAACTGTGTTAACATCCTTAGATTATATTTTATTTTAATGCATACAAATTAATCATTGACTATTAATCATCACGGTTAACGTCTTTGTTTAGAAAAAAATATTTTTAAAAATAAAATTTTTAAATAATGTATTTTAAAAAATCCCTCAATTTACTTACGGGCATCCCGTCAGAAAGAGGTCGGCAAACAGGGGTAAATAACATCATCTGGGAATTCTTGGGGGTAATGCAGACTCATTTGGGACATATAACATCCACTCCACTCCACTAGATGTATTAAAATACGTCATGTGTACGTGTACGCTTGAAACATATGCCCATTATTGAACCGGTTCCTTCCCGAAAATGCATTTAAAAAAAAATTTGACAACTATGTAGATTTCTTACCTACGTACTATACGAAGACACCTAAATCTACCCTACTTTTATTAATATTGACACGAGTGACAATAATCTTAATCCAAATGACTTGTCTGTAACAGGTATACTTTCTGTGATATTTAAAATTAATGCCTTAAAAACTGAGCTAAGAAGAAACGTTGTTTTATGCTCCTCTCGAATTGCGATGTCAAGAATTTGATGCATTCAATAAAGTAAATGAATACTTGACTAATTTTAAATGGGCTCATTTACAATTATAT
Source organism: Ampullaceana balthica (assembly GCA_944989445.1). NCBI lineage: Eukaryota > Metazoa > Mollusca > Gastropoda > Lymnaeidae > Ampullaceana > Ampullaceana balthica. Next base: position 256,232 of record CALYLW010000824.1, read on the forward strand.
CTAGAATCTAGAAAACTAGAATGGCCAGGGGCGTTTGACAAAAAACCAATCTAACAATTATATCAAACTTAAAACGTTTTTAATTCTATCAAATAGATCCCCCCCTTTCCCCTTTTAAAGAAAAAGGATATTCCGTGTCGTTTTGATTTAAAATATCTATACATAATCCTATTTAAATCATTTTTATACACTTGTCATGGTTTTAAAACTCACCAGTAGCATTTTCGCTATTGACGCTCCCCCCAATCCCCGAGTCACGTGAGTCTGTGGGTTGGGGGGGGTAACGCACACATAAACTTGTATATTTTGGGGTAACGGGCAAAAAAGTTCGAAGACTCCTGCCATGAGAGAACCAAACGGAGCAGCAGTTACATCACAAATGCTTTGATGTCAACATCAAACGACGCAGTGTAACAATTTCATATGTTATCTTGTGAATTCTCAAACTTAAGGATTATAATTAGATTTAATTTTCGTGTCTTGATAGCTTACGCCAACCAGCGTCTGATGGCCTATCGACCGGCACATTGAGAAGCACTGATTTTTTTAAAAAAAGAAGAAAAAAAAATGTCATTAAATAAATTGTAAGCGACCAAATATTTCAGTGGAAGTTTCATTTAAAGTTACCCTTTTGATGTGACGTCACATTTCTTCAACCCCCCTCCCCCCCTCGTCCAGCATCGTCACAAAAGTGTGACCCCCTCCCCCCCTAGGTGCGTGACGTCATTTATGGACGGCCCCTAACATGTCAATGGAGGGCACACAACTGAAGGTAATGCAATATACACAATAACATTTCTGTGGTCGGTACGTGTTGATAACATAGTGTACACAGTAACATAGATGTATTATGTACACAATAACATTTCTGTGGTCGGAACGTGTTGATAACATAGTGTACACAGTAACATAGATGTATTATGTACACAATAACATTTCTGTGGTCGGTACGTGTTGATAACATAGTGTACACAGTAACATAGATGTATTATGTACACAATAACATTTCTGTGGTCGGAACGTGTTGATAACATAGTGTACACAGTAACATAGATGTATTATGTACACAATAACATTTCTGTGGTCGGTACGTGTTGATAACATAGTGTACACAGTAACATAGATGTATTATGTACACAATAACATTTCTGTGGTCGGTACGTGTTGATAACATAGTGTACACAGTAACATAGATGTATTATGTACACAATAACATTTCTGTGGTCGGTACGTGTTGATAACATAGTGTACACAGTAACATAGATGTATTATGTACACAATAACATTTCTGTGGTCGGTACGTGTTGATAACATAGTGTACACAGTAACATAGATGTATTATGTACACAATAACATTTCTGTGGTCGGTACGTGTTGATAACATAGTGTACACAATAACATAGATGTATTATGTACACAATAACATTTCTGTGGTCAGTACGTGTTGATAACATAGTGTACACAGTAACATAGATGTATTATGTACACAATAACATTTCTGTGGTCGGTACGTGTTGATAACATAGTGTACACAGTAACATAGATGTATTATGTACACAATAACATTTCTGTGGTCGGTACGTGTTGATAACATAGTGTACACAATAACATAGATGTATTATGTACACAATAACATTTCTGTGGTCGGTACGTGTTGATAACGTAGTGTACACAGTAACATAGATGTATTATGTACACAATAACATTTCTGTGGTCGGTACATGTTGATAACGTAGTGTACACAATAACATAGATGTATTATGTACACAATAACATAGATGTATTATGTACACAATAACATAGATGTAGTATGTACACAATAACATTTCTGTGGTCGCTACGTGTTGATAACATAGTGTACACAATAACATAGATGTATTATGTACACAATAACATTTCTGTGGTCGGTACGTGTTGATAACGTAGTGTACACAGTAACATAGATGTATTATGTACACAATAACATTTCTGTGGTCGGTACGTGTTGATAACGTAGTGTACACAATAACATAGATGTATTATGTACACAATAACATAGATGTATTATGTACACAGTAACATTTCTGTGGTCGGTACGTGTTGATAACGTAGTGTACACAGTAACATAGATGTATTATGTACACAATAACATTTCTGTGGTCGGTACGTGTTGTTAACGTAGTGTACACAATAACATAGATGTATTATGTACACAATAACATAGATGTATTATGTACACAGTAACATTTCTGGGGTCGGTACGTGTTGATAACATAGTGTACACAATAACATAGATGTATTATGTACACAATAACATAGATGTATTATGTACACAATAACATAGATGTATTATGTACACAATAACATAGATGTATTATGTACACAATAACATTTCTGTGGTCGGTACGTGTTGATAACATAGTGTACACAATAACATAGATGTATTATGTACACAATAACATAGATGTATTATGTACACAATAACATTTCTGTGGTCGGTACGTGTTGATAACGTAGTGTACACAGTAACATAGATGTATTATGTACACAATAACATAGATGTATTATGTACACAATAACATAGATGTATTATGTACACAATAACATAGATGTATTATGTACACAATAACATAGATGTATTATGTACACAATAACATTTCTGTGGTCGCTACGTGTTGATAACATAGTGTACACAATAACATAGATGTATTATGTACACAATAACATTTCTGTGGTCGGTACGTGTTGATAACGTAGTGTACACAATAACATAGATGTATTATGTACACAGTAACATTTCTGTGGTCGCTACGTGTTGATAACATAGTGTACACAATAACATAGATGTATTATGTACACAATAACATTTCTGTGGTCGGTACGTGTTGATAACGTAGTGTACACAATAACACAGATGTATTATGTACACAATAACATTTCTGTTGTCGGTACGTGTTGATAACATAGTGTACACAATAACATAGATGTATTATGTACACAATAACATAGATGTATTATGTACACAATAACATAGATGTATTATGTACACAATAACATAGATGTATTATGTACACAATAACATAGATGTATTATGTACACAATAACATAGATGTATTATGTACACAATAACATAGATGTATTATGTACACAATAACATAGATGTATTATGTACACAATAACATAGATGTATTATGTACACAAAAACATAGATGTATTATGTACACAATAATATAGATGAATTATGTACACAATAACGTAGATGTGCTATGTGCACAATAACATAGATGTGCTATGTGCACAATAACATTACTGTGTTATTTACACGATAACATTTCTGTGTTATATGCACAATAACATTCATGTTTTTTATACACAATAATATTCATGTGTTATGAACACAATAATATTCATGTGTTATGAACACAATACCATTCCTGTGTTATATAGTATACCAGGGTGTCCACCTAAATCTGGTCCAAAAAAATCCTACCAGCCACCAAAAAATCCTACCATCCAACCGACAAGTAAAAGTTATTATTCAGACAAGTAAAAGTATATATTCGACAAGTAAAAATTTAACTTTCGGTATTGTATGTTAACACTTAGTTGTTCAAGCCACTCATAGTAAGAAGTGTCTTTTAACCAGTCTGAATTAAAATAACATTTCCCCATGTTGATGGGATTGATAGTGTTTTTTGTAATAGTATACACATTGTCAATATCTGGATAGTGAAGTAAGGAACAAAATTAAACTGACAAAAAGTAAACTAGTCTTAAGACTTTAGTCAAGAATTTGCCTACTGCAGCCTACCCTAAAAATGTTACTTAACACACTTTAAATTGTAACCATTTAACTAGACTAGAATCTAGATTTCTATATGTTTAGCACATAATTTTCAACACTGAACAGGACTGATTTTTAATCTATTTAATCATAAAAAATAAGCTTTGATTTGAAACAGAATCTAGATCTAAACCTATTTAAATAGTTGCTTTAATAGTTGTGACTTTGGCATACCGTGACTGTTTAAGTATTTTAAAAGAAATTAATTGAACTAGATCTAGATTTTAGACGTGGCTAGGCTAAGCCCAAGGTTTTTTTCGTTTTTAATTTTCACAAAATACTAGATTAGAGAGATCTATTGACTTCAAGCAGACAAAATGGCGACTGCTGCTAAAGCAGCTAAACAATAAGCACAAAAATCGTAGTTAACACTGCTCCCATAAATTTTTTGGAGATATAACAAAATTAAATTAATAACTGGAATTAAATCTTCATACTTTTCTTGACGTTTTATTACCGTTTTTAAGAAAATATGTTGATTTATAAAAATACAGGGCCTTGTCAAAGTTTTGAATCGAATAGTCATTTTTTTTCTCTCTTCCCCTTACTTAGAATCTAGACTAGCTATTTTGCTGTCAAACATAGATCTATATCTGCCTTAACTTAAAAGTATCCCCCATTAAAAACTTTTACAATACTTTAATAGTTGGGGATAGATATCTATTATTTACTCAGATCATGATATATTTTTAACCAAAATCCTAATATGAATATCTAGATCTAGTATATTACACTAATTACTATTACGCGGTTACGCTCTTGTACAAATGCCACCAGTAGACACTATTGAGTCCAAGTGGTCAGATCTGCGGGACACCATATATGGCTCAGCTATTGCGGCATTCGGCAAGAGAGAACGCAAAAGTGCAGACTGGTTTGAGGCCCATTGGGAGGAAATGAAGCATGTCACCGATGTAAAAAGAAAGGCTCTTTTAGCCTATAAAGACAGGCCTTGCCCAGAAACTCTACATTCCCTTAAGAGCGCCAAGAAAAATGCCCAGCAGGCAGCTCGCCACTACGCTAACACGTACTGGCTCAATCTAAGTTCCAGCATACAGTCAGCTGCTGATAGAGGCGATACAAAGGCTATGTACGAGAATATAAAACAATCAACAGGCCCTCTGACCTCCAAGACAGCACCCTTAATGTCAAAAGCAGGGGAAATTATCACTGATCGGGACAAGCAACTCAAACGGTGGATCGAGCACTACCTGGAATTGTACGCAACTATAAACCATGTCTCAACTGCTGCCCTGGACGATATCCCAGACCTGCCGGTCATGGAAGAGCTCGGTAGCCTACCCACAATGGTCGAGCTAAGTAGAGCCATAGATTGCCTAGCCTGCGGGAAAGCTCCTGGTAATGATGGAATTCCACCAGAAGTTCTCAAATGTGGAAAAGAAATACTTTTACAGCCTTTGCATGACCTCCTCACTCTGTGCTGGGAACAGGGGCAGATACCACAGGAGTTGAAAGATGCCAACATCGTTACACTGTATAAAAATAAAGGAGACAAGAGTGACTGCAACAACTATCGTGGAATCTCTCTCCTCAGTATAGTTGGAAAGGCCTTCGCCCGAGTTGCATTGACACGCCTACAGACCCTAGCATCGCGTGTACTCCCAGAATCGCAGTGCGGCTTTCGAGCCGGAAGATCAACCATAGACATGATCTTCTCTCTGCGCCAGCTGCAGGAGAAATGCAGGGAGCAACATATGCCTCTATACATCGCGTTCGTCGACCTAACTAAAGCTTTTGATCTTGTCAGCAGAAGCGGCCTTTTTCAGATCTTAGTAAAAATAGGCTGCCCTACACATCTGCTTAACATCATCAAGCAATTCCACGAAAACATGCAGGGCACAGTGTGCTATAACGGTGCCACCTCCGAGGCTTTCCCAGTAAGTAGTGGAGTAAAGCAAGGCTGCGTGTTGGCACCTACTCTATTCGCAATATTCTTTTCCATCTTACTCCAGTATGCCTTCAAGAACAACAGCGAGGGGATATACATACACACCAGAGCTGACGGGAGATTATTCAATATTGCCCGACTTAAAGCCAAGACCAAAATAAGGAAGATTTTGCTGCGCGAGCTCTTATTTGCAGACGATGCCGCCTTAATATCCCACACAGCAGACGGCCTGCAGAACCTTGTATCCAGCTTCTCCGCTGCCTGCAAAGAGTTTGGCCTGACCATAAGTATAAAGAAAACCAACATTATGGCACAGGATGCTGCCTCTCTCCCGACTATCACCATTGATGACTGCAACCTGGATGCTGTTGACAGTTTTACTTATCTGGGATCGAACATCTCGAGCACCCTCTCACTGGAAGATGAGATAAGTAGCAGGATAGGGAAGGCAGCAACTGTTATGGCTAGACTGTACAAAAGAGTCTGGTCCAATGCCAAACTCACAGCAAGGACTAAGCTGCAGGTATACCAGGCCTGCGTACTGAGCACACTCCTCTATGGATGCGAGTCTTGGACCACCTATACCAGGCATGAAAGAAGGCTCAATAGCTTCCACCTCAGATGCCTGCGCCGCATCCTAGACATCAAATGGCAAGAGAAAGTCCCCAACACAGAGGTCCTGGCTCAAGCAAGCATGAGTAGTATTGCAGCAATATTAAGCCAAAGACGCCTCCGTTGGCTTGGACACGTCAAGAGGATGCAAAGTGGTCGCATACCCAAGGATGTGCTCTACAGCGAGCTGGCGACAGGGAAAAGGTCGGTTGGTCGGCCATGTCTCAGATACGTGGACATATGCAAGAGAGACATGAAAGTAGCCAACATTGATATACAAAACTGGGAAAACCTGGCAGAGGATAGGTCCATGTGGCGGGCTATAGTGAAAGAAGGATCACTAAGAGCAGAGGAGCAAACTAGGGCAGAAGCAGTCGGGAAAAGAGCGAGGAGAAAGGCCAGGAAACACTGCCCCACTGCTTTCGTGTGTGTGTCATGCAGAAGAGACTGCCACTCAAGGATTGGTCTCATCAGCCACACCAAGAGCTGCAGATAATAAAGATAAATCTATCGTCTTTCGTAGACGGACAGATGCCATACATTACGCGGTTACTAGATCTATACTATGGCTAAGCGTAAGTAATTTCACAATTTCTATCTGTTTCAATCACAGTGCACTTAGTGTTTACAATGCCATCTTTAACGAGAATTATTTTGTTTAATATCTGTAATTTGTTTGTATAAGTTTAGTTTTAGACTTTTGTTTTAAAACACACATTTAAAAAAAATAAAACTATAGATATATACGATATGATATCGATATGGACAGGGGACTCTGTCATGGGTAAACAACAGTTTTTATACCGCTGCGAACTATTGGTATTTCCAAACCAAAACAATGTGCAACGCGAGCTTCGTCATTCATTTATTTATATCTTTTATCCGACCGAGGAACGTTTATCCTACCGAGATTTTGTTTATCCGACCGAGGATCGTTTATCCGACCAAAATCCGACTTATCCGACCACAAAATTTTTATCCGACTAAAATCCGACTTTCCGACTTCGGTGGACACCCTGTACACAATGCTATGCTTGTGCTATGTACACAATAGCATACATGTGTTATTCCCACGAATGAGACACTGGTCCTAACGTACAGTGCGTGTGGTGTTCATACATGATAGTGATGTTTTCAACTCCCTACATGGCGGCTTTCTTTAATTTCTTGTCTAGAGATCTTCCCGCCTAATATACATGTATAGATAATCTTTTCATTTACCCAATATACTTTCATGTGTAACACTTTATGACGTCATCATTATCTGATGTTACTTGGCTGGCCACGGTTTTTTATGTTCTCAGATGCATACAGAAAAGTGAACGCTAATATTTTTCATTAAAGTGTAAAGAATTACAAAAGCTTTTTTGAGTATTTAGTCTATCCACATAGTTTCAGACTTTTAAAAAATTTATCTGTTGAGAAGCTTTTAAAACAGGGAACAACTTGAATCATTTTTAAATGTATACTTTATACACAGCGATATATTAGAAATAACTGTATTGACAACTTGTATCATTTTTCAATGTATACTTTATACACAGTCATATATTAGAAATAACTGTATTGACATAGTGCAATGATATAGTCAATAATATCTATATTGACTTATTGAAGGGACAGATAATTAATAATTATATAGACATGCTGCAGTGATATAGTCAATAATATCTATATTGACTTATTGAAGGGACAGATAATTAATAATTATATAGACATGCTGCAGTGATATAGTCAATAATATCTATATTGACTTATTGAAGGGACAGATAATTAATAATTATATAGACATGCTGCAGTGATATAGTCAATAATATCTATATTGACTTATTGAAGGGACAGATAATTAATAATTATATAGACATGCTGCAGTGATATAGTCAATAATATCTATATTGACTTATTGAAGGGACAGATAATTAATAATTATATAGACATGCTGCAGTGATATAGTCAATAATATCTATATTGACTTATTGAAGGGACAGATAATTAATAATTATATAGACATGCTGCAGTGATATAGTCAATAATATCTATATTGACTTATTGAAGGGACAGATAATTAATAATTATATAGACATGCTGCAGTGATATAGTCAATAATATCTATATTGACTTATTGAAGGGACAGATAATTAATAATTATATAGACATGCTGCAGTGATATAGTCAATAATATCTATATTGACTTATTGAAGGGACAGATAATTAATAATTATATAGACATGCTGCAGTGATATAGTCAATAATATCTATATTGACTTATTGAAGGGACAGATAATTAATAATTATATAGACATGCTGCAGTGATATAGTCAATAATATCTATATTGACTTATTGAAGGGACAGATAATTAATAATTATATAGACATGCTGCAGTGATATAGTCAATAATATCTATATTGACTTATTGAAGGGACAGATAATTAATAATTATATAGACATGCTGCAGTGATATAGTCAATAATATCTATATTGACTTATTGAAGGGACAGATAATTAATAATTATATAGACATGCTGCAGTGATATAGTCAATAATATCTATATTGACTTATTGAAGGGACAGATAATTAATAATTATATAGACATGCTGCAGTGATATAGTCAATAATATCTATATTGACTTATTGAAGGGACAGATAATTAATAATTATATAGACATGCTGCAGTGATATAGTCAATAATATCTATATTGACTTATTGAAGGGACAGATAATTAATAATTATATAGACATGCTGCAGTGATATAGTCAATAATATCTATATTGACTTATTGAAGGGACAGATAATTAATAATTATATAGACATGCTGCAGTGATATAGTCAATAATATCTATATTGACTTATTGAAGGGACAGATAATTAATAATTATATAGACATGCTGCAGTGATATAGTCAATAATATCTATATTGACTTATTGAAGGGACAGATAATTAATAATTATATAGACATGCTGCAGTGATATAGTCAATAATATCTATATTGACTTATTGAAGGGACAGATAATTAATAATTATATAGACATGCTGCAGTGATATAGTCAATAATATCTATATTGACTTATTGAAGGGACAGATAATTAATAATTATATAGACATGCTGCAGTGATATAGTCAATAATATCTATATTGACTTATTGAAGGGACAGATAATTAATAATTATATAGACATGCTGCAGTGATATAGTCAATAATATCTATATTGACTTATTGAAGGGACAGATAATTAATAATTATATAGACATGCTGCAGTGATATAGTCAATAATATCTATATTGACTTATTGAAGGGACAGATAATTAATAATTATATAGACATGCTGCAGTGATATAGTCAATAATATCTATATTGACTTATTGAAGGGACAGATAATTAATAATTATATAGACATGCTGCAGTGATATAGTCAATAATATCTATATTGACTTATTGAAGGGACAGATAATTAATAATTATATAGACATGCTGCAGTGATATAGTCAATAATATCTATATTGACTTATTGAAGGGACAGATAATTAATAATTATATAGACATGCTGCAGTGATATAGTCAATAATATCTATATTGACTTATTGAAGGGACAGATAATTAATAATTATATAGACATGCTGCAGTGATATAGTCAATAATATCTATATTGACTTATTGAAGGGACAGATAATTAATAATTATATAGACATGCTGCAGTGATATAGTCAATAATATCTATATTGACTTATTGAAGGGACAGATAATTAATAATTATATAGACATGCTGCAGTGATATAGTCAATAATATCTATATTGACTTATTGAAGGGACAGATAATTAATAATTATATAGACATGCTGCAGTGATATAGTCAATAATATCTATATTGACTTATTGAAGGGACAGATAATTAATAATTATATAGACATGCTGCAGTGATATAGTCAATAATATCTATATTGACTTATTGAAGGGACAGATAATTAATAATTATATAGACATGCTGCAGTGATATAGTCAATAATATCTATATTGACTTATTGAAGGGACAGATAATTAATAATTATATAGACATGCTGCAGTGATATAGTCAATAATATCTATATTGACTTATTGAAGGGACAGATAATTAATAATTATATAGACATGCTGCAGTGATATAGTCAATAATATCTATATTGACTTATTGAAGGGACAGATAATTAATAATTATATAGACATGCTGCAGTGATATAGTCAATAATATCTATATTGACTTATTGAAGGGACAGATAATTAATAATTATATAGACATGCTGCAGTGATATAGTCAATAATATCTATATTGACTTATTGAAGGGACAGATAATTAATAATTATATAGACATGCTGCAGTGATATAGTCAATAATATCTATATTGACTTATTGAAGGGACAGATAATTAATAATTATATAGACATGCTGCAGTGATATAGTCAATAATATCTATATTGACTTATTGAAGGGACAGATAATTAATAATTATATAGACATGCTGCAGTGATATAGTCAATAATATCTATATTGACTTATTGAAGGGACAGATAATTAATAATTATATAGACATGCTGCAGTGATATAGTCAATAATATCTATATTGACTTATTGAAGGGACAGATAATTAATAATTATATAGACATGCTGCAGTGATATAGTCAATAATATCTATATTGACTTATTGAAGGGACAGATAATTAATAATTATATAGTCATGCTGCAGTGATATAGTCAATAATATCTATATTGACTTATTGAAGGGACAGATAATTAATAATTATATAGTCATGCTGCAGCGATATAGTAAATAATATCTATATTCATCAATTGCGGAGTCGTTGAGCGCAAATATTGATAACTATTTCACTAGACATATTGAAGTTTTTTGTTGTTGCAGCAAATGTTCATGTTACTGTCACCAAATGTTTCATATTACTGTCACCAAATGTTTATGTTACTGTCACCAAATGTTTCATATTACTGTCACCAAATGTTTCATGTTACTGTCACCAAATGTTTCATGTTACTGTCACCAAATGTTTCATATTACTGTCACCAAATGTTTCATATTACTGTCACCAAATGTTTCATGTTACTGTCACCAAATGTTTCATGTTACTGTCACCAAATGTTTCATGTTACTGTCACCAAATGTTTCATGTTACTGTCACCAAATGTTTCATGTTACTGTCACCAAATGTTTCATGTTGCTGTCACCAAATGTTTCATGTTACTGTCACCAAATGTTTCATGTTACTGTCACCAAATGTTTATGTTACTGTCACCAAATGTTTATGTTACTGTCACCAAATGTTTATGTTACTGTCACCAAATGTTACATGTTACTGTCACCAAATGTTTCATGTTACTGTCAACAAATGTTTCATGTTACTGTCACCAAATGTTTCTTGTCACTGTCACAGATCATGTCATATATATCCCAGATCTGTCCGACTTTCTACTCGGCAAACAAGGGAACAATGCCACGTTAACGACACACTCACCTGAGGCCAAACTAGGTCGCCTTTGTTCACACGTCATCAAAAGATTCTCACCGCTGAAAGTACGGCGGAGTTATTGAAAGGACAAATCTCCCCTGAAATGAAAACAAATGTCTTCAAAGACGGTCGTGAAATGACAAGTTTGAAATGTCATTTTGTTGACATGCTCGATCTGTGCTTTGTCAGGGGACATAACTAAACGGGAAAAAGAAGGCAATTATAAAAATTTCAATATCACCTTTAGAAGTTTTTTCCCCTCATAAATAACTTTTTTTTAGGAATTACAAATTCTGTAGTCACACGAACATTTCCGTTATTTCATCTCAACATGAGGTACTTATTTCCGTTATTTCATCCCTACATACGGGTACTTGAGTCCGTTATTTCATCCCTACATACGGGTACTTGTTTCGGTTATTTCTCCCTACATGCGGGTACTTATTTTTGTTAATTCGTACCAACATACGGGTACTTATTTCCGTTATTGCATCTCAACATGAGGTACTTATTTCCGTTATTTCGTCCCTACATACGGGTACTTGAGTCCGTTATTTCATCCTTACATACGGGTACTTAAGTCCGTTATTTCATCCCTACATACGGGTACTTATTTCCGTTATTTCATCCCAACATACGAGTACTTATTTCCTTTATTTCATCCCAACATACGGGTACTTAAGTCCGTTATTTCATCCCAACATACGGGTACTTATTTCCGTTATTTCATCTCAACATACGGGTACTTATTGTCTTATATTGCTCACAACTGGATCATGACGCACGAATGCACAGACTTTATGATACACATCTTTAAAATTATTTGGATAAGAAAGTTGTTTGTGTTTGTGTTGACGATTGTATTTAGAATCTAACAACAACAACAACAACAACAATAATAATGATGACGATGATGATGGGACCAATTTTACTGGCGTCTCAAGCCATAAGTCCGACAGAGACGTCACCAGACTGTTATGTCATGTGAATCCTCACGTAGCTTGGTTTTTTCCTTCAACTTGCAATCTTAGATTGGCACCTGTGACAGGTGGGAGTGGCCGTTAAACGACCACAGTGTACCTACTGACCTTGGTGAAGACATGCAAAAGGCAGGGGACGTAATTGTGTATGACAAAAACTTTCGGGGCGACCTCGAGGGGAGGGCATGTTGGACAGGGCATGTTGGACAGGGCATGTTGGACAGGGCATGTTGGACAGGGCATGTTGGACAGGGCATGTTGGACAGGGCATGTTGGACAAGGCATGTTGGACAGGGCATGTTGGACAGGGCATGTTGGACAGGGCATGTTGGACAGGGCATGTTGGACAGGGCATGTTGGACAGGGCATGTTGGACATGACATGTTGGACATGACATAATGGACATGGCATGTTGGACATGACATGTTGGACATGACATGTTGGACAGGGCATGTTGGACATGACATGTTGGACATGACATGTTGGACATGGCATGTTGGACATGACATGTTGGACATGACATGTTGGACATGACATGTTGGACATGACATGTTGGACATGAAATGTTGGACATGGCATGTTGGACATGACATGTTGGACATGACATGTTGGACAGGGCATGTTGGACATGACATGTTGGACATGACATGTTGGACTTGACATGTTGGACATGACATGTTGGACATGACATGTTGGACATGACATGTTGGACATGACATGTTGGACATGACATGTTGGACATGACATGTTGGACATGACATGTTGGACAGGGCATGTTGGACATGACATGTTGGACAGGGCATGTTGGACATGACATGTTGGACATGACATGTTGCTGTGATGAGCTTCCTGTGCCAAGAGATTTTAAACTGGTAACTTCCTTTGTGTTGGCAGGTCATCCAGTGCGAATTGGTACCGATAACTCAGACACACACCTTCACACACACCATCACCCACACACACCTTCACACACACCATCTATAATACACACCTTCACATACACCATGTATGACACACACCTTCACAAACACCATCTATGACACACACCTTCACGCACACCATATATGACACACACCTTCACAAATACCATCTATGACAAACACCTTCACACACACCATATATGACACATACCTTCACAAACACCATCTATGACACACACCTTCACACACATCATCACCCACACACACCTTCACCCACACCATCTATGACACACACCTTCACACACACCATCTATAATACACACCTTCACACACACCATCTATGACACACACCTTCACACACACCATCTATAATACACACCTTCACACACAACATCTATGACACACACCTTCACCCCACACTTTGTGCCCCCCCCCCAAGGAAACATAAAGGACTAATTATGATGACGACTGAGTCATGAACAAATCATGTCATTCCATAGTCCGATTGTTCATAAAACTTCTTCATTACATAAGAAAAACACCACTTAAAAAACTGCATGCAGAAATTGTTCTGTTTTCTACTTTTAGAGAAAGTAAAAGTCCTTACATCATAGCTTGTATTATGACGTCTAATGACGTCCTTACATCATAGCTTGTATTATGACGTCCAATGACGTCCTTACATCATAGCTTGTATTATGGCGTCCAATGACGTCGTTACATCATAGCTTGTATTATGACGTCTGATGACGTCGTTACATCATAGCTTGTATTATGACGTCCAATGACGTCCTTACATCATAGCTTGTATTATGACGTCCAATGACGTCGTTACATCATAGCTTGTATTATGACGTCTAATGACGTCCTTACATCATAGCTTGTATTATGACGTCCAATGACGTCCTTACATCATAGCTTGTATTATGACGTCTAATGACGTCCTTACATCATAGCTTGTATTATGACGTCTGATGACGTCGTTACATCATAGCTTGTATTATGACGTCCAATGACGTCCTTACATCATAGCTTGTATTATGACGTCTAATGACGTCCTTACATCATAGCTTGTATTATGACGTCTGATGACGTCGTTACATCATAGCTTGTATTATGACGTCTAATGACGTCCTTACATCATAGCTTTGTATAATGAAGTCTAAAGACGCATTTACGTCATTACCTTGTACATGTAGTATGTTGTCCATTGACGTCTTTGACTCACAGATTTAATTGATTATTCATTTTTAGTGTTAAGTTAATGGATAAACCTTATTTATGGAATCTTTATAAGCATATAACCTTGACTTAATTCTGCACCTGATGTTAATCTAGGTTAAATTCTGGTGGATTTAACGTACCAACGACAGGTCTGTAACAGTACATTCTGCTGCAGGCAGTAGCTCGTGATTTTTAAATTGGTATTTTGATAGCCCTAGACTCAAGGATGGTAAGTGGAACCTTACCTTATAATAATGTTGTCGTCTTATTATGCTCTAAAAGTCGATATTTTTAGTAGCAATCAGCCACATTGCTTATTGCATTAAACACATTTTAGACGATTCCATATGAAACAAATTTTTCGGCGATTCCATATTAAAGTTTTTTTTAGACGATTCCATATTAAAGAAATNATTTACACGATTCCATATGAAACAAATGTTTAGACCAGTGGTTCCCAAACTTTTTTGACCCACGGACCCCTTTTATACTCAAAATTTCCCCACGGACCCCCAAGTACTTTATAAATGCATAGTACAAAAATTACAAAAGCATCATTTTGATGAAAAGTACGGTATTTGTTAAAATTATCACTTTCTGTTTAAGATAAAATTGAAAAAAAAACTTGGATTAACGTGATGAGATTTTATGAGTGTATTTATGCCTGAGTCAATGTTTGTGTGTAGGAACCGCAAATCCTCACGAGCACCAATTTCTAGTCGTTTATTTTATTTATTTTTTTGTTTTGTTTTTATGATGAGGTTCATAACGCTACTGAATCTTCGTTCTACCAAATAGAAAGACAGGAAAACAGTCAAAAAATTCTGTACAATAACCCATAATGCATTATATAAAATTGGGATCTGACTTTGTAACCAGAATTTGTGGTATCCTAGTTCAAACAGTGGTATAAGTTCCTCATTTGTGGATATTTCAATAAGCTGCTCCTGTATTAGTATGTATTCATCTGTGTTTGGGATCTGAGTTTGTCCATGCGCTAAAGAGCTCAACTGCCAGTCGGAAATATCCGATAGTGGCAAATGCCTACAAAATGTCTGCACGAAGAGCCGTTAATTTTTTATAGTAAGCAAGCAAACCTTTAACTATGTGGCAATTTCAAAAGATTTGAAAACTGACAACATTCTCCTGTTCCTAAGTTTTGTTTGCAAAGAAAATGATTTGCAACAAACTCAGATATAACGCTTTTAGTTTTGATTAAATTTAATTGGCTACCTTGTAGTAGCTCTAGTTTCAAATTAGTTTTGTTAAAGTTGGGTAAATAAATCATTCATAAAGGATATGTCATTTTTTTAGTTAATTGTGATGCCAATTGTCTTTGTTTTCCAGGAATTTGGACAATGAATCAAAGAGAGTATAAAATCGATTTAAATATGTACGTGATGATAACCAGCGTACTTCTGTGTGAATAAATAATCCATTATAGTCTTCTTCTTCATTTTCCAAACCGTGGTGAGCAAATAATCTCTCATCGAAGGCATTCCTTTTGATTTTACTAATTGCTCTAATGACAAAATGTAGCTATCCATGCAAACTTTCACTAAGATTTTTTGGAATATTTTATGCTGATGAATGACTCAATTTACTGAAAATACATTTGGTACAGCATGTTTTAAGTATGCCAGAAATTCAAGTGTATTGCTTTAACTTCAAACCTTTTTTTTAAAAATTCGGTAAATAACGTTTCACGTTTCGTATCTGTTTCCAAACATTTAGGCATACTTCAAATATTCATTAACACCATATTGTCGGCATTGTTTCTTCGGCTCACTCAGTTCTGGAATTACCTGTGTGCTAAACAAGCTATAACTTAGGGCCTCTGCCTTCTTGGGGGCCCCCGGAAGTTTGTTTTCATATTTGTCACTAGAATTCAAAAGGTCCTTTAAAAGCTTAGGGCCCCATCAAGTCTAAATCCAGCCTTGGGCTCACTCATTCTCTTATCTGTTGTAACAGACCACTGTTAAGAATTATTAACGTTTTCAATGGAATGCTACAGTAAAGCCCTATTAAAAACATTTGATGATAGGATACAATTTAGATAAATATAACTTCCCGACATATCGAATAATACACAACCTTGCAACACTCGTAGATTCAAGTTAAAAACGTGTATATTTCTACTTATAGTTATAGGGAATTCGGCATTTCATCTGCATCAAGCTTGACATTTCAACAAACCAAGTATTTTGATTGGTTATATATGTGGGAATTACAGTAGTTCTAAAACTATTTTTTACGTAAAACAACATTGTATCCATGAAGGATAGCACCTAAGATGGTATTTAATTAGTAGAAAAGGCATTCACATACTATTTTATTTATTATTATTTATTTTAATTTCAATAATAATAAAAAAATTAATGAGTTTCATTATTTGATTTTTAAACCTTCCGCGGACCCCTTGACGTTGTTCAGGGACCCCCAAATCAATTTTTATTTTCCACGGACCCCCTGAAAGGTCCCGCGGACCCCTGGGGGTCCGTACGGACCACTTTGGGAACCACTGGTTTAGACGATTCCGTTTGTACGTTTTGAAAAGATTTTGTCCCCAAATAAACATATTGTGAACGTAAATTATGTTTAATTATTATTTTAGTCATGTCATATCGTCACATCATATCAATTAATTATCCATGCCACGACCTAAAACTATTTGGAAATGCTGCAATTACAACATTGAACCCTACTTTTATTGGCTGACAAGTTTCAAAATATCGAAACATTTCGAGAGAATTGAACAGATTTCAGTTTTAATGATCTTGTACCTTTAAAATGTAAGTCACGTGGAAGACATCCAACCAGAATGTTTCTTTTTTAAAGAGGTTTTTATGTCAAGATTTTTACAGAGTCTAATACAACATGCGTTCTATGAACATATGTTTTATAATCTAATAAAAATAGGATCTATCTAAAGATTTTTTAGAATATTATTTAACATTGAATCTATGTAAAGATGCTTAAGATTATGGCTTCTTAAATGTGCAGCCACATTTTCCTGAAAGTTATAATTATACAAATAACAAAAAACTCTCCTCTCCAGCAACCAAATGTGTTCTCTGAAAATGTTGACGTGATATACATTTCCTTGGTTTTAAAATGACATGTTTAGCAATCTCTTATCTTATCTTATCATCTTATTTTAGTTATTACAGACGCTCCTTCTAAAAAGAGGATTGTTGCGTCTTTTGTTTCCACTGTAATGTCGTATGTTGTAGTTATCATATTATGTTTCACATTAAATGCATTGATTACTATTTGTGTAGAACTATTTTTGATGTCAATCGCTGTGAGGCCAGCTACTTGCTGGGGTAAAGCGCTACATAAATTATCAAATAAATATTATTATTATAAACAAAGTAGATGAAATACCAGCCAATGCCTTACCTCACAAATTAGCTGTTCATTCCAGCCAATGCCTTACCTCCCAAGGTAGCTGTTCATTCCAGACAATGCCTTACCTCAAAAACTAGCTATTTCATTTTTAAACCCGAATAGACATATAATAGCCAAATTACAATAAAAAACTTAAAGAAAGACCTTGACCTTAATTTGTATCAAATTTTTCAAAACGATATCTTCAATATTCTCTAAAATTTTCAAACAATTTAAATGGGATAAGAACAATATTATTTTAGATATTTATTTCTTTAAGTTTAAATTAAAACCTGAAAATTTAAGTCACAAACAAGTTTCAGGATTTGTACAGTAAAAAACTTAACTTATTTTGTAGGGCTGTTAAAGATTATTTTAAATTTAATCGTTAACTTTAAAAACATTAACGATTAATTAATCGTTAATTTCGATTAAAGCCAAAAATTAAAATTTATGATGTCATAAGTAACACTTATTTAAAGTTCTTGTTGAAAATCTTAATAACACTGGAAATTCTTCTTTATATGTCATCTTTTAACCAACTTCGCAAAAAGACTAGTGCGTTGACATTATTTGCTTCAAGTAATGAGCGGGTCTAATTGCCAATATAAACAGCCGAGCTGAACAATCATTCACATGGAACTGAGGTAACTGGTATGCACAAATCGGTCTTGGCAGGGTCATTATCGGATATCGGTGTTTATTAAGCTTCCACCATTGTAGAGGGTTAATGGATTCAGGAACTTTCATCTCCATTTTGTAACGCAGTAATTCACCAGAAGAGCTTTCGTCATTTTCTTTTTATGTGTCAGACTCCATTACTGCCGTTAGCTTAATACGCTTTTCATATAGTTTGATAAGTAGGCGAAGTGTTAGAACAATGATAGGCGAAGTGTTAGAACAATGGTAGGCGAAATGTTAGAACAATGGTAGGCGAAGTGTTAGAACAATGGTAGGCAAACGATTTCTCACAATGTATACAATAAACTTAATCAACATTTTGAGCATTCCCGTCAGTCAATAGTTTAAAACCAAAATGTTCGTGTAATCTTCAGGAAATTTTTATTATTTATCGGCCGCTATTTTTTTAATGTTTTGATTTTAATTTTTTGACTTCCAATAATTTGTAACTGATGTAACTGATTTAATCGTTAACATTTTTAACGATTAATCGAGAAATTAATCGTTAATTTCCGCAGCCTTACTATTTTGTAATGTTACTTGCCAGGATGTTAATTTAAGTACTTATTAGATTTTATTTACTTGAGATTCCCTGATTTAAAGCAAATGTTGATGAGTATGACCTTTAACAAAAGTATCACATTTTTTGTCATCACAATAAAAGAATAGGATATTCAGGTTTCTCTTTATAATTGCTTAAATACCAGTAATTATTCAAACAATTCTAGTATCAGTCCCAGAATACATACGTCGACGAATAAATTAAACCAGTGCTAAATAAATACAGTATTAAATAGCTGATCATTATTTTTCTCCATTAAAAACTAATTTCACTTTCCTTTAATACAATTTCCAACTTATTAAATCACGTTAAAAACTTTTATCAAGTCTTTAATTATTAAATAAATGTATTTCTTATCTATAATAATTGTCTCTAATTCCGTTTAATAAAATTTCAACAGTGTTGTTTTTCTTTAGAATCCAATTACACTTAAGCAATTTTATCTCAAATTTGTGGGTTGTGTGTGTGTGTGTGTGTGGGCTGTGTGTGTGGGGGGCTGTGTGTGTGTGTGTGATAGAGAGAGAGTGTGTGTGTGTGGGCTGTGTGTGTGTGTTTGTGGGCTGTGTGTATGTGTGTGGGCTGTTTTTAGAAGTAATGAGGAATCAATCCTCAGTTCTTTTGTCTTTCACCTCGGCGCTATACAGTAGAGACGGATTCTTATGCTTGTTTGTGTGTGTGTGTGTTTTCCCAATGCCATAACCTCACCATAATAATATCGCCTTTACAAAAGTAAGATTTTATAACTTATTCCTAGACTTAATGATTTATAAGTTGGTTGTTTTTATTTATATCTAGTTACATAGACTTTATCAGTTATACAAACACTGAAGGAAAGACACACTGCAGGAGAGACACAGTGAAGGAAAAACACACTGTAAGAGAGACACACTGAAGGAGAGACACACTGACGGAGAAAACTAACTGAATGAGAGACTAACAAACGGAGACACACACTGAAGAAGAGACACACTGAAGGAGAGACACACTGAAAGAGAGACACACTGAAGGAGAGATACACTGAAGGAGAAACACACACTGAAGAAGAAACACACTGAAGGAGAGACAAACACTGAAGGAGAGACACACTGAAGGAGAGACACACTTAAGGAGAGACACACTGAAGGAGATACTCACTGAAGGAGAGACATACTGTAAGAGAGACACACTGAAGGATAGACACACTGAAGGAGAGACTAACTGAATGAGAGACTAACAAACGGAGACACACACTGAAGAAGAGACACACTGAAGGAGAGACACACTGGAGGAGAGACACACTGAATGAGAGACACACTGAAGGAGAGACACACTGAAGGAGAGACACACTAAAGGATAGACATACTGTAAGAGAGACACACTGAAGGATAGACACACTGAAGGATAGACACACTGAAGGAGAGACACACTGAAG
Source organism: Ampullaceana balthica (assembly GCA_944989445.1). Lineage (NCBI taxonomy): Eukaryota > Metazoa > Mollusca > Gastropoda > Lymnaeidae > Ampullaceana > Ampullaceana balthica. The sequence continues at coordinate 277,238 of CALYLW010000824.1, forward strand.
GAGAGACACACACTGAAGGAGAGACACACTGAAGGAGAGACACACTGAAGGAGAGACTAACTGAATGAGAGACTAACAAACGGAGACACACACTGAAGAAGAGACACACTGAAGGAAAGACTCACTGAAGGATAGATACACTGAATGATAGACTAACTGAAGGAGAGACTAACTGAATGAGAGACTAACTGACGTAGACACACACTGAACTAGAGACACACTGAAGGCGAGACACACTGAAGGAGAGACTAACTGAATGAGAGACTAACAAACGGAGACACACACTGAAGAAGAGACACACTGAAGGAGAGACACACTGAAGGAGAGACGCACTGGAGGATAGACACACTGAAGGAGAGACACACTGAAGGAGAGACTAACTGAAGGAGAGACACACTGTATCTCAAAACCGCTAAAGCTAATTCATATAAAGTCCGGGGATTACAAAACAAACAGGATCAGATGTTATATTGTTTTATGTTATGGTCGGATCAAATTATACTGTTATATGTTATAGTCTAATTGTGCTACTCTTACTATCGTGTGATATGTTATAGTGTAATCCTACTATAGTGTTATATGTTATAGTCTAGCTTTAATCCTACTCTATTGTTATATTTTTTTTGTAGTGTCCCATAACTTCGTGGTTGTAGGGGGTTCTAATGTTTCCATCAGAAATTTCTCGGGGTTTGGTAGACTTGACGGCGCCCAACTCTTCTCCAAGTCAGCGGATGACTTTTTAGCGATAGTCAGTAACAATATTTTTATTGTTGCTTAACGTGGGTTTGATCCTACGCACCTCAGCTTATGAGGCGAGCGCACTATTGACTTCGCTACCCAGTCTTATCAAATTATAATGTTAGATGCTATAGTCTGATCTTGTAATTGTGACGAAATTTGTGTTGACTCAAATATCTGCTACCCAGCCTACGGGTGAAACAAGGGGGATAACTCACACACGCTTGATTAGCTCACCTGTGTCAACGGAACCCCATTAAATATGCAAGGATGTCAGGTGAAAGAGTCCAACCTCTTTGTGAGATGGAAAATAATTAGAGGCCAATCGGACACAACTGGACAAAACCGCCCCTCAGGGTATAAATACCAGCGCACCCCGGGATCTCGTTCTCTTCTTTTCCGGCCAACGACCACAGCATCAGAACAAACGAAGTGTAGTATTCGCGTCAAGATTCTATCTGTGCGCATCCTTGGTCAAGAGAGCCGACAAGTACATCCAAAACCCAGAATCTGGTAAGAGTGAGCTCTAGCTTTATTTGCCGTATTTGTATTGTATGCATTACATGTAAATACTTAGATATGAACCATTGAATTTTCCGGTTGTAAAATTGTTGGAATGTTTAAGCCCCACGGTCGACAGCTCGCCATGCGGGACCACGTGGGACACGTGAACATTCCATGTTGTTATTTAACTGTGTGATTACCCACGCTCTCCATCGAATGGATGGTTTGAGCTAGATTTTCACAAAATAAGGTGCATTTAATGCATTTAAGGTATTTATATATGTTGAACCATGTGCCCGGGTGTCAGCCAGCTAGGTCTGCATCCGTGGTTTAAGACTTAGACCCAGTCTAAGCACACCCCCCCCCCAATTATTAAATTAATAATTCACATTGTACATGAATATATGTAATCCACTTTTGGCACCTTGCTCTGAAGGCTTGGTTGTCGGAAGGTGGAATATAGACAGACTGAATTAGAGAAACTACCCTAGTTTTCTTTTCTGTTTTAGTCTGGTTCCTGGATACCGGACCTGTGCAGAGAGGCAACACGCACTCCTGTCCACAGTCCAACCCAGGCTGACTTGTCGTCATACCCGATTGGTCACACACCGTACCAATCGAAGCTGGTGGCCACACACATAGCTGTGCCTCAAAGCTCGCACATCACACACGTGAGTGCGAAAGATAACTTATCACGCATCCTGTGAGAGTTAATGCCGTCTTAACCCAAGACGAGATAGCCAACACGCACCCAAGCATCGAGTATCAGGAGCACGCCCAAGTGACCTCCTTACTCAACACGCCAGCCAGAGGAACGACCCTGCAGTACCAACTGCGTCCGCCCCTCAACCGAAGGAACCCGGCGCAGGGCGAGGTGACCCAGAGTTGACCCAGTGTTATCCAAGCCAGTGAACCGCAGCGGCCAGGAAGGACTTGCAGAACCAACCATCCCGCCCCTTACACAGGACACGGGTGGGGCAAGAACACCTGCAGCCAACCTCAGTACGAAGCACAGCCCGTGGAGCTCGTGAGGCACCCCTACCCGCTCCAGCTACAGAGGGAACCCGGAGTAGATGAGACGACCCACAGCACACAGTGCAACTATAAGTACCCACCATTAACATAAAGTTAATTGCAACTTAGCCTAATGATGATGATTAATGTTATGTGAAGGGGACATTGCATTGCAGCAATCCAATCCTTGTAAAAAGTGTATGATAAAATTAAATTGTGTTAAAATTCAACCTTTTAGTTTGTTGATTGTCGTATGCGAGTAGATCACTAAAGTATACCTTGTGAGCGAGATTAACTTAAACATACATATATACATATATATATGCCCCTAGACAACAAGCCACCTAAGATTTCATAAATATCGCCACAAGGCTATAAATGGGGGCTCGTTAGGGATGATTGTAGGATTGTTCTAGTGATCTCTCGCATGCGATATATCTTGACATAACGCTAAGTTAAATCATCATTGGCTTGCCATAACTTATGTTAATTGGAATTAATCATACTTAGTCATTTTAAGTAATTAATGAATTGAAATTTACTGGCATTTGTAGTTAAGCCGTGTTGTCACATTACCTAGTTAGAGTTCACCTTACCGGAACTGTGTTTGGTAGAACATGGCAGAATTTGTAAGGGCCAAGGCCGAGGTCAAGGCCGAAGCACGCCGAGAGGGCGAGAGTCTCGGACTGGAGGGAGCTGAACTGGTTCAGTACATGAACCGAGAAGTCGATTTGTTTATAGCGAGAGAGAGAGAAGAGGCAGAGCGTGAAAAGGAGAAGGCGGAACGGGAGATGGCCAAGGAACAGGCAGACAGGGAACACGCCCTGAGATTGGCCGAGCTAGAGATAGAGAAGGAGAGAGTCCAGGCGGAACGAACGACCACCCCAGGAAGCAACCTTGTCCTGGATTCAAGGACTGGCCAGATTCATCATTCACTGCTGTTCCCGCTGGACCCATTCGACGAGAAGTTAGAGTCGATAGAAGTATACTTGGATAGGTTCGAACAGATCGCCAAGATGTATGAGCTCCCCGAGGACAAATGGAATCTTCGCTTAGCCCATGTACTCAAGGGGAAGGCCTATGAGGTATATTCGAAACTGGCTGAGGAAGACGCCAGGAACTATGCCGCACTTAGAGCAGCCCTCCTCGTAAAGTATGAGCTAACGGCATCCACGTACAGGAAAAAGTTCAGGGCGGCCAGATTGGAAAAATCTGAAACCTACAGTCAGCTCCTGGAGAGACTGACTAAATACCTGAATAAATGGCGCACCCTGGGGAAATACCCAGATACATTCCAGGGCGTCATGGAGATGATACTGGTAGAGCAAATGAAGGAGTGTATGACCCCTGACCTCCGGATATTTGTGGAAGAAAATGGAGCCACCCACCTCGACAGGGTAAAGGACTTGGCTGACCGGTACCTGACGGCCCATCGAGAAGGCAAGGAGCCTATTAGGCAGAAACCCACCGGCCAACCCGTGGATGACCAGATGCCGAGGGAGGAAAGAGGAACGGCGCCCGTTATCCCGAATAACAGGAGACCCGGATTCTCACCAAATAGGAATTCCAACCCGACATCCGTACCTTCGGGAAAAAAACGTACATGGTGTGATTATCACCAGACGTCATCTCATTCCATCGAAGAGTGCCAGAGAAGAAAATCCCAGCCACATAGTCAAGCTATTGCCAAGCCCAGAGCATTTCCACATACGGTGGGGGCGATACTTAACGTACCTGCGACTGGAGAGAATAAGTTCATCGAAGCATCGTGTGAGCAAGTCATGGTCAACGGAAAGATGATCAAGTGCCTATATGACACGGGATGTTCGTGTGCAGCCATTGTCAACCGATCATTGGTCCTGCCAGGGGACATGACCAATGAGACCATAAGGATCCAAAGCATTGATCGGCACAGCCATCCGAAGACATTTCCCGTAGCACGCATTAAGGTGGACACTCCTTTCGTCAAAGGAATAATCCACGCGGCAGTCATGGATGCACCGGCATTCGACCTAATACTGGGAAGTAGATACTTCACAGTGGAGGAGCTAAGAAGGAGGTATCATGATAAGATGGAGGCAACTAGAGTTGAGGACACGCCCTCACAACCGGAACTTACCCCTGGAACTGGAAGGTCACATGGAAGGAATCAGGGAGAATCACTCCAGCATCCCACTGGGTCAACCCTTAACCACGGTAAGGGGACTCAAGGACACAAGAGACAACCTCACTCGAACCCAATGGTTAATAAGTGCCCAAACCCTCAGGGCATGCATCACAGGAATCTTAGCTATGCGGCTGCAGTTCTGCGTGGGAGGAGTAGCCCCGACCCACCAAAACCGGCGACGGCAAAGAATTTAGTGAGCCCAAAATGTAATCAGAAGAATGTTGTAACAGACCGTAGGAACACAGGAATGGTTAGCCAGCCCATCACGAGGCGACAGCCAGAGTTAAACACACCCAAGGTTAAAGTTACAACGTCAAAACATGACGGTAAACTTGAGCCAAGGCATCAACTTGATGAGACCCCAACTCAAGCAAAACTTATCCATAAGGTCACTGTCTACCCAGTTAACAAGAAGGTTGTACAGGAGACTATAAATGTCAAATCGGAAGGTAGAATAAAGGTGCTAGAAGAAAAGTATAAACTGATGGATAATGCTTTCAATCAAGCCCTTATACTTAGGGATGATGAAATAGCGTCATTAACAAAGAAACTTAGAGAATTGCAACAGGCAAATCTCTCATTAAGAGAAATAAGAAACGAGGATATAACTCCACCAATCAGTTCGGTGAGAGATATAGAGAAGGCCACCGTGATGTCCCATCACAACGTGGGAACCACCGTGCCAAAGCGTACACCGGGATTGAATACCACTGTGACGTCCCACCTCCAAAGGGGAACTACACAGGATCAATCAGGATTGAGCGAGAACAGGGCAGTCCACCTAAAAGGGGAAGTCACTGAGTCACAAGCTCAATCAGTCTCGAAGTCAGAAGAAGAATCTACTTCGTCAACCGAAGTCGCGTAACCAAATAAATGCTAGATGCTCTACTCAATGCCAAAATTAGGGACGTGCGGAAGCCGATCGGAGCCTCATCGCAGATAATTGTCGTCCACTCTTAGATAAATCATCAAGATGAATCATCTCAAAAAAAGGGCCTCTGTGACGAAATTTGTGTTGACTCAAATATCTGCTACCCAGCCTACGGGTGAAACAAGGGGGATAACTCACACACGCTTGATTAGCTCACCTGTGTCAACGGAACCCCATTAAATATGCAAGGATGTCAGGTGAAAGAGTCCAACCTCTTTGTGAGATGGAAAATAATTAGAGGCCAATCGGACACAACTGGACAAAACCGCCCCTCAGGGTATAAATACCAGCGCACCCCGGGATCTCGTTCTCTTCTTTTCCGGCCAACGACCACAGCATCAGAACAAACGAAGTGTAGTATTCGCGTCAAGATTCTATCTGTGCGCATCCTTGGTCAAGAGAGCCGACAAGTACATCCAAAACCCAGAATCTGGTAAGAGTGAGCTCTAGCTTTATTTGCCGTATTTGTATTGTATGCATTACATGTAAATACTTAGATATGAACCATTGAATTTTCCGGTTGTAAAATTGTTGGAATGTTTAAGCCCCACGGTCGACAGCTCGCCATGCGGGACCACGTGGGACACGTGAACATTCCATGTTGTTATTTAACTGTGTGATTACCCACGCTCTCCATCGAATGGATGGTTTGAGCTAGATTTTCACAAAATAAGGTGCATTTAATGCATTTAAGGTATTTATATATGTTGAACCATGTGCCCGGGTGTCAGCCAGCTAGGTCTGCATCCGTGGTTTAAGACTTAGACCCAGTCTAAGCACACCCCCCCCCCAATTATTAAATTAATAATTCACATTGTACATGAATATATGTAATCCACTTTTGGCACCTTGCTCTGAAGGCTTGGTTGTCGGAAGGTGGAATATAGACAGACTGAATTAGAGAAACTACCCTAGTTTTCTTTTCTGTTTTAGTCTGGTTCCTGGATACCGGACCTGTGCAGAGAGGCAACACGCACTCCTGTCCACAGTCCAACCCAGGCTGACTTGTCGTCATACCCGATTGGTCACACACCGTACCAATCGAAGCTGGTGGCCACACACATAGCTGTGCCTCAAAGCTCGCACATCACACACGTGAGTGCGAATGATAACTTATCACGCATCCTGTGAGAGTTAATGCCGTCTTAACCCAAGACGAGATAGCCAACACGCACCCAAGCATCGGGTATCAGGAGCACGCCCAAGTGACCTCCTTACTCAACACGCCAGCCAGAGGAACGACCCTGCAGTACCAACTGCGTCCGCCCCTCAACCGAAGGAACCCGGCGCAGGGCGAGGTGACCCAGAGTTGACCCAGTGTTATCCAAGCCAGTGAACCGCAGCGGCCAGGAAGGACTTGCAGAACCAACCATCCCGCCCCTTACACAGGACACGGGTGGGGCAAGAACACCTGCAGCCAACCTCAGTACGAAGCACAGCCCGTGGAGCTCGTGAGGCACCCCTACCCGCTCCAGCTACAGAGGGAACCCGGAGTAGATGAGACGACCCACAGCACACAGTGCAACTATAAGTACCCACCATTAACATAAAGTTAATTGCAACTTAGCCTAATGATGATGATTAATGTTATGTGAAGGGGACATTGCATTGCAGCAATCCAATCCTTGTAAAAAGTGTATGATAAAATTAAATTGTGTTAAAATTCAACCTTTTAGTTTGTTGATTGTCGTATGCGAGTAGATCACTAAAGTATACCTTGTGAGCGAGATTAACTTAAACATACATATATACATATATATATGCCCCTAGACAACAAGCCACCTAAGATTTCATAAATATCGCCACAGTAATACATCGAGGCTAATTCGAATGAAATGTATCGCCTCATCAAATGTTGTGCACTTCTATTACGAATGTCTTTTCATGCTGTAGTTCCAGTCTTGTTACAACTCTTTCGTTATTTGAAAATTTGAATTGACGTAACCAATGAACACGAGAATTCGTGACGTACATCAGTAGACGTCATCTATAGACAATAGAACAAACAGTAGACGTCATCTCTAGACAATAGCACAAACAGTTGACGTCATCTCTAGACAATAGCACAATTAGTAGACGTCATCTCTAGACAATAGCACAAACAGTTGACGTCATCTCTAGACAATAGAACAAACAGTTGACGTCATCTCTAGAAAATAGCACAATTAGTAAACGTCATCTCTAGACAATAGCACAAACAGTAGACGTCATTTCTAGACAATAGCACAAACAGTAGATGTCATCTCTAGACAATAGCACAAACAGTAGACGTCATCTCTAGACAATAGCACAAACAGTAGACGTCATCTCTAGACAATAACACAAACAGTAGACGTCATCTCTAGACAATAACACAAACAGTAGACGTCATCTCTAGACAATAGCACAAACAGTAGACGTCATCTCTAGACAATAACACAAACAGTAGACGTCATCTCTAGACAATAGCACAAACAGTAGACGTCATCTCTAGACAATAGCACAAACAGTAGACGTCATCTCTAGACAATAGCACAAACAGTAGACGTCATTTCTAGACAATAGCACAAACAGTAGATGTCATCTCTAGACAATAGCACAAACAGTAGACGTCATCTCTAGACAATAGCACAAACAGTAGACGTCATCTCTAGACAATAGCACAAACAGTAGACGTCATCTTTAGACAATAAAACAAACAGTTGACGTCATCTCTAGACAATAGAACAAACAGTTGACGTCATCTCTAGACAATAGAACAAACAGTAGACGTCATTTCTAGACAATAGAACAAACAGTAGACGTCATTTCTAGACAATAGCACAAACAGTAAACGTCATCTCTAGACAATAGCACAAACAGTTGACGTCATCTCTAGACAATAGCACAATTAGTAGACGTCATCTCTAGACAATAGCACAAACAGTAGATGTCATCTCTAGACAATAGCACAATTAGTAGACGTCATCTCTAGACAATAGCACAAACCGTAAACGTCATCTCTAGACAATAGCACAAACAGTTGACGTCATCTCTAGACAATAGCACAAACAGTAGACGTCATCTCTAGACAATAGCACAAACAGTAGACGTCATTTCTAGACAATAGCACAAACAGTAGATGTCATCTCTAGACATAGCACAAACAGTAGACGTCATCTCTAGACAATAGCACAAACAGTAGACGTCATCTCTAGACAATAGCACAAACAGTAGACGTCATCTTTAGACAATAAAACAAACAGTTGACGTCATCTCTAGACAATAGAACAAACAGTAGACGTCATTTCTAGACAATAGAACAAACAGTAGACGTCATTTCTAGACAATAGCACAAACAGTAAACGTCATCTCTAGACAATAGCACAAACAGTTGACGTCATCTCTAGACAATAGCACAATTAGTAGACGTCATCTCTAGACAATAGCACAAACAGTAGATGTCATCTCTAGACAATAGCACAATTAGTAGACGTCATCTCTAGACAATAGCACAAACCGTAAACGTCATCTCTAGACAATAGCACAAACAGTTGACGTCATTTCTAGACAATAAAACAAACAGTAGACGTCATCTCTAGACAATAGCACAAACAGTTGACGTCATCTCTAGACAATAGCACAAACAGTAGATGTCATCTCTAGACAATAGCACAAACAGTAGACTTCATCTCTAGACAATAGCACAAACAGTAGACGTCATCTCTAGACAATAGCACAAACAGTAGACGTCATCTCTAGACAATAGCACAAACAATAGACGTCATCTCTAGACAATAGCATAAACAATAGACTTCATCTCTAGACAATAGCACAAACAATAGACGTCATCTCTAGACAATAGCACAAACAGTAGACTTCATCTCTAGACAATAGCACAAACAGTAGATGTCATCTCTAGACAATAGCACAAACAATAGACGTCATCTCTAGACAATAGCACAAACAGTAGACGTCATCTCTAGACAATAGCACAAACAATAGACGTCATCTCTAGACAATAGCACAAACAGTAGACGTCATCTTTAGACAATAGCACAAACAGTAGACGTCATCTCTAGACAATAGCACAAACAGTAGACGTCATCTTTAGACAATAAAACAAACAGTTGACGTCATCTCTAGACAATAGAACAAACAGTAGACGTCATTTCTAGACAATAGAACAAACAGTAGACGTCATTTCTAGACAATAGCACAAACAGTAAACGTCATCTCTAGACAATAGCACAAACAGTTGACGTCATCTCTAGACAATAGCACAATTAGTAGACGTCATCTCTAGACAATAGCACAAACAGTAGATGTCATCTCTAGACAATAGCACAATTAGTAGACGTCATCTCTAGACAATAGCACAAACCGTAAACGTCATCTCTAGACAATAGCACAAACAGTTGACGTCATTTCTAGACAATGAAACAAACAGTAGACGTCATCTCTAGACAATAGCACAAACAGTTGACGTCATCTCTAGACAATAGCACAAACAGTAGATGTCATCTCTAGACAATAGCACAAACAGTAGACTTCATCTCTAGACAATAGCACAAACAGTAGACGTCATCTCTAGACAATAGCACAAACAGTAGACGTCATCTCTAGACAATAGCACAAACAATAGACGTCATCTCTAGACAATAGCATAAACAATAGACTTCATCTCTAGACAATAGCACAAACAATAGACGTCATCTCTAGACAATAGCACAAACAGTAGACTTCATCTCTAGACAATAGCACAAACAGTAGATGTCATCTCTAGACAATAGCACAAACAATAGACGTCATCTCTAGACAATAGCACAAACAGTAGACGTCATCTCTAGACAATAGCACAAACAATAGACGTCATCTCTAGACAATAGCACAAACAGTAGACGTCATCTTTAGACAATAGCACACATTTTTGTCTCTCTCGCGTAGCTCTAGATCCATATTCTTTACGACTATTCTAGTCTCCTCACAACCAATCCAAATTTAGCCCTAAAGACCAACCACTCCAAATTTAGCCCTAAAGACCAACCACTCCAAATTTAGCCCTAAAGACCAACCAATCCAAATTTAGCCCTAAAGACCAACCAATCCAAATTTAGCCCTAAAGACCAACCAATCCAAATTTAATTCCAAGGACTGCCAAATGAGTTACCGAGGGCGATGTGATCACGAGATACGTTATCTAAAGCCTTAAACAAAGACTAAAGACAAAAATAAAATAAACATCATTCAACATTTTTTTGCATCCACAATCTTTCAATTTAAGCCAAAGTTAACTCACTGACCGTACCAGCCTACTCACTGACCGACGCAGCCTACTCAGTGACCGTACCAGCCTACTCACTGACCGTGGCAGCCTACTCACTGACCGTAGCAGCCTACTCACTGACCGTACCAGCCTACTCACTGACCGTACCAGCCTACTCACTTACGGTACCAGCCTACTCACTGACCGTACCAGCCTACTCACTGACCGTGGCAGCCTACTCACTGACCGTACCAGCCTACTCACTGACCGTACCAGCCTACTCACTGACCATACCAGCCTACTCACTGACCGTACCAGCCTACTCACTGACCGTACCAGCCTACTCACTGACCGTACCAGCCTACTCACTGACCGTACCAGCCTACTCACTGACCGTACCAGCCTACTCACTGATGGTGGCAGCCTACTCACTGACCGTACCAGCCTACTCACTGACCGTACCAGCCTACTCACTGACCGTGGCAGCCTACTCACTGACCGTGGCAGGCTATTCACTGACCGTAGCAGCCAGGTACGGTCACACAATCTACGTTAAACAATAAATATTGAACAAATTAAAAAGAAAGTTATGCCCCCTACCCATCGCTTACCCCACTTTGAAGGTGAATTTGTTCTTTGTGAACGGAGGACGAGGAGTACAAAATACAAAACAGTTCGTTTACTTTAAAAACTTGATTTCAAAGAATTTTCTTTAAATTTCGGTCACAATTTTAAATTAGAATTTAAATTATAGTGCTAAATATGTCGTCAGTGACAACATGAGAAATTTATTTATATTATTTTCTAAACTTACCTTTAGGAGTAAATCTGACTGGAGCAACACGACGTTCGTTAATCTGACTGGAGCAACACGACGTTCGTTAATCTGACTGGAGCAACACGACGTTCGTTAATCTGACTGGAGCAACACGACGTTCGTTAATCTGACTGGAGCAACACGACGTTCGTTAATCTGACTGGAGCAACACGACGTTCGTTAATCTGACTGGAGCAACACGACGTTCGTTAATCTGACTGGAGCAACACGACGTTCGTTAATCTGACTGGAGCAACACGACGTTCGTTAATCTGACTGGAGCAACACGACGTTCGTTAATCTGACTGGAGCAACACGACGTTCGTTAATCTGACTGGAGCAACACGACGTTCGTTAATCTGACTGGAGCAACACGACGTTCGTTAATCTGACTGGAGCAACACGACGTTCGTTAATCTGACTGGAGCAACACGACGTTCGTTAATCTGACTGGAGCAACACGACGTTCGTTAATCTGACTGGAGCAACACGACGTTCGTTAATCTGACTGGAGCAACACGACGTTCGTTAATCTGACTGGAGCAACACGACGTTCGTTAATCTGACTGGAGCAACACGACGTTCGTTAATCTGACTGGAGCAACACGACGTTCGTTAATCTGACTGGAGCAACACGACGTTCGTTAATCTGTTGTTGACGTTTATCTTACAACAAATGTTTTCATGGCCATCAACAGATTACGAACACGTGTACTACAGACACTGAATAATTCAGTGGATCACTGGATGCGACAGGTATGGGATTAAGGTGACTGCTGTATGGATCATCTGAGAACAGTTTCAGAAGAGATGTACAATGTACTACACAGAGTGGTTTCACAGCTCGGCTACATCGGTCTACTTGGCCAAATAGGAACTCAGTTAACAATGGGAACATATCTTGAAAAATAGGAACTCAGTTAACAATGGGAACATATCTTGAAAGATAGGAACTCAGTTAACAATGGGAACATATCTTGAAAGATAGGAACTCAGTTAACAATGGGAACATATCTTGAAAGATAGGAACTCAGTTAACAATGGGAACATATCTTGAAAGATAGGAACTCAGTTAACAATGGGAACATATCTTGAAAGATATGGGTGGGCCCAGGGAATTTATACTGGTGGAACACAGGAACTAACAGTTGGGATTCCAGTGAAATTATATTTGGGGATCAAGGAACATATATTTGGGGATCAGGGAACAAATATTTGGGGATCCAGTGAACGTATATTTAGGAATCAGGGAACATATATTTGGGGATCAGAGAACATATATTTGGGTATCAGGGAACGTATATTTATGAATCAGGGAACATATATTTGGGGATCAGGGAACAAATATTTGGGGATCATGGAACGTATATTTAGGAATCAGAGAACGTATATTTGAGGATCCAGGCAACATCCACAGAGAAGCCAATACGAAAACTTTCTGCTGACCTAGATTTCTTCCATTTAACAACACTCAGCCTCGCGGTCTAACTGAAATATCTGACAACAAACAAATTCACACACAATTTACTGGCATCTGACGTCACAGCGGTCATTAAAAGGCACGCAACAGACATAATTTGACACATTCTACACTTTTATTGATGTAACATTTCTCAAACAAAACTAACATCTTTATTTATTGAAACAAACCAATGTACAGTTTTAGATAGTTTTTGCCAAATTTATTTCATAGTAAAATGCAGGCTTAAAAAATACAATGAAGCTACAAACTAACAAGTCAAAAGAAAAGATTGAATCATTACAAACTAGCTGATGAAGTATAACATATCTCGATCTCTGGTCTCTTTCTCTGCCGGGTCCTTACTGTATATGAATACAAACTTCATTATAATCTTCTTCATCTCCTTACATGTGTGAATGGCTCAGATCAATACTGGGATCAATAACTCTGATCAAAAGGATCTCTCCATCAAAGGTTACTTTGTGATTTTTTGGGCACTTCTAAAATGTTTCCTTTTAAAATGGCATGAATGAAAAAAAACACTTGACAGAAATTTTTAATAGAAAAGCTAAAAATGAAAGAAAACAAATAACTTTATGTTAATCAAACTTGATACGCACGTTTTCATGTACATTTGAGCACACGCAATAAAACACATCACAGTACATGTACTAAACACACGCAATAAAACACATCACAGTACATGTACTATGTTGTTGTTCGTCCGTCGATTCGAAAGGACCACTCTAGTCATCCGAGGGTTGCTGGGGCTGGCTCTGTTTGTGCGTGCGCAGTTGGCTGATGTACTATACACACGCAATAACACACGTGACAGTACATGTACTATTCACACGCAATAGCACACGTCACAGTACATGTACTAAACACACGCAATAACACACGTCACAGTACATGTACTAAACACACGCAATAACACACGTCACAGTACATGTACTATACACACGCACTAACACACGTGACAGTACATTTACTATTCACACGCAATAACACACATCACAGTACATGTACTATAAAACTGCCACAACACACCTCACAATACATGTAATAGACCTTGTCATAATATGGCAGAAATCTATTAATAGAAATCTTGGGGTAGGTATTTATCTTTTTTGGGGACGAATTTCACAAACATTTAACAAAAGATACGAGTCAATATGTAAATGTAGGTAAATTGAGAACGAAGTATCTTGTCAGCTATTTGTTCATTCTTCGTTAATTTAAGACAGCTTATTGGACTCGACCAAGAAAAAAAAACAGTTTCGTAATCTAAAAATAGAACATCACTCAATGCGTTATGACATTTTCCGGTTTTAGAAATGACAAGGCCAATAAACACCCCCTATAACACACGTCGTAATACATGTCATAATATACGCCACAAACCACGCCATAACGGATATCCTATGAAACGACCTAGCACGTCTTTGCACACGTTATAATACACGTCTTTATAGATAAATTACACTTGGTGCATAGTCGCTTTGAAAACATGATCAATAAATACAAGCGTTCACAGACCGAAGGCTAAAGAAGACTCAGTACCAGATACAGCGACAAAACCACCTCTTGGCCTCCAGAAACAATAAACCTCATGGCACCAAGACATCACTTTCCACCAAGTGATAACAGAAGTCACAGTTATATAACAGAGCAACTCAACAGTTTATACAGCCGTGTCTTTTAAAATGTTTCTGTTGAAGAGTTCCGTGTGATGCGTCAGCCCAGGGACAGACCAAAGATTACACTGACGTCTCTTGCAGGGGGTCCTCTTTGGGTTTTTTCCGAAAACGGTTCCTGAAAAGGGCCATAACTCCGTGCCTGAAAGCTCGCAGCAGTGTCAGGTACAGGAACAGTTTGTAGATGGAGTTAAACTTTACGCACTCTTCGAAAGCCGCCATTAAATTGAACTCGTCTCGCGACGGCCTGGAGCCTCGCGAGAACGAGATTTTGGCTCTGTAGATGGAGGAAGGCAGGATGAGACAAATGAACACCAGGCCAACGATGACCACCGTGGCCGTGGCGTGGTTTTTCTCAAGAGACAGATCGAATTCAGGCGGAGGCGGGTTCGAATCCCCGGATCTTGTGGAGGGTGACTTCGACCGCTCGCTTTCCGTCAGCGTGTACTCCCCGCGCCACGCGCCGTTTTGGTTGTGCTGCGACTTGGCTTTGGAGAAGAACGCCTTGCCGTAGGCCGCGGCGATGCTGGTGCACAGGGCGATGTCTATGGCGACGATGAGCAGCATGGGTAGAAATGAGGCCGTGATGATCTCAATCTTACCCAACTCTATGATGTACTTGACACTTTCCTCCATCAACATGCAGCTGCTGACCCCGCCCTTTTCGGTGACGTTGAAGATCCAAATATAGTGAGAAAACCCCACGAGGGAAAACACAAAAATGACGATGATGATACATTTAGTTCTGAAAGTTGTGCACCATTTTCTGGCGCGGCACGATCCAAAGTGAATCACGAATCTCTCGGCGTGCGCTGCGAAGAGATACCAAGTGGCTAGGAACCGTGAAAGAAGTAGCGAGAAAGCAGTGAGTTGGCAGAAGCCCATCTTGTTGTAAAGATCTAGACCTCTTTTTGTCCCCCAGGGGAGGAGACAAGAGCAGAGGTAGATCAGGTCTGCCACCCCGAGTGCTGTCAAGTAATGGCTCAGGGCGCTGGCTTTCAGGGGCGTACACATGAAGGTGATGATGAGAAATATGGTGCAGACGATCCCCAGGCCGAGAGCCACGGGCATGACGAAGTTGTCGACGTTCTTGAGGACGACGTTGAAGACACTAAGCGGCATCTGTGAGCTGACCGGCGACTTGCGGATAGACGAAAAGACCGTGACCTCCTCGAAGCTGTCGTTGTGTGGCTGGTAATTGGGGAACTGGTAAGGGGGCCAGGATTCGTTGGGGTGTGAGATGTTCTCTCGGAACACGGACGAGACGTTGTAGAAGATGATGTGCTCCTCGGATGACGGTACGCCAGGGGTCATGGGCGTGCTAACTACAGTGATGGTGTTCATGATGTCATCAACAGCAGGAGCGTATCAGGCTGGTGGGATTAGCTCATCGCACCGGATCTTTTCGGACAGTGGATGGTGTATTCTTGAAGTGAGTTAAAAATAGACATTCCAACATTACGGAATTTCTTGGCAGACTTTTTGTGTAAGGGAAGATATGTCCGTTTTTCTTTCGTAAGTTAAGAGCAAGCTTAGTACAGGAACAGCTTTTAAAAAGTAAAAGGAGTTCCTTAGTTTCAGTCTAAACACTGTAGGACAGAAAGTTGTAATATCTTGATGACGATTGGTTCATCTACTTGTCAATTGAAGTCAAGCAGAAACGTGAAGTTGTTTCTTCCAGTCAGTCCAAGTAGACACTGAGCTTAGTCACTAGGATATGGAAGCCGGAAATTGGTCATCCACTGAGACAAAATGATGGCCATTAGTGTCAAGATAAAGACTCTACTGACGACTGAGTGCTTGGGTGAAACAATCGATCTCAACTTTGGTGAGAATTGTGGGCTTTTGGTCAATTCACTGGACTGTAGTGAGAAATGTGGGCTTGTGGTCAATTCACTGGACTGTAGCGAGAAATGTGGGCTTGTGGTCAATTTATGGGACTGTAGCGAGAAATGTGGGCTTGTAGTCAATTCACTGGACTGTAGCGAGAAATGTGGGCTTGTGGTCAATTCACTGGACTGTAGCGAGAAATGTAGGCTTGTTGTCATTCATTACGCTTTAGTGAGCAATGTTTGCTTGCGGTCAATTCACGGATACATTCACTCTCCATCTGTTGGTAGAGAAAAAATATAAATCATGAAATGTTGAGTCCATAGAATGCTATCTATAGGTTGTTTGCTTTCACACAGATACATTATTATGTATATATACAGTAAATGCATATGGCAAATAAAGTCCACTCAAGTGTCAGTAAGTATGTTTAGGCTTAAACCCTTAAAACTGAAACCAAAAATACATTATTAAAAAATAAAATAATAAAACAATAATAACAACAAAACAATAATAACAGCAAAACAATAATAACAAAACAAGTACCAGTTTTCAAATACAGGTAACATACAGTCTAAAAACAGAATACTCTCTTAAAATTCAGAAAACACGGAGTCTTCTAATTCCTATAAACATACAATTTTAAACAAATAACCTATTGTCTCAGAGAGATCAATATTTTGTCTTGAACCTAATTGCTATCACCCTCGAGCCTTTTATTAGTTAAAAAAAGAGAGAAAACACACACAAACATATTTTTCTGAACATATTTTTTTTTAAAAAGTAAGATAAAAATGAGGACATCGTTATCGCGTCTGAAACATTTGAAAGGTTTTTTTCTTATCAAGAATGTAATGATTCTTTTAGTTAACAGTGCATAGTGTAACGACACTTCTTTGCTTCACTCGAATCTAGGTCAACTCGTTACAAGATATTCACACAATCTATATATATAAAAATCAAAGTATGTATGTATGCATGTCTGTTATAGCTGACTAAACCATTCATCCGATCGCCATGAAACTTTTGGAGACTTTTGAGTACGCTCCCGGGATGGAAATAGGCTATTTTTTTTCAAAATGTAACACTCATGGGGCGCCGGGGGCCCATAATGAGAATTTTTTCTTATATGAGCTATATAAAAATTAGTTTAGGGCTTAGCTGCTTGGAAAATGAATGAATCTTGACCAAACTTGGTACATAACAACTTGATAGCCTATATTAAAGTACCATATGGCATTGAACTCCTAATGTCCGTTCCTTCGGGGCCGGGGGCCCAAAATCTTTTTTTTGGTAAGCGTTAAATACTTTATTCCCGTTAGCTGACTAAACCATTCATCCGATCGCCATGAAACTTTTGGAGACTTTTGAGTACGCTCCCGGGATGGAAATAGGCTACTTTTTTTCAAAATGTAACACTCATGGGGTGCCGGGGGCCCATAATGAGAATTTTTTCTTATATGAGCTATATAAAAATTAGTTTAGGGCTTAGCTGCTTGGAAAATGAATGGATCTTGACCAAACTTGGTACATAACAACTTGATAGCCTATATTAAAGTATCATATGGCATTGAACTCCTAATGTCCGTTCCTTCGGGGCCGGGGGCCCAAAATCTTTTTTTTGGTAAGCGTTAAATACTTTATTCCCGTTAGCTGACTAAACCATTCATCCGATCGCCATGAAACTTTTGGAGACTTTTGAGTACGCTCCCGGGATGGAAATAGGCTACTTTTTTTCAAAATGTAACACTCATGGGGTGCCGGGGGCCCATAATGAGAATTTTTTCTTATATGAGCTATATAAAAATTAGTTTAGGGCTTAGCTGCTTGGAAAATGAATGGATCTTGACCAAACTTGGTACATAACAACTTGATAGCCTATATTAAAGTATCATATGGCATTGAACTCCTAATGTCCGTTCCTTCGGGGCCGGGGGCCCAAAATCTTTATTTTTGTAAGCGTTAAATACTTTATTCCCGTTAGCTGACTAAACCATTCATCCGATCGCCATGAAACTTTTGGAGACTTTTGAGTACGCTCCCGGGATGGAAATAGGCTACTTTTTTCAAAATTTAACACTCATGGGGCGCCGGGGGCCCATAATGAGAATTTTTTCTTATATGAGCTATATAAAAATTAGTTTAGGGCTTAGCTGCTTGGAAAATGAATGAATCTTGACCAAACTTGGTACATAACAACTTGATAGCCTATATTAAAGTACCATATGGCATTGAACTCCTAATGTCCGTTCCTTCGGGGCCGGGGGCCCAAAATCTTTTTTTTGGTAAGCGTTAAATACTTTATTCCCGTTAGCTGACTAAACCATTCATCCGATCGCCATGAAACTTTTGGAGACTTTTGAGTACGCTCCCGGGATGGAAATAGGCTACTTTTTTTCAAAATGTAACACTCATGGGGCGCCGGGGGCCCATAATGAGAATTTTTTCTTATATGAGCTATATAAAAATTAGTTTAGGGCTTAGCTGCTTGGAAAATGAATGGATCTTGACCAAACTTGGTACATAACAACTTGATAGTCTATATTAAAGTATCATATGGCATTGAACTCCTAATGTCCGTTCCTTCGGGGCCGGGGGCCCAAAATCTTTATTTTTGTAAGCGTTAAATATGTTATTCCCGTTAGCTGACTAAACCATTCATCCGATCGCCATGAAACTTTTGGAGACTTTTGAGTACGCTCACGTGATGGAAATTGGCTACTTTTTTTCAAAATGTAACACTCATGGGGCGCCGGGGGCTAAATAATGAGAATTTTTTCTTATATGAGCTATATAAAAATTAGTTTAAGGCTTAGCTGCTTGGAAAATTAATGGATCTTGACCAAACTTGGTACATAACAACTTGATAGCCTATATTAAAGTACCATATGGCATTGAACTCCTAATGTCCGTTCCTTCGGGGCCGGGGGCCCAAAATCCTTTTTTTTTATTTGTAAGCGTTAAATACTTTATTCCCGTTATGATTTACACGATCTTGAAAAGCATGGACTAATATATCTATCATGATCCAGATTGAAATGAACAGGTATTTTAAAGTTATTCTTTTGCACCGATTGGGCCCGGGGGCCCTTAATGTCGTTTTTGTTAATCTATATATATAAAAATCAATGTATGTCTGTGTGCATGTCCTTTATAGCTGACTAAACCATTCATCCGATCATCATGAAACTTTTGGAGACTGGCAACTTTTTTTCTAAATTTATCACTCATGGGGCGCCGGGGACCCATAATGTCATTTTTTGCTTATATGAGCTATATAAAATATAGTTTCAGCGCTAGCTACTGTGTAAATTGATGGATCTTAACCAAACTTTGTATTTAAAAATTTGATAGCCAATATTAAAACACTAAAGGGAACTGAACTCCTAATAGTCATTCCTTCGGGGCTGGGGGCCCAAAAAATTCTTTTTCTTAAACGTTTAAGATTTTATTCACCATTCAATTATTAACAATATTGACAACTAATGACACATGTATCCATTATTATACAGATTGAAATGAACAGGTATTTTGAACTTTATATCTTGCACTGGGGCCCTTAATGTCGTTTTTTGCTTATGTGAGCTTTATAAAAATTAGTTTTTGCGTTAGCTACTGAGTAAATGAATGCATCTTAACCAAAATTTGCATACAAAAATTTAGTAGCCCATATTGACATAATTAAGGTTTCTAAACTTCTAATGTCAATATATTCGGTGCCGGGGGCCCCAAATGTCTTTTCTTCGTATATGTTTAAGATATTTTTCCCCATTCAATTTTTCACGATCTTGAGGAATATATCTATGAGGAAACTGAATTAAATGAACAGGTTTTTGAAATTGACACCTTTCACTAAAGGGGCCCCTAAATGTCGTTTTTTTCCTTATATTAGCTGTATAAAAATTAGTATTCGCGTTAAATACTGAGAAAATTAATGGATCTTGACCCATCTTAATATATAAAAACTTAAGGGTTTATATTTTATTACTATAGGGCACTGAACTCCTAATTTTCATTCCCTTGGGGCAGGGGGCCCAAAATTTCATTTTTAGTAAATGTTCAATATTTTATCGTTCATTCAATATTGAGACATATAAATAAATGTATGTATTTTGAAATTTATTCAAATTAAAATGTCTTTCGCACTTTATTTCTTGCGATAATTATGCCCTGGGGCCCATAATGTAGTTTTTTGCTTATATGAGGTATATAAAAATAAGTTTATGCGTTAGCTACCGAGTAAATGAATGGACCTTAACCAAAATTTGTATACAAAAACTTGGCAGCCGATATTAAAATACTATAAAGCACAGAAATTCAAATTTCCATTCCTTCGGGGCCTGGGGCCCCAAATGTCTTTTCTTCGTATATGTTTGAGATAGTTTTCCCCATTTAATTTTTCACGATCTTAAGGAATATATCTATGAGGAAACTGAATTAAAATGAACAGCATTTTTTTAAATTGAAATCTTTCACCGAATGGGCCCAGGGGCCCCTAAATTTCGTTTTTTATATCAGTATATAGCTATAATATATTACTATAGGGCACTGAACTCCTAATCTCCATTCCCTCGGAGCTGGGGGCCCCAAATGTCATTTTTACTGCACGGTAACAATTTAATTCCCCATTCAATTTTACACGATATTGAGAAATTTAGCTTGAGTACAATGGCAATAAAAAAATTAAATTATCACTCATTTTTTGGCTGGGCCTCTTAATATCGTTTTTCCTTTTGTAAGTTTTTAATTATTAATTTATGTAACAGTTTGCTATTAAACTTGGACTTTTTTTTCTCACTTCCCCGAAGGTTTATGGCATAATTCTTTTAAAAAATACCAATCTTTGGTTTCTTTCAATTTATTCATTTTTAAAGAGATCGTTGCAACGCACGACGGGTCTGCTAGTTTAAAATAAATAAAACGTGATTCCAGTGAGGACCGCACACAGCAATTGTCTGGCTAATGTTGGACATGACAACGAGGCTTCGGTTGATCCCCATGGCTATATGACGAGG
This sequence comes from Ampullaceana balthica, assembly GCA_944989445.1. NCBI lineage: Eukaryota > Metazoa > Mollusca > Gastropoda > Lymnaeidae > Ampullaceana > Ampullaceana balthica. The sequence goes on from CALYLW010000824.1 coordinate 298,637, forward strand.
CTTCGGTTGATCCCCATGGCTATATGACGAGGCTTCGGTTTATCCCAATGGCTATATGACGAAGCTTCGGTTGATCCCAATGGCTATTTGACGAGGCTTCGGTTGATCCCAATGGCTATATGACGAGGCTTCGTTTGATCCCCGTGGCTATATGACGAGGCTTCGGTTGATCCCAATGGCTATATGACGAAGCTTCGGTTGATCCCAAATGGCTATATGACGAGGCTTCGGTTGATCCCCATGGCTATATGACGAAGCTTCGGTTGATCCCAATGGCTATATGACGAGGCTTCGGTTGATCCCAATGGCTATATGACGAGGCTTCGGTTGATCCCAATGGCTATATGACGAGGCTTCGGTTGATCCCAATGGCTATATGACGAGGCTTCGGTTGATCCCAAATGGCTATAATAAACAAGAATATTAAAACCTGACTAGAGTAACACCTTTAGTTCAATGATTAAACCTTGAAACACTAGAGGATAGAGGATACGAGTCAAACAAGAGCGAAGTAGTAATGATACATAAGGCAATTTATTCTAACTTGGAAATACAATACAAAGATAACATAATACAACCCTCAGGTAGACACAGGGATAAAACACGTTTTTTATTTCGTATGCAAGAACAAACACAAACAAATTCTCGTTCTTCCCGTCAGGAATTCTGACGTGGGATAGGTTGCCTTAGTAAACCAGTAAAATCAACTCTCTTTCAACAAATAAAAAAAACTTATAAAAATGCAAGGCTAGACGTAAACCATGGATAAGCATAGGACGTAATAATCTTCTGTATAGAAGGCGCGTCCTTAAGAGATAAGATACGATATCATTATTTTAAAAACGTGGCTTATAACTTGCCCGATTTGACATCCCACACCCTTACCATTGGTAGAGCCAGTTATTTAATAAAACAAACCCGTAAAAAACAACGTTTTTGACTATAAATCCCTTATATATGAGACATAACTAAAAGTATTGATTATGTTCAAACGCGACAAATATTTACAGACTGAATCTGTCTTAACTCCCCTTTGCTTTTAACCCGGTAGGGGGTGGAAGAGGGGGACGGTGTTGTCACCGATCGCTGGACCGAGCTCAGCGTGACACGCAAATGTAAACAAAAGCATGCCGGTTTACCTGGTTAAAACACGAGATGTGTTCACCAAAGGCTGGGGTGAAGTCAAGTGACCCGTAAAATGTAAAAAATAGCGACCGCTACATATAGTTTATATAGATAACTAACTAAAATGCATTAATTTAATAACTGTACGTTCGATCGATCTGAATTTTTGACACGATGCATTGATAGGTGACACGGGACAGTGTGCTAAATTTCAGCTTGATGGCATGACGGAAAGTGGGTCAATTTTGACGTCTAATTTTCCGCGGTACCCAAGACAGAGAGAGACAGCGGTGAAGTTAAAATAAGGGATTTAAAAAGAGGACGAGGCGGTATCCCATCAAAGATGAATGTTATCTAAAGGCGGTATCCCATCAAAGATGAACGTTATCTAAAGGCGGTATCCCATCAAAGATGAACGTTATCTAAAGGCGGTATCCCATCAAAGATGTATGTTATCTAAAGGCGGTATCCCATCAAAGATGTATGTTATCTAAAGGCGGTATCCCATCAAAGATGAACGTTATCTAAAGGCGGTATCCCATCAAAGATGAATGTTATCTAAAGGCGGTATCCCATCAAAGATGTATGTTATCTAAAGGCGGTATCCCATCAAAGATGAATGTTATCTAAAGGCGGTATCCCATCAAAGATGAATGTTATCTAAAGGCGGTATCCCATCAAAGATGTACGTTATCTAAAGGCGGTATCCCATCAAAGATGAATGTTATCTAAAGGCGGTATCCCATCAAAGATGAACGTTATCTAAAGGCGGTATCCCATCAAAGATGAATGTTATCTAAAGGCGGTATCCCATCAAAGATGAATGTTATCTAAAGGCGGTATCCCATCAAAGATGAACGTTATCTAAAGGCGGTATCCCATCAAAGATGAATGTTATCTAAAGGCGGTATCCCATCAAAGATGTATGTTATCTAAAGGCGGTATCCCATCAAAGATGTATGTTATCTAAAGTTGGTATCCCATCAAAGATGTATGTTATCTAAAGGCGGTATCCCATCAAAGATGAACGTTATCTAAAGGCGGTATCCCATCAAAGATGTATGTTATCTAAAGGCGGTATCCCATCAAAGATGTATGTTATCTAAAGTTGGTATCCCATCAAAGATGTATGTTATCTAAAGGCGGTATCCCATCAAAGATGAATGTTATCTAAAGGCGGTATCCCATCAAAGATGTATGTTATCTAAAGGCGGTATCCCATCAAAGATGTATGTTATCTAAAGGCGGTATCCCATCAAAGATGTACGTTATCTAAAGGCGGTATCCCATCAAAGATGTATGTTATCTAAAGGCGGTATCCCATCAAAGATGTATGTTATCTAAAGGCGGTATCCCATCAAAGATGTATGTTATCTAAAGGCGGTATCCCATCAAAGATGTATGTTATCTAAAGGCGGTATCCCATCAAAGATGTATGTTATCTAAAGGCGGTATCCCATCAAAGATGTATGTTATCTAAAGTTGGTATCCCATCAAAGATGTATGTTATCTAAAGGCGGTATCCCATCAAAGATGTATGTTATCTAAAGGCGGTATCCCATCAAAGATGAACGTTATCTAAAGGCGGTATCCCATCAAAGATGTATGTTATCTAAAGGCGGTATCCCATCAAAGATGTATGTTATCTAAAGGCGGTATCCCATCAAAGATGAACGTTATCTAAGGGCGGTATCCCATCAAAGATGAATGTTATCTAAAGGCGGTATCCCATCAAAGATGTATGTTATCTAAAGGCGGTATCCCATCAAAGATGTATGTTATCTAAAGGCGGTATCCCATCAAAGATGTATGTTATCTAAAGGCGGTATCCCATCAAAGATGTATGTTATCTAAAGGCGGTATCCCATCAAAGATGAACGTTATCTAAGGGCGGTATCCCATCAAAGATGTATGTTATCTAAAGTTGGTATCCCATCAAAGATGTATGTTATCTAAAGGCGGTATCCCATCAAAGATGAATGTTATCTAAAGGCGGTATCCCATCAAAGATGAATGTTATCTAAAGGCGGTATCCCATCAAAGATGTATGTTATCTAAAGTTGGTATCCCATCAAAGATGTATGTTATCTAAAGGCGGTATCCCATCAAAGATGTATGTTATCTAAAGGCGGTATCCCATCAAAGATGAATGTTATCTAAAGGCGGTATCCCATCAAAGATGAATGTTATCTAAAGGCGGTATCCCATCAAAGATGTATGTTATCTAAAGTTGGTATCCCATCAAAGATGTATGTTATCTAAAGGCGGTATCCCATCAAAGATGTATGTTATCTAAAGTTGGTATCCCATCAAAGATGAACGTTATCTAAAGGCGGTATTCCATCAAAGATGTATGTTATCTAAAGGCGGTATCCCATCAAAGATGTATGTTATCTAAAGGCGGTATCCCATCAAAGATGTATGTTATCTAAAGGCGGTATCCCATCAAAGATGTATGTTATCTAAAGGCGGTATCCCATCAAAGATGTATGTTATCTAAAGGCGGTATCCCATCAAAGATGTATGTTATCTAAAGGCGGTATCCCATCAAAGATGTATGTTATCTAAAGGCGGTATCCCATCAAAGATGTATGTTATCTAAAGGCGGTATCCCATCAAAGATGTATGTTATCTAAAGGCGGTATCCCATCAAAGATGTATGTTATCTAAAGGCGGTATCCCATCAAAGATGTATGTTATCTAAAGGCGGTATCCCATCAAAGATGTATGTTATCTAAAGGCGGTATCCCATCAAAGATGTATGTTATCTAAAGGCGGTATCCCATCAAAGATGTATGTTATCTAAAGGCGGTATCCCATCAAAGATGTATGTTATCTAAAGGCGGTATCCCATCAAAGATGTATGTTATCTAAAGGCGGTATCCCATCAAAGATGTATGTTATCTAAAGGCGGTATCCCATCAAAGATGTATGTTATCTAAAGGCGGTATCCCATCAAAGATGTATGTTATCTAAAGGCGGTATCCCATCAAAGATGTATGTTATCTAAAGGCGGTATCCCATCAAAGATGTATGTTATCTAAAGGCGGTATCCCATCAAAGATGAACGTTATCTAAAGGCGGTATCCCATCAAAGATGTATGTTATCTAAAGGCGGTATCCCATCAAAGATGTATGTTATCTAAAGGCGGTATCCCATCAAAGATGTATGTTATCTAAAGGCGGTATCCCATCAAAGATGTATGTTATCTAAAGGCGGTATCCCATCAAAGATGTATGTTATCTAAAGGCGGTATCCCATCAAAGATGTATGTTATCTAAAGGCGGTATCCCATCAAAGATGTATGTTATCTAAAGGCGGTATCCCATCAAAGATGTATGTTATCTAAAGGCGGTATCCCATCAAAGATGAACGTTATCTAAAGGCGGTATCCCATCAAAGATGTATGTTATCTAAAGGCGGTATCCCATCAAAGATGTATGTTATCTAAAGGCGGTATCCCATCAAAGATGATGTTATCTAAAGGCGTATCCCATCAAAGATGTTATCTAAAGGCGGTATCCCATCAAAGATGTATGTTATCTAAAGGCGGTATCCCATCAAAGATGTATGTTATCTAAAGGCGGTATCCCATCAAAGATGTATGTTATCTAAAGGCGGTATCCCATCAAAGATGTATGTTATCTAAAGGCGGTATCCCATCAAAGATGATGTTATCTAAAGGCGGTATCCCATCAAAGATGTATGTTATCTAAAGGCGGTATCCCATCAAAGATGTATGTTATCTAAAGGCGGTATCCCATCAAAGATGTATGTTATCTAAAGGCGGTATCCCATCAAAGATGAATGTTATCTAAAGGCGGTATCCCATCAAAGATGTATGTTATCTAAAGGCGGTATCCCATCAAAGATGTATGTTATCTAAAGGCGGTATCCCATCAAAGATGTATGTTATCTAAAGGCGGTATCCCATCAAAGATGATGTTATCTAAAGGCGGTATCCCATCAAAGATGTATGTTATCTAAAGGCGGTATCCCATCAAAGATGTATGTTATCTAAAGGCGGTATCCCATCAAAGATGTATGTTATCTAAAGGCGGTATCCCATCAAAGATGTATGTTATCTAAAGGCGGTATCCCATCAAAGATGTATGTTATCTAAAGGCGGTATCCCATCAAAGATGTATGTTATCTAAAGGCGGTATCCCATCAAAGATGAGTTATCTAAAGGCGGTATCCCATCAAAGATGTATGTTATCTAAAGGCGGTATCCCATCAAAGATGTATGTTATCTAAAGGCGGTATCCCATCAAAGATGTATGTTATCTAAAGGCGGTATCCCATCAAAGATGTATGTTATCTAAAGGCGGTATCCCATCAAAGATGTATGTTATCTAAAGGCGGTATCCCATCAAAGATGTATGTTATCTAAAGGCGGTATCCCATCAAAGATGTATGTTATCTAAAGGCGGTATCCCATCAAAGATGTATGTTATCTAAAGGCGGTATCCCATCAAAGATGTATGTTATCTAAAGGCGGTATCCCATCAAAGATGTATGTTATCTAAAGGCGGTATCCCATCAAAGATGTATGTTATCTAAAGGCGGTATCCCATCAAAGATGTATGTTATCTAAAGGCGGTATCCCATCAAAGATGTATGTTATCTAAAGGCGGTATCCCATCAAAGATGTATGTTATCTAAAGTCGGTATCCCATCAAAGATGTATGTTATCTAAAGGCGGTATCCCATCAAAGATGTATGTTATCTAAAGGCGGTATCCCATCAAAGATGTATGTTATCTAAAGGCGGTATCCCATCAAAGATGTATGTTATCTAAAGGCGGTATCCCATCAAAGATGTATGTTATCTAAAGGCGGTATCCCATCAAAGATGTATGTTATCTAAAGGCGGTATCCCATCAAAGATGTATGTTATCTAAAGGCGGTATCCCATCAAAGATGTATGTTATCTAAAGGCGGTATCCCATCAAAGATGTATGTTATCTAAAGTTGGTATCCCATCAAAGATGTATGTTATCTAAAGGCGGTATCCCATCAAAGATGTATGTTATCTAAAGGCGGTATCCCATCAAAGATGTACGTTATCTAAAGGCGGTATCCCATCAAAGATGTATGTTATCTAAAGGCGGTATCCCATCAAAGATGTATGTTATCTAAAGGCGGTATCCCATCAAAGATGTATGTTATCTAAAGGCGGTATCCCATCAAAGATGTATGTTATCTAAAGTTGGTATCCCATCAAAGATGTACATAATCTAAAGTTGGTATTTAAGAGTTGTACATTGAACTGTAGTTATAGTTGTAAGATATTTGCTCACGTGTTCTTCATTAAAAGGCATAGGTAACATGAACACTGTTCTAATGTACAGGTAAACATGAACACTGTTCTAATGTACAGGTAACATGAACACTGTTCTAATGTACAGGTAACATGAACACTGTTCTATGTACAGGTAACATGAACACTGTTCTAATGCACAGGTAACATGAACACTGTTCTAATGTACAGGTAACATGAACACTGTTCTAATGTACAGGTAACATGAACACTGTTCTAATGTACAGGTAACATGAACACTGTTCTAATGTACAGGTAACATGAACACTGTTCTAATGTACAGGTAACATGACACTGTTCTAATGTACAGGTAACATGGATAATATATAACTGACAGCTGTATACATGAATAATGTACAGGTAACATGATATATGTGAAACAGACATGGATCAGGAATGAAATGTACTGTACAGGGAACATGGATAATGTAGTGCATGTCAGTGTACTGTAGGGAACATGGTATATCTGACAGGCTGAAATGTGTAAGGAACTGGATAATGAGTACTGTACAGGAACATGGATAATGTAGTCTGTCAGGGAACATGGATAAATGTAGTACTGTACAGGGACATGGATAATGTAGTACTGTACAGGGAACATGGATAATGTAGTACTGTGCAGGGAACATGGTTAATGTAGTAATGTACAGGGAACATGGATAATGTAGTACTGTACAGGGAACATGGATAATGTAGTACTGTACAGGGAACATGGATAATGTAGTACTGTACAGGGAACATGGATAATGTAGTACTGTACAGGGAACATGGATAAATGTAGTACTGTCAAGGGAACATGGATAATGTAGTACTGTACAGGGAACATGGATAATGTAGTACTGTACAGGAACATGGATAATGTAGTTCTGTACAGGAACATGGATAATGTAGTACTCTACAGGGTACATGGATAATGTAGTACTGTACAGGGAACATGGATAATGTAGTACTCTACAGGGAACATGGATAATGTAGTACTGTACAAGAACATGGATAATGTAGAACTGTACAGGGAACATGGATAATATAGTACTGTATAGGGAACCTGGATAGTGTAATACTGTACAGAGAACATGGATAATGTAGTACTGTACAGGAACATGTATAATGTAGTACTCTACAGGGTACATGGATAATGTAGTACTGTACAGGAACATGGATAATGTAGTAATGTACAGGGAACATGAATAATGTAGTACTGTACAGGAACATGGATAATGTACTACTGTACAGGGAACATGGATAATGTAGTACGGTACAGGGAACATGGATAATGTAGTAATGTACAGGGAACATGAATAATGTAGTACTGTACAGGAACATGGATAATGTACTACTGTACAGGGAACATGGATAATGTAGTACGGTACAGGGAACATGGATAATGTAGTAATGTACATGGAACATGGATAATGTAGTACTTTACATGGAACATGGATAATGTAGTACTGTACAGGAAACATGGATAATGTAGTACTGTACAGGAACATGTATAATGTAGTACTCTACAGGGTACATGGATAATGTAGTACTGTACAGGGAACATGGATAATGTAGTAATGTACAGGGAACATTGATAATGTAGTACGGTACAGGGAACATGGATAATGTAGTAATGTACATGGAACATGGATAATGTTATAATGTACAGGGAACATGGATAATGTAGTAATGAGTAGGATAAGTGTGTTAATAAAACCAATTGGCTGAAGATATTTTGACGTGTTTCACGGAAATATTTTTTTTCCCTAAAATGAGACGAATAATGATAAACTATCCTTACATTTGAACATTACAAAAGAACTTAAAATATTAAAGTCATGTAATTAAAATCTTAATTTCGATTTGTTTATATGTAGTTCAATACAATTTTGATGTAATTAAAATAAAGATTTTATAACAAATTCATTTAAGAAGAAATGTCTACTCACGACTCAGTGCAACTTATTTTTCTTCTATACCCGAGACTTTGTGGACCTTCATTTGTAGCATAGCCACTACATACCTTTATTTGTAACATAGCCACTACATATCTTCATTTGTAGCATAGCCAATACATATCTTTATTTGTAGCATAGCCACTAAACTAACTAAACACATATTCTGTAGGCCTGAGACTAATCTCTTAAGGCCTTGGCTAGAACCTGGGCAATCTGCTCCATCTGCTGAGCATTGCCATACAACATTGTCTTTACATGGGACTCGCCCGCCTCCCTCACCCCCCCGGCTATATCGAGCGCCGGGCAAGACGTCACCAGGTGTTCGACTGTCTCAGGGGCTTGGCTGCAATGACGGCAGTTCGAGTCCCTGTTGTGGTCTAGCCTGTGAAAGTAAGAGTTGGTTGGGCAATGTTCGGTCCTCATCTGAGTCACCAAACCCTGGTGTTTGCGACTCAGGTTCCACCACTGGTCTGAACGGCTTGGCCTGGGCATGTTAGCGAATACCCCTCTGGCTGTTGTGTTGTCAGCCCACTCCTGGTACCACTTATTCCGAAAGTGGTCCTTTAGCCAGTTTTTTGCCCCGAGATAGGTGACTGGGGTCTCTGGTTGGGGCAGTGCTGCGCCTGCTTTGGCCAGGGAGTCTGCTTTTTCGTTGCCATTAACATTCACGTGGCTCGGGATCCACTGCACTGTTACCTTACCTCCAAGTCTTTCGAGTCTACCCACGTCTTCCAAGATGACGTCAACCAAGTGGGTACTACGATTCTCACTAGCCAGGACTTCGAGGGCTGATCTCGAGTCACAAAACAGTACCGTGTCGAAACCAAATATTTCCGACCCCTGCAGTGTCTGGTGCACACTTTCCAGGGCCCTGTGTATAGCCTCGAGCTCCGCATCGTAGTTCGATGCCATAGTCCCACAGGGACCTAGAAGTTCTTCTCTTGGTGGCCCTCCTATTGGGTATAAGATGAGCGCACCGTATCCTGCAATTCCTTCACTCGAACTGGCAGACCCATCCGTGAACACTTTCACTTGGGTTCCCGCGAACCCTTCTATCGTCTCAAGGGCAGCCGCTTTCTGTACATGTTCAGGGCTGCGTTTCGTCACCGCTGTGTCAGTCAGAGACAAACGTATTTCGGGACGTGAGCATTCCGCATAGGGCGGTTTGAGTGGGACACTTATAATTTGTCTTCTATTTTGTGGGGGTTTGACGTTCCTATCAAGTTCCGTTACTTGATGCATAAATGAGGAACGTTTCAAACACCCACGTCCGCCCCAGTTGTGCTGCATCTGGTAGCAGGGCTCCCTATAGTCTAACCTGCGATACCTCTCTGCAGTCGTTATGATTGCCTTGTCCCTACGAATATCGAGCGGTTCTACGTTTGCAATGACTTCCACAGCAGCTGTGGGTGTCGTTCTATATGCGCCACAGATAAATCTTAAGGCCTGGTTCTGGATTCGACCCAGTTTTTCCAATGCCGTTTTGCTGGCAAAGGCTTGGACGGGCATGCTGTAATCCATAATCGACCTCACACTACCCAGAAAGAGAGCTCTGAGTGTACTTGCTCCAGCGCCCCAGTTCGTGCATGCAAGCTTTTTCACCAGGTTGAGCTTGGCGGTAGCCTGGGAGCACAGGTCTTGTACAAAGTTATGCATTTGCACCTTTTGATCCAGTTTGACTCCCAGATATACCGGTTGTTTGTCCCATTTGAGCGCCACATCGTTTATTTTGAGCACTATCTCCTCTTTGAGAATGGTTCTGCCGTTAGTGAAAAGGGAATAGACCGTCTTCTCGGTATTGATTTCCATCTGCCACCTCTGCATGTACCTACTGATATACGAAAGGTCTCGCTGTAGTAGCTGTTGCAGTCGGTTGGCATCTTTACCGGTGCTCCAGATGACCAAGTCATCTGCATACATAGCCGCGCTGGATTGCAACATTCCAGGGAGGTCGTTGATGAAAGCCAAGAACAGTGTGCAACTGAGTGCTGACCCTTGGGGCAGCCCCTGTTGCAGCGTTCTCTTACTGGAGGTTTCACTGCCATAAATTGTTTGGATCGTCCGGTTTGTAAGGAAACCTTGGATCCACCTGTACATGTTGGCAGTTACACCTAGGGCTTGTAATTTCAACAACAGACCGGACCTCCAGACCCTATCGTAAGCCTGTCGGAGGTCGAAGAAAATTGCCACAGTATGCAGTTTTTTCTGGAGCCCGTCGGTTATGGACTGTAGAAGACGGAGCACTTGATCAATCGGCTGTTTTCCTTTACGGAAACCAGCCTGACTGATATTCAGACTATTCGTACTTTCCAAGTACCAATAGAGCCGGGCATTCACCATTCTCTCAGCTACCTTCCCCAAACACGATGTTAGGGAGATCGGACGGTAGCTGTTTAGGAGTCCCTGACGTTTACCTTCTTTAGGGATTGGGACGATGTTAGCGCTCAACCAAGCTCCAGGCAGGGCACCCGTGGCCCACGTCCTGTTTATGATATTCAATAGCGAGGACATTGCTATCGGGCCAAGGTTTTTAATCATCTCGTTATTGACTTTGTCCTGTCCTGGTGCCTTGGCGGCTTTGCACTTACTGATCGCTGTTTGCAATTCGGTCATAGTGAAAGGAGCGGTAAAGACCTCAGCATGCGGTCCCCACTTCTGGGTCTTTTCTCCATGTTTCCTGAGACGGTTCAGGTTACGGCTCTGACTGGTTTCTTTCTGTTTTAGGCTCACGCTTGCAAAATGCTTATTCAAAGCATCGGCACATTTTGTATCTGTGGTTACAGTGCCTGTGGTCGTTTGCAAGGGGCTCGGATTTTTCGTTTTCCCCATACCAGAAAGAGAATCAATCAATTGCCACACCTTTCTTCCGTCTGCCAGGTTAAGTTTACCACACGAACTAACCCATTCTTCCTTCTTCGCCTTGAGCGTTTCCTGTCGGACTTCAGCAGTTAGCTTATTATAGGCAGCACGAGCAGCCGCCGTTTTAAGTTTCCCTGCTTTTTTCCTTGCCTTCTTACGTTCACGAACGAGACCCGCCAGCTTTTTGTTCCAGAATGGTCGGAACTTTCGGTGTCTACACGTTCTTGGAATGGATTTCCTGGCCATTGACAATATAACTCCCACGAGGTCGTTATAGGCATTCTCGATTGACTTGGGGTTCTCTGGGTCTTCAGTTGAACCCGCGAGCGTGCTTTCAATCCCGCCACGGAATTTTTTCCAGTCGGCTTTGCCGAACAGCCAGTGTCTTCTGGCAAAACGTGCCTTCACCAACTCTATGTCTATTTCTATGAGTATAGGCTTGTGGTCACTACCAACTTCCGGCATAACTTTCCATCCTACCTTCGCCTCTAGCTCCGCCGAGACTAGGGTTAGGTCAGGACGTGATTGGGCACTATTGCCGGTGTGGAGTAGTGTCGGAGCACTATTTTTGTCCTGTAGCCTTATTAAGTTGGTAGTAAGCTCGACCTCCTCTAAGTATCGCCCTGAGGCGTTTTTATCGGGATAGCCTAATGCTTCAGTATGGGCATTAAAATCCCCTGCAATTACATAGTTCTTAAACATCGTTGTGTTGTGTAAAGGAAGACACAACGTGTTTCTCGGGGTGTTATAAATATTAGAAATGGTAAAAGTTTTTTTTCCCTAAAATGAGACGAATAATGATAAACTATCCTTACATTTGAACATTACAAAAGAACTTAAAATATTAAGTCATGTAATTAAAATCTTAATTTCGATTTGTTTATATGTAGTTCAATACAATTTTGATGTAATTAAAATAAAGATTTTATAACAAATTCATTTAAGAAGAAATGTCTACTCACGACTCAGTGCAACTTATTTTTCTTCTATACCCGAGACTTTGTGGACCTTCATTTGTAGCATAGCCACTACATATCTTCATTTGTAACATAGCCACTACATATCTTCATTTGTAGCATAGCCACTACATATCTTCATTTGTAGCATAGCCACTACATATCTTCATTTGTAGCATATCCACTACATATCTTCATTTGTAGCATAGCCACTACATATCTTCATTTGTAGCATAGCCACTACATATCTTTATTTGTAGCATAGCCACTACATATCTTCATTTGTAGCATAGCCACTACATATCTTCATTTGTAGCATAGCCACTACATATCTTCATTTGTAGCATAGCCACTACATATCTGCATTTGTAGCATAGCCACTACATATCTTTCATTTGTAGCATAGCCACTACATATCTTCATTTGTAACATAGCCACTACATATCTTCATTTGTAACATAGCCACTACATATCTGCATTTGTAGAATAGCCAGTTATTAGCAGAGTTTTTTGTTATGGTTATTTACTAGCAAATATCAGTGAAAGTAAATACGAACCTAAATAACGAATCGAATACGTTTACTTTAAGACACGCAGTTAAGTCAATGTACCAACATACAACAGTTAAGTCAATGTACCAACATACAACAGTTAAGTCAATGTACCAACATCCAGCAGTTAAGTCAATGTACCAACATACAACAGTTAAGTCAATGTACCAACATACAACAGTTAAGTCAATGTACCAACATACAACAGTTAAGTCAATGTACCAACATACAACAGTTAAGTCAATGTACCAACATACAACAGTTAAGTCAATGTACCAACATACAACAGTTAAGTCAATGTACCAACATACAACAGTTAAGTCAATGTACCAACATACAACAGTTAAGTCAATGTACCAACATACAACAGTTAAGTCCATGTACCAACATACAACAGTTAAGTCAATGTACCAACATGTTTCATCTATTAAATATCGATCACTACACAGATTTCTGGAGACACATTGAATTTGATGATCTGACACTTAGCCCAAAGAAATCTTTTGTAAACAACGTATGAATATTTACTGACGGCTTAAAGAGGGAATGGGTGAGAGGGAAGGAGCGAGTGAGGGGGAAAGGTTTGAAAGAAAATGGGTGAGAGAGAATGGGGGAGAGGGAATGGGGGAGAAGGAATGGTTGAAATCTCAGTTTTAAATTGTGTTACCATGTAGTCGGATCTGTGAGTTAATTGAAATATACGCGATTTGAGTACAGTTAAATGTACAAGATTTGAGTACAGTTAAATGTACGAGATTTGAGTACAGTTAAATGTACGAGATTTGGGTACAGTTAAATATACGAGATGTGAGTACAGTTAAATATACGAGATTTGAGTACAGTTAAATATACGAGATTTGGGTACAGTTAAATATACGAGATTTGGGTACAGTTAAATATACGAGATTTGAGTACAATTAAATATACGAGATTTGGGTACAGTTAAATATAGCCTACGAGATTTGAGTACAGTTAAATATACGAGATTTGAGTACAGTTAAATATACGAGATTTGGGTACAGTTAAATATACGAGATTTGAGTACAGTTAAATATACGAGATTTGGGTACAGTTAAATATACGAGATTTGAGTACAGTTAAATATACGAGATTTGGGTACAGTTAAATATACGAGATTTGAGTACAGTTAAATGTACGAGATTTGGGTACAGTTAAATATACGAGATATGAGTACAGTTAAATATACGAGATTTGAGTACAGTTAAATATACGAGATTTGGGTACAGTTAAATATACGAGATTTGGGTACAGTTAAATTACGAGATTTGAGTACAATTAAATATACGAGATTTGGGTACAGTTAAATATAGCCTACGAGATTTGAGTACAGTTAAATATACGAGATTTGGGTACAGTTAAATATACGAGATTTGAGTACAGTTAAATATACGAGATTTGAGTACAGTTAAATATACGAGATTTGAGTACAGTTAAATATACGAGATTTGAGTACAGTTAAATATACGAGATTTGAGTACAGTTAAATATACGAGATTTGAGTACAGTTAAATATACGAGATTTGAGTACAGTTAAATATACGAGATTTGGGTACAGTTAAATGTACGAGATTTGATTACAGTTAAATTACGAGATTTGAGTACATTAAATATACGAGATTTGAGTACAGTTAAATATACGAGATTTGAGTACATAAAATTACGAGATTTGAGTACAGTTAAAATACGAGATTTGAGTACAGTTAAATATAGAGATTTGGGTACAGTTAAATTACGAGATTTGAGTACAGTTAAATGTACGAGATTTGAGTACTGTTAAATATGCGAGATTTGTGTACAGTTGAAGAAATGAGACAAAAATATGTTAAAATAATTTCATAATTATCTACTCACACTGAAATTGTTCAAAATTTAGCCACTGAAAATAGGTTAAGATGAGAATAGATTTGACCAACTAATTGGATAACAATAAAAAAAATAAATTAATTTAAAACAATTTGAGTAATAAAATACTTGAAAAAGCCATAGGAAGTTATTTTACGGGAAAAAAATTAAATTCAATTTACTTAACAGATTTTCCATCTTGTATCCTATATGTAAGCTCTGTAATTTTCCAGCGGCAACTGGTTTTTGTTTAGGAAACTCTAAGCCGGTTTTTAAAAAAATAAATAATTTGAGAGCAAGTTTTAAAAACCCCACATACTAACGACCTAGAACCCGTGGTGCTGCATATTTTCATTTTTTCTAAAGGTTCTTTCGCTCTTTAAATTAAAGTAAAATCAGTACATTAACAAAAGAGTTTTTCAAACAGAAGAGAACCGTCAACTTGCTGACATCTCTGTACTAATCACGCACCACATGTTCTGGCGATATGCTGCTAAACTTAAGTTGCGCACAACTAGTGTTCATCTTTTCTCTCTATTTTTACCCACTTTTTCCGTCTCACTGCCCAGAGGCCTTCTAGCTGTTGACGTCCATATTTCTCACGACACGTTTAGCTTTCCCACACAGCGTATTTATTTTTATGTCCACCCCTTTCCTCAGCCGCTTCTCATTTATTTTGACAAACCTCCACTCCCCCAGCCCGACCACCCTAGGGGCATCTCTTTCAGTCCAGCGATTTCTTCAACTCCAATTTGATGGCCTATCAACCTTACAAAAAGTCTGCTTTTTAGGAGCCGATTTGTCCATCGTTCACAAGCAGGCATTAACAATAATGAATGTCATCTAAACTCTGGCCACCGCTTGTTTATCTGGCCATCAATAGCGTCCCGCTACGATTTTCCCAAAACAAAAGCCTAATAATAGAATCTGACGTACACAAAACAGTTGTCCAGAAACTGAGGTGTACATTTGTTAAAAGCAAAGATATATTGAACATATTTCATCTTTGATGGCATCTATTCTGATGTCATCTATTCTGATGGCATCTATTCTGACGGCATCTATTCTGACGGCATCTATTCTGACGGCATCTATTCTGATGGCATATATTCTGATGGCATCTATTCTGATGGCATCTATTCTGACGGCATCTATTCTGACGGCATCTATTCTGATCGGCATCTATTCTGATGGCATCTATTCTGATGGCATCTATTCTGATGGCATCTATTCTGATGGCATCTATTCTGATGGCATCTATTCTGATGGCATCTATTCTGATGGCATCTATTCTGATGGCATCTATTCTGATGGCATCTATTCTGATGGCATCTATTCTGATGCCATCTATTCTGAAAGATATTCACATCGACGTCAGAAACTTGTTCTATAAATAGGTCAACGAGTTGTTCAGTTTCCGAGCTCCATTAAAGCCGCCCCCCCCTGCCCCTGATATTTGGCCTCCATCCCACTGGAAGACGCCCCTGTGACCTTGCGTGATTTAGGTCACTTAATATCGAAACTCATTAAAGGCAAGTCGGCTACGTGAGTCAGTTCTTGGCAACAACTGATCCGTAAGATTAGGTTTATACACTTTGCCGCATGCACGGCAGGGATATAGCACACTTTGCCGCATGCACGGCAGGGATATAGCACACTTTGCCGCATGCACGGCAGGGATATAGCACACTTTGCCGTATGCACGGCAGGGATATAGCACACTTTGCCGCATGCACGGCAGGGATATAGCACACTTTGCCGCATGCACGGCAGGGATATAGCACACTTTGCCGCATGCACGGCAGGGATATAGTACACTTTGCCGCATGAACGGCAGGGATATAGCACACTTTGCCGCATGCACGGCAGGGATATAGCACACTTTGCCGCATCAGGATTTGATGACAATCGAAACATAGTTATCCAGCAATCCATGTAACACATGTTCCTCTAACAATCCAAATAATATATTTTCACCAATTAACACTTTTCCTATCATTGATACGTCCGTCTTACTAATCATGTAGAAGTCACGTGACATTTTGACACATCATTTTATATGATTACAAAAATAAAATACAATTTTAATTTGTATGTGCTAATATGAACATATATTTGTATGTGCTATTATGAACATATATTTATTTGTATGTGCTAATATGAACATATATTTGTATGTGCTAATATGAACATATTTATGTATGTGCTAATATGAACATATTTATGTATGTGCTAATATGAACATATATTTGTATGTGCTAATATGAACATATATTTGCATGTGCTAATATGAACATATTTATGTATGTGCTAATATGAAAATATTTATGTATGTGCTAATATGAACATATATTTGTATGTGCTAATATGAACATATATTTGTATGTGCTAATATGAACATATGTATGTATGTGCTAATATGAACATATATTTGTATGTGCTAATCCTTTGAACTTATTATTGAGAGATGAAGAAAATATGAACATATTCACTCTGAGGGTATGCCTGTATTCAGACTTTATTTCACATCCAACATTAAAGAGATACCTGAGACGAAAAGAATTAAATTTGTTTTAAAAGAAAGCAATTGACCAATAGGATTGAGAATGCCTTTAAGAGTCATTTTCCTTAGATGACAGTTGGTGACTTGAGAAAACAAGATGGGAGTAGGTCACTGAGATCAATGGAACAAAATATAACATCACTTCAAATAACATGCGTTAGTCTTCCTGGCAAACAAAAATGTATTTTAGTTTTCCTGGCACACAAATAAGATTCTTTAGCTTTCCTAGCCGCTGATCTCTAGCTTCTGGCACACACACAAGATTCTTTAGCTTTCCTGACACACGATTCTTTAGCTTTCCTGGCACACCAGATTCTTTAGTTTTTCTTGCACAAACATAAGATTCTTTAGCTTTCCTAGCACACATGATTCTCTAGCCTTTCTGGCACACGCTCAAGATTCTTTAGCTTTACTGGCAGACAAGATTCGTTAGCCTTCCTGGCACACCAGTTTGTTAAGTTTTTTTTCTGGCAGACGCATAAGATTCTTTAGCTTTCCTAGCACACATAAGACTCTTCCTGGCACACACACACACACACACACACACACACACACAAACACACACACACACACACACACACACACACACACACACAAAATTCTTTAGCTTACCTGGCCCACAAATAAATACATCGTTTTTCAAAGTGCACAAATATCTTTTTTCTCCTGATATGCAAGAGGTATTTACGGTAAATAATTTTGAAAAATGCGACGAAAACTTGGAACAGACGAGAAGCAACTACCCATAAAGTAGCAGTAAGTCGATCACTTGATGCAATGACTGTTTTAAATTGGTTTATTTTATTTTTAATGGGGGAGTGGTGAGGGACTGGAAGATTATCGAGGTCTCTAGCTTATAATGATGGTGGCGAAATACATTGCTGACCAACATATGCAGCTTTTATGAAGACAGAAATTTATTGTATGAAAGTTTATTATAGGTCTCCAAATTCCTCCAATATTAAAACTACAATGCTTAAGTGTATGACGTGTTCTAAATTGTTTTATGACCTTTGAACTTTATTAATTTAATAGTCGGGACATGGAAGGCAGAGCTATCTAAAGACGGTGGGTAGGTCTGACCAATACGAGGCACGTGGTACTGTTGACATTTGAAGAACTAACATTTGTTAAGGTAACATTCTAGACTAAAAGATCCAGTTTTCTACAGATGTTTTAAATTGTTTTTAGAACACACAACCAAAAGAGACAGAGAGAGGGAGAGAGGGAGGGAGAGAGAGAGAGAGAGAGAGAGAGAGAGAGAGAGAGAACGCGAGAAAAAAAGGGGGGGGGAGAATTTACCAGGAATTCTAACATTCCTTCAAATTTACAAACGTTAAAAATCTGTATATTAAACATAAAACATAATCTGGGCAGAATGTTTCAGGGCTATCTTCGTTCTTATCACATACTAGAAAAATACCCGCACTTTGTAGCGGGAGTGTGCTGACCCTTTATCCAAGCAAAAGTTGCTGGTTATTACAATGTTTATTTTCCAAGTTAAATTTCAGATTTATCTATTTAGTTAAAATCTTATGAGAAACAGAGATATGCCATTTTACCGCGTGAGTTGTTTTCACTTAATGCAGTGCCTTTTAACATAACCTTACTATTTAAAAGTTATGATTTATTAAATAATGATTCTTGCCGACCATAATAACTAAATTTACAATTTCATTCCCACTTGTACAAAATTAACATAACTTATAGGTTTTCCGAAAGAGCTCTACCACCCTCGTCACTCAAAAATTTAATATATAATTACGAAACTGCATCGTATCACAATTGTAATTTATATAATATTTGTAACCACGTCTATGAGATAAAGAACATGTGGCACTATCCCTTTAAAAGGCAAAAGCTAAGTGACTCATAGCGCAAATAAACAAAATTATAAATGTACTTTCTAAAATACTTTTTTTTTAAAAAACAGGTCGTATTAAAATGATATCAAAAAAATGTGCACACCATATTTAGACAATATAGAAAGCTGGCCGCATAAAATAAAGTCTTGTTATAAAGTAAATGTACTGGACCAAAATAACTCCTCCTTTTGACGTATTCATAATTGTTGTAACAGGGAAATAATATTTAACATTTTTTATGTCTCTATATTTTACGATTTATATTTACGGTTTATAAGCAATGTGTATAATTTCAAAAAGGAATCTTTTTTTTGTTCCCTATATCGGATAAGGCATCATATTTTGTAAATTATATTCAATGCACACACACACACCAGATTTTATATCTGAAAAAAAAAGGAAAAAAAAATATTCAACCGTCTGTTAATAAGTGCATCTTAAAAATGATTAAAAGGCAATTTTAGAAATGGCCTATGCTATTCTGAATACAAAGGAATGAAGATAAAAACATATTCAATTCGCAATTCATATTAATTAAGCGTTTTAAGGATCACTTCATTAAATTTAGTCAACTTTTGTTAATACGTTCGGTAGCGAAAGTTTATAATGTATAGTGTATATAAAGCTTAAGTAAACTGTTTTAAAGTGTAAGTTTATTTGACATAGGCCATCACTTTCAACATAAAATAAACTCGCTACATCTATGGTTTTTAATTAAATATCGAGTTATGAATAAAATTTTAAAAATCCCAATTGTATTCATTGCATGTAAAATATTAATACAATGCATCGTGAAAATAATTAAAATTAAAATAATTTAAACGCATATGTAATATATAAAGCTCAGTTGATATTTTTATGTTTGTTTGTTTGTATCCATTAAGAAAAGGCCACTGCTTTGTTGACATTTTTCCAAAAGATCTCTGCCACTGTCGTCACTAAAAAAGCTCCTATAAATTTACGACACTGCATCGTAACACAATTGTAATTAATACAAAATTTGTAACAGCGTCTATGATATAAAGATAATAAAGATAAATAAAGAAATTAGGCTATATTCCTAATTTAAAAAAACAAAACAAAAACAAATCAATTTTATGTTAAAAACGCATGTGAAACCATGACGATAATTGATTTTAAAAATGGCCTATGTTAATCAATCATCAAAGGAATGAATATAACATATTCAATTCGCAATACAAAATAATTAAGCGTTTTCATGATCACTTTATTTAGTTTAATCTACTTATGTTAATAGCTCCGGTAGCCTAAGTTTAAATAGTAAAAGTTATGTAAAAAACAATAGCTTATGTAAAAGACAAACAAAATATAAATGTTATATTAATAGGACACAGCTAAATTTAAGATGCGTGCACGAAAATGTGCGCACGGTAATCAGGCGATAAAAGATTTTAGAACGCGCACCGCTAAAAATGAAGCCTTGAAAAAAATACTGACACATTTATTACATTAATAGGTTTTTATTAAATGTCGAGTTATGGAACAGAAAATAATTAAAACAAATTCGCAATTAAATTTAAACGTGTAAACAATGAAATCTAATGCATCGTATGGCAGTTGTAATTAAATATGTTTACGTTTCTATCTAATATATAGAAAGTAACAGTAAAGAAAATGACAATTCTTTGTACTACACAGCTCAAATTATGAAGCGTACACGAAAATGTGCGCACCGTAATTAGACATTATAATGTTTTTTGAATGCGCACCGCTGAAAATAAAGTATTGGGGGAAAAAACCTCACCCAAAAGTAACTCGCTTTGAACGGCATTTGAACATCCGCGTAAATTTGTTCAATACAGAAATGAGGTTAAATTAAATTTTTTATTCTTTGTCTCTGCATTTTCTGATTATTTAATTTACGGCATTCGGGCAAAAGGGACAATTACAAAAACTAACTTAAAACCACCTTCAGGGTAAAAGGAACCGTCCTGCCATATTTGGTCCCCGTTGGTCATTTGGTTTTTCCGTGGCTGTCTAACAGAAAGTCGAAAAGTGAAACATACAAACATACAAACATACAAAGATACAAACACCAACTGAGCTTTATATATTAGATAATTGAAAATATATAGTTGAAAATGAACATTTGAGATTATTGAACACAATTGCGGACCTCAACTAGAATGTAATGATGTCTGAAGACCACGGGCCAGAATGTGATGAGTCTACAGACCACGGGCCAGAATGTGATGATGTCTGCAATCCACGGGCCAGAATGTGATGATGTCTGCAATCCACGGGCCAGAATGTGATGATGTCATGGAAGTCGCTAGGGAGGCCAGGAAGAAATGGATCAAGTGAAATCTTGTGGGCTAATCTCTTCTTGGGAGATAGAATGGAATCAACTTGAATGTACGCTACACGCACGGGTGGTCCAACCTAAACAGTTGGTGAACAAAACATTAGAGCAGTTGAAAGGTTCTCACAGTTGGTGAACAAAACATAAGAGCAGTTGAAAGGTTCTCACAGTTGGTGAACAAAACATAAGAGCAGTTGAAAGGTTCTCACAGTTGGTGAACAAAACATTAGAGCAGTTGAAAGGTTCTCAAAGTTGGTGAACAAAAAATGAGAGCAGTTGAAAGGTTCTCACAGTTGGTGAACAAAACATGAGAGCAGTTGAAAGGTTCTCACAGTTGGTGAACAAAACATGAGAGCAGTTGAAAGGTTCTCACAGTTGGTGAACAAAACATAAGAGCAGTTGAAAGGTTCTCACAGTTGGTGAACAAAACATTAGAGCAGTTGAAAGGTTCTCACAGTTGGTGAACAAAACATAAGAGCAGTTGAAAGGTTCTCACAGTTGGTGAACAAAACATTAGAGCAGTTGAAAGGTTCTCAAAGTTGGTGAACAAAAAATGAGAGCAGTTGAAAGGTTCTCACAGTTGGTGAACAAAACATGAGAGCAGTTGAAAGGTTCTCACAGTTGGTGAACAAAACATTAGAGCAGTTGAAAGGTTCTCAAAGTTGGTGAACAAAAAATGAGAGCAGTTGAAAGGTTCTCACAGTTGGTGAACAAAACATGAGAGCAGTTGAAAGGTTCTCACAGTTGGTGAACAAAACATTAGAGCAGTTGAAAGGTTCTCACAGTTGGTGAACAAAACATTAGAGCAGGTGAAAGGTTCCCACAGTTACAATTATATCTGCAATAATCTGGAGTGCTAAGCTTACATAACAGAATTAGATATTTACAAATTCTGTGAATTAAAAAAACCCAACAAAATCTGTCTTTTGTCGATAACAACAAGAAACTCTATAAACAATAAACAAGAAACTCTCTAAACAAAATCAAGAAACTCTCTAAACAAAATTAACAAGAAACTCTCTAAACAAAAACAACAAGTAACACTGTAAACAAAAATTGCCCTAGAACTATCTAAGTTTTGAGAGCTACACGTTAAATTTGAGCTCGATTGCTAAGCATAATTTGAAGTAAATTAAAAAAAAATTGATTGTAAACAAATGACAACAATAAGTTAACATTCGAATGTTGTAACACCGTGACATGTTTCCATGAATAAAAACATTATGTTAAAACACAATATTTATCCAAAGCAAAAATTTGATTCAGATAATTTCATTCAAAAATAAGTTTCGTTCCCGATGAAATTCAAGCAAAAAATAAATTTCCAGAATATTTTTTAATCTTATAAGTATAAGGAACTACTTTTTTTTTACAATTTCCCGCTAAAAACAGTGAATCGGTGTAAAGTATTTAAGGAACTAAATTCTTGCCAAATATCAAAAAGTTACAAGTGTAAATCGTTTGAAACAAACCTCTTAAATCCAATAATTTGTTCGATTAGTCGAAAATATTCACACACACACACACACACACACACACACACACACACACCTGCTGAGTTGCTGTTGTTAAATGATCGTTGCAAAAAAAAACTGAACCATAAAAATCCCAAGATAAAATCCCTGGATGTGTACGACTAACGTGGGAAGTGCTACAATGATTGTTGCAAATTTTCGAACATTTATTTGACCAATGTTTTGTCTTGTTCGGTGTGTGGCAAAGTGTCGGACAGGAGTACAACGATAGGGAAATACACTTGCCTCTGACTATTGCTACAGGCATTGGAGGGAACAGCATGGGAGTTTGCTGGACTGTGTCCGAGTATGCTATCACTATTGCTACAGACATTGGAGGGAATAGCATGGGAATTTGGTGGACTGTGTCCGAGTATACTATCACTATAGCTATAGACATTGAAGGGAATAGCATGGGAGTTTGGTGGACTGTATCCGAGTATACTATCACTATATCTATAGACATTTGAGGGAACAGCATGGGACTTTGCTGTACTGTGTCCGAGTATGCATGAGATACATTACCAGAGCTTTGGGCATTTGAACTTTGTGAAAGGATGGGAGGAGATCGGACATACAACAAGTTATTTATCGTTGAATACGTGTATGTTGAATATGTTATCGTTGAATATGTGTATGTTGAATATGTTATCGTTGAATATGTGTATGTTGAATATGTTATCGTTGAATATGTGTATGTTACATATGTTATCGTTGAATATGTGTATGTTGAATATGTTATCGTTGAATACGTGTATGTTGAATATGTTATCGTTGAATATGTGTATGTTGAATATGTTATCGTTGAATATGTGTATGTTGAATATGTTATCGTTGAATATGTGTATGTTGAATATGTTATCGTTGAATATGTGTATGTTGAATATGTTATCGTTGAATATGTGTATGTTACATATGTTATCGTTGAATATGTGTATGTTGAATATGTTATCGTTGAATATGTGTATGTTGAGGCCATGACAGAATGTGACTAGTCATATTGTGTGTGTAACTTTTAACTTGTTAGTTTGCTATCTGACAGTAGTTCTAAAGGGTAACTACCGGGGGGGGGGAGGTGTTAACTTCATCTGCTCATCCATATGATCAAACAGATTAAGCGCGCCTCTAGGTAGTCCAATTACCTTTGGAATATACATTGAAGCAATGCCACCACAGAAAAAAACGTTACATAATTAATTGTGAAGGATGCAAATTTTATGTATGTAGCTTAATTCAAGGGAAACATTTTCTAAAGATATTATAATCAATGACTTGAAACTTTGATCATAAAGTTTAGAGTCCAAACGCCGTCATTCCCCAGAGAACTCTCTAGCGGTGTCGCCTGCCAATAACTCATTCAAGAAACGGTAACTCTTACGGAGGCCCAGACAGGATATTTCCTAACTTCTGGGTCACGTCTGCCAAACTTCTGTTCAAGCTTACGGAGGGAATCCACCGTTTTAGTGGCAAGCCTCGTAGATAAGCTGAACTGGGACCCCACCTCTAGGGCAGCGGTTCTAAAACGGAGGCCAGCATGGCCTCAGATGTGCACGGGATGTTTCCAGGACAGGGAGACAGACGTAGTGTGTGACGTCAGAACAGACTTAATAAATTCTAAATCCAATTTGTTTTTTTTAAAAAAAGGTGGCATCAGTAACCTCCACTTACTCTTGAGTGACCTCCACTTACCCTTGAGTGACCTCATCTTGAATTTCAGTTTTTACCAAACTATGAATATAGCTGTAAAATCAAATTTTAAGGGAATTTATTTCATCATTTGCAGCGCACTATTGAGTGATTTGACAGCTGTGAAGTAGAGTGCTATGATATACATTAATACTGCCAAGTAGTGTCAAGAACGTTGCATAGGACGCAATAATCTTCTGTGTAGATGAAGCATCTGTAATAGGTGAGATGAGATAGACAAGACAAATCCTTGATTTTTTGTTCCATACAACCATTAAATAAGTTGAAAGAAGTAGCCACTGTCCACTCTTTGAGAAATGTTTGAGTGTAGTAAGAGAATCCCAGATGTAATGGGGAAAGGTTTACTTGGTACTCAGGTGTGAGTATGGGTTCAGACGGGCCTAAACATAACACGGGCCATCTGATAAGGTGAACTGGTGTTGTTTGGGGAAAGTAACGTCACTGGAGATAGAGATCTGATGACGTCATTCTTGGGTGCCTCGCAGCAAACAGCACCAACCTCTAACACACTGTCTAACATTAATGTCGCCATCTTCTACCACACTTCTAACATTAATGTCACCATCTTCTACCACACTTCTAACATTAATGTCGCCATCTTCTACCACACTTCTAACATTAATGTCGCCATCTTCTACCACACAGTCTAACACCCTCACCCGTGTCAACACATTAAAAATATCCTTAAATGACACAAACGTTTATTGAGGACGCACTTTCCAGATGACAAAAACTAATGAAATAAGAGGAATACTAAACCTCAGTAATTGCTTTAACAGACAGCAATTACTGCCCTCTGGTAGCTAGAGCTAACCAGATTTTTGCCCTTTGGATGACAAGATCTGTGTGGGCTGTTTCTATGTTTTATCAGTAAACATAACCAGTGTGGAAAAGACGACATCTGTCCGTGTCAACAACAGACGTGGCTAATAGAAGACTTTGATCGTCACATTATATAGTCGAGAAATGGGTTTTAAAAAAACAACACAAACAAATTATCAAAATAGGAACTGGTCGACGTTGGCCCAATTGTTTTTAGTTGTATGCAATAATCTAATGTTATCCCTACTGTATAGTAAACCATGTCAATGTGTACTGTACAGTAAACTATGTCAATATGTACTGTACAGTAAACTATGTCAATGTGTACTGTATAGTAAACTATGTCAATGTGTACTGTATAGTAAACTATGTCAATGTCGTACTGTATAGTAAACTATGTCAATGTGTACTGTATAGTAAACTATGTCAATGTGTACTGTATAGTAAACTATGTCAATGTGTACTGTATAGTAAACTATGTCAATGTGTACTGTATAGTAAACTATGTCAATGTGTACTGTATAGTAAACTATGTCAATGTGTACTGTATAGTAAACTATGTCAATGTCTACTGTATAGTAAACTATGTCAATGTGTACTGTATAGTAAACTATGTCAATGTCTACTGTATAGTAAACTATGTCAATGTGTACTGTATAGTAAACTATGTCAATGTCTACTGTATAGTAAACTATGACAATGTCTACTTTGCAGTAAAGCGTGACAATGGAAGATCTCAAGTAATGTTACAATCACGTGACTCTTGTCGTTTTGTAAAAATGTTGGAAGTTTGATTTCAATGTCGGGAACAAGTCGACATCACAAGGCGACATTTCTTATGCTGGTCGATATCACAAGGCGACATTTCTTATGCTGGTCGATATCACAAGGCGACATTTCTTATGCTGGTCGATATCACAAGGCGACATTTCTTATGCTGGTCGATATCACAAGGCGACATTCCTTATGCTGGTTGATATCACAAGGCGACATTTCTTATGCTGGTCGATATCACAAGGCGACATTTCTTATGCTGATCGATATCACAAGGCGACATTTCTTATGCTGGTCGATATCACAAGGCGACATTTCTTATGCTGGTCGATATCACAAGGCGACATTCCTTATGCTGGTTGATATCACAAGGCGACATTTCTTATGCTGGTCGATATCACAAGGCGACATTTCTTATGCTGATCGATATCACAAGGCGACATTTCTTATGCTGGTCGATATCACAAGGCGACATTCCTTATGCTGGTTGATATCACAAGGTGACATTTCTTATGCTGGTCGATATCACAAGGCGACATTTCTTATGCTGATCGATATCACAAGGCGACATTTCTTATGCTGGTCGATATCACAAGGCGACATTCCTTATGCTGGTTGATATCACAAGGCGACATTTCTTATGCTGGTCGATATCACATGGCGACATTTCTTATGCTGATCGATATCACAAGGCGACATTTATTATTCTGTTCGATATCACAAGGCGACATTCCTTATGCTGGTCGATATACAAAAGTCTATAATACATTTTAAATTATGGAAAAATATTATTTAAACAAAGATATAGAAAAACAATTTTTTTCTGGGATATATAAAATTTATAATATATTATTAAACATCTGCACTTACCTTATTTAATCATGTTAGCTATTTTTGTGAACGTTTTAATAAATTGTTTTACAAAATTTTTTTTAAACAACAAATTTTAATGTACGCGCTTACGTCACTGTTTACCAAACAATGTTTTTAAAAATACCGGTAACTCTTACCTAACGAAGAGCACAAAGACAAAGATAGACAGTACAAAGTAAAATATCATAATGACCGATATAGCTTGTAGTTTTAAAAAAATGTGTACCATTTTGTTTAAGCTGTCCTATTATTTTGTGGGGGTCGGCTTGCGAGCAGGTTATACACTTTTAATACTTTTCGCTTCCAAAAGTTTAGGGGGGGGGGCTATAGAACGAGTATATACGGTACGTAACTTACCTCCCTTCCCGACAGTTACCGATGTTACAAAAGTTCATTATCAAATTTAAAAAGAATCTGTCCTCGTTGAATGACTCAATTATTCAGCCTCGCACAGACGCATGGTCTCGGACCGTTAATTAATTCCAATTTAAAGAAAGGTCCAATCAATTTTCTCGTGGGTCGATACCTGGTGTCAAGGGAGCGGAGAGCTGGACAAACAGACGGCAGAGAAATAAACAATATTCACACACGATCGATGGCCATATCGGTCCCCTTCAAACGTGGACGCGCCACATGTGGTTGTGGATCATCTTTGAACTCACACGGGGTTGGTTTAAATACCACTATTGAACAGAATGTAATATTCAAGTATTTTGATTTGGTTATTTGTTCACGTATTTGGGTAGGTAAAGTTCAAGTATGTGGGTAGGTAAAGTACACGTGTATGGTAGGTAAAGTTCAAGTATATGGGTAGGTAAAGTACACGTGTATGGTAGATATAGTTCAAGTATGTGGGTAGGTAAAGTACACGTGTATGGTAGGTAATGTTAAAGTGCTTTTCCTGTGAAAATGTCCAGTGAAAATGTCCAGTGAAAAAAGTCCAGATCACTGTCGCTAAATGAACATTTGATTCGATAGATTGATAGAGTTTTATTACTTGGAATACAACCAGAAGATTTACAACTTACAACTGTCGCAAGTACAGTAGTTTGAAGGGCAGTTGTTTGAACGGTAGTTGTTTGAAGGGCAGTTGTTTGAACGGTAGTTGTTTGAAGGGCAGTTGTTTGAATGGTAGTTGTTTGAAGGGCAGTTGTTTGAACGGTAGTTGTTTGAAGGGCACTTGTTTGAACGGTAATTGTTTGAAGGGCAGTTGTTTGAACGGTAGTTGTTTGAAGGGCAGTTGTTTGAATGGTAGTTGTTTGAAGGGCAGTTGTTTGAACGGTAGTTGTTTGAAGGGCAGTTGTTTGAAGGGCAGTTGTTTGAAGGGCAGTTGTTTGAAGGGCAGTTGTTTGAAGGGCAGTTGTTTGAAGGGCTGTTGTTTGAAGGGCAGTTGTTTGAAGGGCAGTTGTTTGAACGGTAGTTGTTTGAAGGGCACTTGTATGAACGGTAGTTGTTTGAAGGGCACTTGTTTGAACGGTAATTGTTTGAAGGGCAGTTGTTTGAACGGTAGTTGTTTGAAGGGCAGTTGTTTGAATGGTAGTTGTTTGAAGGGCAGTTGTTTGAAGGGCAGTTGTTTGAAGGGCAGTTGTTTGAAGGGCAGTTGTTTGAAGGGCAGTTGTTTGAAGGGCTGTTGTTTGAAGGGCAGTTGTTTGAAGGGCAGTTGTTTGAACGGTAGTTGTTTGAAGGGCACTTGTATGAACGGTAGTTGTTTGAAGGGCACTTGTTTGAACGGTAATTGTTTGAAGGGCAGTTGTTTGAACGGTAGTTGTTTGAAGGGCAGTTGTTTGAATGGTAGTTGTTTGAAGGGCAGTTGTTTGAACGGTAGTTGTTTGAAGGGCAGTTGTTTGAAGGGCAGTTGTTTGAAGGGCAGTTGTTTGAAGGGCAGTTGTTTGAAGGGCAGTTGTTTGAAGGGCTGTTGTTTGAAGGGCAGTTGTTTGAAGGGCAGTTGTTTGAACGGTAGTTGTTTGAAGGGCACTTGTATGAACGGTAGTTGTTTGAAGGGCACTTGTTTGAACGGTAATTGTTTGAAGGGCAGTTGTTTGAACGGTAGTTGTTTGAAGGGCAGTTGTTTGAATGGTAGTTGTTTGAAGGGCAGTTGTTTGAAGGGCAGTTGTTTGAAGGGCAGTTGTTTGAAGGGCAGTTGTTTGAAGGGCAGTTGTTTGAAGGGCTGTTGTTTGAAGGGCAGTTGTTTGAAGGGCAGTTGTTTGAACGGTAGTTGTTTGAAGGGCACTTGTATGAACGGTAGTTGTTTGAAGGGCACTTGTTTGAACGGTAATTGTTTGAAGGGCAGTTGTTTGAACGGTAGTTGTTTGAAGGGCAGTTGTTTGAATGGTAGTTGTTTGAAGGGCAGTTGTTTGAACGGTAGTTGTTTGAAGGGCAGTTGTTTGAAGGGCAGTTGTTTGAAGGGCAGTTGTTTGAAGGGCAGTTGTTTGAAGGGCAGTTGTTTGAAGGGCTGTTGTTTGAAGGGCAGTTGTTTGAAGGGCAGTTGTTTGAACGGTAGTTGTTTGAAGGGCACTTGTATGAACGGTAGTTGTTTGAAGGGCACTTGTTTGAACGGTAATTGTTTGAAGGGCAGTTGTTTGAACGGTAGTTGTTTGAAGGGCAGTTGTTTGAATGGTAGTTGTTTGAAGGGCAGTTGTTTGAACGGTAGTTGTTTGCAGGGCAGTTGTTTGAAGGGCAGTTGTTTGAAGGGCAGTTGTTTGAAGGGCAGTTGTTTGAAGGGCTGTTGTTTGAAGGGCAGTTGTTTGAAGGGCAGTTGTTTGAACGGTAGTTGTTTGAAGGGCAGTTGTTTGAACGGTAGTTGTTTGAAGGGCAGTTGTTTGAAGGGCAGTTGTTTGAAGGGCAGTTGTTTGAAGGGCGGTTGTTTGAAGGGCAGTTGTTTGAAGGGCAGTTGTTTGAAGGGCGGTTGTTTGAAGTGCAGTAGTTTGAAGTGCAGGTGTTTGAAGGGCAGTAGTTTGAAGGGCAGTTGTTTGAAGTGCAGGTGTTTGAAGGGCAGTTGTTTGAAGGGCAGTTGTTTGAAGTGCAGGTGTTTGAAGTGCAGTTGTACAAAGTACAGGTGTCCAAAGTACAGGTGTCCAATGTACAGGTGTCCAATGTACAGTTGTCCAAAGTAGAGGTGTCCAAAGTAGAGGTGTCCAAAGTACAGGTGTCCAAAGTAGAGGTGTCCAAAGTAGAGGTGTCCAAAGTACAGGTGTCCAAAGTACAGGTGTCCAAAGTACAGGTGTCCAAAGTAGAGGTGTCCAAAGTACAGGTGTCCAAAGTACAGGTGTCCAAAGTACAGGTGTCCAAAGTACAGGTGTCCAAAGTACAGGTGTCCAAAGTACAGGTGTCCAAAGTAGAGGTGTCCAAAGTACAGGTGTCCAAAGTAGAGGTGTCCAAAGTACAGGTGTCCAAAGTAGAGGTGTCCAAAGTACAGGTGTCCAAAGTAGAGGTGTCCAAAGTAGAGGTGTCCAAAGTACAGGTGTCCAAAGTAGAGGTGTCCAAAGTACAGGTGTCCAAAGTAGACGTGTCCAAAGTAGAGGTGTCCAAAGTAGAGGTGTCCAAAGTACAGGTGTCCAAAGTAGAGGTGTCCTACGTACAGTTGTCCAATGTACAGGTGTCCAAAGTAGAGGTGTCCAATGTACAGGTGTCCTACGTACAGTTGTGCAAAGATCAAAAGAGTAAGTCTGTATGTCTAAGAAATCTGTCTGTGTGTCTTCATCATGTGTCTGTGTGTCTTCATCATGTCTCTGTGTGTCTTCATCATGTCTCTGTGTGTCTTCATTGTGTCTGTATGTCTTATTAATGTTTCTTTGTGCCTTAGTAATGTATATGTGTCTACTGCAGATATTTAAGCAAACAGAAATGTTGAAAGCCTCAAATTGCTATTTTCTCTAAACTTTGGAACTCTTGGCATGTCTTGTCTTTATCTCTACAACATCAGACGGTCTACCACCATCAGACAGACTACACCATCAGACATACTACACCATCAGACAGACTACACCATCAGACATACTACACCATCAGACATACTACACCATCAGACAGACTACACCATCAGACATACTACACAATGAGACATACTACATCATCAGAAAGACTACACCATCAGACATACTACACCATCAGACAGACTACACCATCAGACAGACTACACCATCAGACAGACTACACCATCAGAAAGACTACACCATCAGACAGACTACACCATCAGACAGACTACACCATCAGACAGACTACACCATCAGACAGACTACACCATCAGACAGACTACACCATCAGACAGACTACACTATCAGACAGACTACACCATCAGACAGACTACACCATCAGACAGACTACACCATCAGACAGACTACACCATCAGACAGACTACACCATCAGACATACTACACCATCAGACAGACTACACCATCAGACATACTACACCATCAGACAGACTACACCATCAGACAGACTACACCATCGGACAGACTACACCATCAGACAGACTACACCATCAGACATACTACACCATCAGACAGACTACACCATCAGACAGACTACACCATCAGACAGACTACACCATCAGACATACTACACCATCAGACATACTACACCATCAGACATACTACAACACCAGACAGACTACACAATCAGACAGACTACACCATCAGACAGACTACACCATCAGACAGACTACACTATCAGACAGACTACACCATCAGACAGACTACACCATCAGACATACTACATCATCAGACATACTACACCACCAGACAGACTACACCATCAGACAGACTACACCATCAGACAGACTACACCATCAGACAGAGTACATCATCAGACAGACTACACCATCAGACAGACTACATCATCAGACAGACTACATCATCAGACAGACTACACCATCAGACGGACTACACCACTAGACGGACTCATGAAATAAATGAAGATGTTTGGGCTTGAGGACAGAATAATTCAAAGATCTTTTATGCAACACGAGTAGCTATAAGCAAACATTACAATGAAGAGGGGGGATGGTTTGGTTGATATGTAATTGTTCCCACAGGCAGCCATGTCTCCACGTAAACAATGTTGAAATAAACTGAATGACGAAAACATAAGACACGTCGGCAGAAGAAGTTGGATGAATTGTCCGTCTAAAGTTGAATGAATTGTCCGTCTAAAGTTGAATGAATTTTCCGTCTAAAGTTGAATGAATTGTCCGTCTAAAGTTGAATGAATTGTCCGTCTAAAGTTGAAATGAATTGTCCGTCTAAAGTTGAAATGAATTGTCCGTCTAAAGTTGAAATGAATTGTCCGTCTAAAATTGAAATGAATTGTCCGTCTAAAGTTGAAATGAATTGTCCGTCTAAAGTTGAAATGAATTGTCCGTCTAAAGTTGAAATGAATTGTCCGTCTAAAGTTGAAATGAATTGTCAGTCTAAAGTTGAAATGAATTGTCCGTCTAAAGTTGAAATGAATTGTCAGTCTAAAGTTGAAATGAATTGTCCGTCTAAAGTTGAAATGAATTGTCCGTCTAAAGTTGAAATGAATTGTCCGTCTAAAGTTGAAATGAATCGTCCGTCTAAAGTTGAAATGAATTGTCCGTCTAAAGTTGAATTGAATTGTCCGTCTAAAGTTGAATTGAATTGTCCGTCTAAAGTTGAAATGAATTGTCCGTCTAAAGTTGAAATGAATTGTCCGTCTAAAGTTGAAATGAATTGTCCGTCTAAAGTTGAAATGAATTGTCCGTCTAAAGTTGAAATGAATTGTCCGTCTAAAGTTGAAATGAATTGTCCGTCTAAAGTTGAAATGAATTGTCCGTCTAAAGTTGAAATGAATTGTCCGTCTAAAGTTGAAATGAATTGTCCGTCTAAAGTGTTTTTATTGAAATTTTCCATTTCCTCTTAATAACATTTGAACTAAACATTGGCTCCTTTAATTTGGTAAGTTTCATTTCTAGCATCGGTACACGGGATGATCTTCAAGATCCTAGACGAGCATGCAGCTAACGAACAACAAACAAACAACCAAACATCTGCTAGACAACAAACCGACATCACAACCAGACATTTACTAGACAACAAACCGACATCTACTGGAGAACAACTACAGCTGGGGTCTGGAAACCATGGCTCGCGAGCCATATGTGGCTCCATTGATGGCTGCATCTGCCTCTCAGGCAAATATTCGAATATATTAAAAAAATGTTTATTCAACTCCTTTGATGTACATATTAATTGCATATAAAACAGCATAACAATGTTATTAAAATGAATTCAGCGACATAATCTCTATAAATAATTCACTTAAACGCCCGCGTGCAAATGAGCATGACGAATGACTCTCGCTGGGGTCGAAAGATCACAGTGGGCAAGCGTAGTAAGATGAACAGAAAAAAAGGTGGAGAGGGGTGGCAACAATGCTTGTTGCGTTCACTTTCATTGTTCCTTCACAGATTTAACATACTAGACTCCCCGCGGCGTAGCATACGCCGCAGACTTGCTCATGCATAGTGCAAAGACAGCGGAGAAAGAAAAGACACAAACTACAGCACGAAGAAATCAAAACAACGCGAGAGAACGTCGTCTTTTTGTAGGGGGACTGCCAACTCATTGTTGGTTTCGAGACATTTGCTGGCGAAATTCGGTACACCCCTAACTTCTATGAAGTCAGCTATTAAACGAAAATCGGTTTAAAATTGGAGTTACATAATCGATAATCGGTTTTCAAAAAAAAATAATAATAATAAAAACCAAAAAACCAACAACAACACGCAATTAACAACCCTAAATATGACTAACCCTCGCTAGGGTCGGCCAATGACAGTTTATGTTTAAGGGATGGTAGTATTAAATGGGAGGCGAGTAAAAACAACCTCAGTGTGCATGTCTTCACGTTTGCTCGTTATTTTTGATGTGTCTGTACTCTCACCCCCCCCCAAAAGCAACAAAAAAAAACCCAAAACCAAAACAAACCGTTATTTGCTCTGTCTGTGACAAACAAGTCTGCGGCGTATGCTACGCCGCGGGTCTCTCCAGAGTTCCTTCTTTTCATTCACTCACAGTCGTTTGCCCAAACACACCCCATTTTGACAACCGTCACTAAATCATTAGCGGCGT